>OV049868.1:22190795-22785795 GCA_920104075.1 Melanargia galathea
CTTCCACCATAGCGCACGACTCCGTTATTATGTTCCTAAGGGGTCACAATTAATTTTTTTTTAAACAAGTTTCACTTCAAAAGTCAATTTTGCCTGTACTTCCTTCGGTTTAAGTGCTCCCCGTATTATCGAACATAAGTATCCCGTGTGTTCACCTGCCGCAGTGCAGGATGGCCTCCTGGTTGTCCCTGGCCTGGGGGGATATCTTGGCGGGCACGGCCGCGAACTCGGGGCTGTCGGCGAACTGGCGCAGACTCCGCACCGCCTCCTGCAGGGGGCCCGTGGCGGCGGCGCAGCGGGCACGGTTCGCCTGCAACAACAGTTTATCCCACTAATATTATAAAGGCGAAAGTTTGTGTGTGTGCGCTCGTGTGTGTTTGTTACTCTTTAACGGCGCAACTACTGAACCGATTTGGCTGAAATTTTGAATGGAGATAGATTATACCCTGACTTAACACATACACAGAGTACAATTCATTGCGTGTGTGTGTGTGTGTGTGTGTGTGTGTGTGTGTGCGTGCGTGCGTGTGTGCGTGTGTGTGTGTGTGTGTGTGTGTGTGTGTGTGTGTGTGTGTGTGTGTGTGTGTGTGTGTGTGTGTGTGTGTGTGTGTGTGTTTGTGCGATACTAAGACTTTATCACGTAAAACTATCGTCCGTAAACCGACTTTATATACATACATACGGGTCGAATACAGAACCTCCTTTTATGAAGTCGATTATTAAAAGTTCAACTCACGTCGCAGTAATCGGCGTCCAATGCCTTGATCTCCTTGACGAGCGCGGCGGTGCAGTTGGCCACGTCCTTGGCGGCCTGCACGAAGTGGCGCTTGCTCTGCGGCTCGGCGCAGCGCCCCGACGCGCCGCGGCACGCGTTGCAGAGGGCGCTCGTGTGCTTCGCCACTACCGTTGCTGCTGACAACACCTGGGGAAATTCGCCAATTTGAGATATGAAAAAAAAATAATTGAAGGACTATACGACAGAAAACTTCATCGAGGCGCGGTTAATAATTAATAATACGGAATAAAACTTTGTTTTTTGTTCTATATTCATCATTCACTCAAAGTAGAGCGAGTGACGCGTTGACTATATCTATCTCGTTCCCTCAGTCGATTCGAGCCGACTTTACCGGACCGAGCGTTACATAGCCTATCGTGACGGCTTAGTCTCATTCAATAACCACAAAATAAAGTGCTCGGCTCGCCTAAAGATTTCACTTCAAAAAGTGATCTGGAAGGTAACGTGGTGCCGATTAACTTGTCACCCTCACCTGATGTTGGTCGGTGTTGGGGTCGCACAGCGTGCGACACGCGTGGTCTATAGCGGCTGCCGCGCGCGCGAACTGCGCCTGGTCTACCAGCCCCGCCCTGCCCGCCACGCTGGTCTCGTCCGACACGGCGACCTGCATAAGAAGTTAATTATTTTCAATGTCATAGAAGGTTAGGGACAAGATTTCATCCAGTTCTCTGGTTTCTCGTCCTTAATGACTAAGGGAATTGAATTAAGAAAAAAATTGGTCCTTCGAACCGGACAAAAATGCAACAAGAGTGTAAGAACGGAAACATTACCAAGTAAGCTGCCTGCGCAGTGCATTCCACTAATCCTTGCACAGCGGTGGCGACGGTGGCCACACTGCGCGAGAACTTGTCAGTTTCAGACTTCTTCACCGCACTCGCCATGCCCGACATACCTTCGCCTACAACAAACATACGGATTAAGTACCTACCAAGTTAACTAAGTGATATATTAAAGAACAGGCCAAACTTAAGAACTGGCAGCAGACACCTACGTTTTATAAATGTTTTAATCAAAGTCTTTAATGGAGAGGATATCCTACGTAAATAGTTAGTGATAATGGTACACAATTCGATGGTTGCACCTCAAGAGCTAGTTTTACTTACTAAGCAGTTTGCTCTGGTCGACCACAGCGTCCAAACAGGCGAAGTAGCCGAGCTCGCTGATCGGCTGCGTGGGTGCTGACAGCAGCGGCCTGGAGCTCTCCATGTTGCGGATGGCTGCAGCGCACTCCTTTTGACCCGGCGCCGCTTCCGTGCAGACATCCACCTGAATAAAAAAACATACTTTTTACCCGACTACGCGACGTAAAGTAGGGTAATGTGTTTATCGGCCTATGTATATAGGTATGTATGTATATAACCATGTAAGTAGCAGTCAGGTTTTAGTTTTTGAACTTGTATTACTACAAACAAGGTCGGTTACTGTAAGCCATAAGAGTTCCAAGATCCCCTGCCACGTCATACCAGCTGGGATGGGACGCAGCAGTTGGGACCATATTATTTTATCGACATCAGAGTTTCATAAGTTTGCAAAGTTTTAAATTGAATTATTACCATTAGAAATGGGTGAAAAGAAAGTTGCTTTACGTAATTCCGTATTAGGCGAAAATTATATGAAGCGCGTAAATTGCTAAGATTTTAATAAAATCCTTTTTATCAAGTTTAACTGAATTTAGCTAGAAAGATAGAAATGACAACTCACCAGATGATTGATACTCTCTGTGACGGCGCGGGCGGCAGCCGCCAGTTGGTTCTTTGCGTTTGGACGAGTCAGATCCTGTACGAATCACAAATATTGAAGGAATTAATATAATTTTATTCATTCATTCATAAATTAATATTTTTTATTTATTCATTTATTTATACTACGACACAGAAGATACAGAAAACATCAATAGTACATGGAGGCCTAACACCATAGATTAAACAAAACGTATATTGCTACATAGGGATTTCTTCCAGGCAACTAAAGACAAAAATTAACATTATTGCAAGTGCAATTAACCTGCAACGTGGAGAATTACTTAATGAGCCTCTCATATAAGCGATATCCTGCTGCATTATACCATCATCACCAGACTGATGACTGTCAGATGGCATCATCAGACTGTCTAACTGTCATCAGGTTGTCTGATGGCAAAGTAGTATCTACTGTACCAGGTATACTCGTCCATCGTCTACTATTGCGAGTGCCGAGCTCTCAACAACTGGGCGTATTATAAGAAACCTCACCTGACTGACAGACTTGGCCGTGCTCAGCAGCTTGGAGGAGTTGACCGTGACCGTCTTCAGCGAGCTGACCATCTGCGTGCGACTCTCCGTCTCCTGGCGACAAAACACTTCCGGTTAGGTGGAGCTACAAGGCCGACATTTATGACATACCTAGAACCGTTGCGTTAAGTGCCTTGGCTCATACTAGATGGCGCTGCGAGAAACTCAATAGCGCCATTGAAGTATCAGAGCTTTTATTCGTCTACAAAATTGCGTTTCGGACGAATTCTTCATGCTCAAAACCTGGTCGGATACAATTATTTTACATGTGTATAATGTGCCCTGTTGTGAGCAGGTAATAAGTTTATGATGATGAAGGGAAGTGTGGCCATCACCTCGGCGTGTCCGGCCATCTCCAGGCACACGGCCACGAGCCGCTCGAACGAGGCCTGGAAGTCGGCGGCGGAGGCGGGCAGCTTCTCCGTGGCCACGCTGTCCACCACCGTGGAAGACGCGTTGCTCAGCACCACTGCCGCTGAGTTCAGTTCCGTTTGCAGCTCGCTGGAAAACGATCATTATTAACCGACTTCAAAAAAAGAGGTTCTGTATTCGACCCGTATATATACATATATGTTCGACTGCAGATCACGAGGTCCCAAGTTAGATTTCCGCATCGGGCAAATAATTGTTAGATATTTTTCTGTAAATAAATTCTCAGTGCCAGCCAGGAGGTGGTAGTTGACGGTGTTTCACCCCCGCGCCTCGGAGAGCACCTTAAGCAGTCTGTCCCGGTTATTATCTCTATCATGTGACAATAGTCGTAAGTCCGCCAATCCGCATTGGAGCAGCGTGGTGGGTCTATGCTCTAAATTCTTCTCTCCTATGAGAGAAGAGGCTTGTGCCCAGACTGAGACGTAAAAAGCACTAAAAAGGCTGTAGCAGTGGTGATGGTGGTAATTTATTTTGGCACACGTGAACTCTTAGTAAACAGTGGTGGTCACTACTACTATACTACTACTATATTATCTACTGTGTATGTGTGTGGTCTTACCCATAGCTCCTGTCGGTGTGCGGGAATTCACCCATATCCAGTATATCCAGGGTTTGTCCGATGTTCTCGATGGCCGCGTCCAGCTCTGCGTATGACGGCACGGCTCCGATGGCCTCTTCCATACCCTGGGGACCAAATATCACTTGAAGTTCCTACAAGTCACAGACCATCAAGTCTTGTCTAGAGTTCATTATTTTGTGATAATATGTACACTGGTGTCAAAAAAAAAACTGGTAATTTTACTACTCTACTAAAGACAAAGTTATTGCCGTCACGATTAATCGTGAACGTTTTCCATCGTTTACGACTGTGGTGCTAGCCATCCCCATTGTCTTAAGAATCTTATCGTCACAGAAAAAACTCGTGGACGACAGTTAATCGTGTCGTAATATGTGAACACCACCATTCAATTATACAAGTTAAATGCTTTAAACTGCACGACTATCTGTTGTCACAACAAAGGGGGAAAGCGCATTTAAGTTTTGGAACATTAGGATAACCCAGGTCAAAAACAATGCCTGGTAACAATTCAGCCAAAATTTAGTAAACGACTAAAAATTGGAGCAATACTGTATGTAGATAGTAGTTTTTCCTACCTCGCTAATATTCTTGGCCAGGCTCATGATCCTGGATGTGTCTGGTTCCTCCGAGCTGGCGAGCTGATGCTTCACGGTTTCCACCAGCGTCAGCGAAGAGTACAACACCTGACGACCGGACTTGATCACCCTGATGAAAAAGATGACAATTTTAATTTCTGATTGAATTTTAATGAAATCTAGGAACAGTCAGATAAAGCAATCCAAAGATTGTCTTTGGAATACCTATTAGAAAATCAGAGGAGGTTGTGGTGAGGATTTAATACTGTGGAGGCACTAGGATTCGATTGTCGAGTTCAGAAGGAAAGATCTAGGAAAGGCGATGCCCCGTGAAGTAGACCCTGGTGAAGTACTAGAGTCACATAAAACCGAGGATATTTTTCAAACATTAAATAGGACGGAATATTCTCAGTATGTGGCGAGGTACCAGGGTCGCATAGGAACTGAGAACTCTCAAGGCCACATGTTCTGAGGATGGATATTCTTACATCCTAGGTACTAGGCTACCATGGACGCTAAGATGCTCACCTTGTCTGGTACTGTTGTGGCGCGGTCGCCACTGTGGCTCGCAGGGGCGGGGCGAAGTCCCTGAGCGCGGATGCGAGGTCTGCGGCGGCGCGGGAGCACCCGGGGCTCTCGCGGCGGCGCGCGCTGCTCACCAGCTGCGCCGTCGCGGAAGCCGCGCTGCGGCACGCGCTCTGCAGGCGTCCGGACGCCCATTCCGCCTAGTCGAACAAACATACGGGTTATTTATAGAGCGAAATTAGGTATTTAGAGTCTGACTTGGTGAATTTGCACGTTAGTCCGTCGTCTAATATAGTTTACCGTTTGCCCCGGCAGAGGGCGCAGCTCCAGGTCCCTGGCGGCCTGCTCCACCTCGTCCAGCTCGGCCTGCAGGCTCCTGATGATTTCGGCCGCTGCGTCCAGTTCCACACCCTTGCAGGATATTCTGGCGCGGCTCACCGCAGACCTGTGCACACGAGATGTTTAACTGTGATTCTATCGACTTACCCGTTGTGCTAGGTGAACGACAAATGCACACAATGCAACGCGATACGACTCCATAGAAAAAAATAAACTCATCTATACCCGTATTACTAATTCCCCGGAATTCTGACAGCTGTCATTGTCATTTACAGATGAGTTATTTGTATGGAGAACAGGGTTAACATCTACGAAGTACGATTTTACCCCAAAATACTTTAATTCCCTGTCATCATAAAAAGCCATATGCCGCGTAATAATATTACTCGTTTCGCCTTAAAATAGAAAACACTAAGAGTGGAAACTAGAAAGTGCACACTGACAGCAACAGAAAACAAAAGAAGCACATTGAAAAAATTTATTCAAAAATGGATGTCGAATGACATTATCACCATAAAGTGTCTGTCAGGCATTTGTCATATCTACATGCGGCAGTTGATTTGTATTTACATAAGTTTTGAATTTTTTATCTTTTTTGTGGGAATTGTTTTATCTCTGGTAACATTACGAAACGTCAGAATTCCAGGGAATTAGTAATACGGGTATACGCGACAACGCAGGCCGCGTAAAGGCTCAGCTACAGTTTGATATTGTCGCATCGCGTCGTATTATGTCGCGTTCCCGCGTTTGTCATTAAACACTGGGACGCGTGTACGAGTAATCTGTAAAGGTCTAACACACATTGGCCCACTACGTTAGACAAGTAAAAAACTCTTGTAGAATTCAATTGACGATTCAAAAGCACTTGTAAAAGTTTATTTGATTTAAAAAAAAAAACTTTCTCTATTCTACCGTTTGCAAATTGCGTCAAAAATCCTTTGAAGCTTTTTTTTTAGTTAATTCTATAAACATTTAGCCTGGCTAATATTATTATTGTGTAAGTCATACTTGCGTGGAATAGTGTCAAGATTACTGGGCTGTGTGTACGCTGAACAGCCAGGTTGATTCTTTGCAAGTTTCTATTCTTTGCTCTGTGGCCCTAGGATCTCCATGGCAAACGGAACAAATATGTGTCTCTAGATGACATAGATACACTTGCGCCAGATTAAGCCGTTTACCGGGTTAAGCAGTTTGAGCCTTGGCTCAGCGTTACCTCAACTCCGCGCAGCTGGTGGTGAACTGGTGGGTGGTGTCGGCCAGCTGCTTGGCCGCGGTCACGTCGTTGACGGTGGGCAGCACGCCGCGCGCCGCTTGCACCACGTGCCCACTTGGCTGTAATATTATACATATAGGATGAGCGAAGCGAGCGCTAAATTCTGCTCTTTTGGGAGTAGTTTCTAAAAGGCACAAATTCGCAAGTCATCTTCGTCTCAATGCTACACATTTACAGCCGAACAAGGATCTCTTGCAAGGGTCGCCACAGAAAACAATCTTGGACCCTTTCTGGCAGCTGAATCCTAATCAATGTGCCCTAAAATTCAGCACTATCCCAACGTCTATTGTTAGTCAAGCTATGGGCCACTTCAGCTAGTTTCTGACTGTACTGAATATTCAACATTAAAGCAACTACCGTTAAGTCCTTTTTACTTTGCCGTTATGGGATATTGATACTCGAAATCTACAAACGTTGAAGAATCGTGCAAACTTGTACTGTTCAGGAGGGTGGAAGTCGTCAAAATCTGTAATGACGAGACTTTCGGGTATAGAGACTGTAACTTGTACATATAGCTCAGCAGTGAGATGGGTCAGTAATTTTTCAGCAAGGTATATCCTTTTTTTGAAGAGAAGTATCACCACGCTATAACACAAACAACCAAAAATTCAAGTACACATTTTGCCACACTGTGGCCGATTCTGTTGTACACAATCTCTAAATCTAAACTAAAATGACAGGTCTAAATATATTCCTGTCTCTTTCACAATCCTCCCTGCTGAAGGGGATAGCACTATTTTTAAACCTGTCAATTTAGTTTAGGTTTAGAGATTGTGTACAACAGAATTGGCCACATTGGCTTATCATCAAACATGGGTGTACCTGCAGGAAGGTCTCGGAAGCCGTGATGAGGTCGAGGTTGGCGGCGGGGTCGGCCGGCCGGGCCTGCGCGGTTCGAGCCGCTTGCGCCATGCGAGGGATCTGCTCGTTGAGGACTTCGCACTCCGATAGGAGGGTTTCCTGAGGAGAAACAGAGTTTTAATGCTTCAGGATCTATAATTGAAGTCACTTTAAAAAAAAATCCTATTTAATCACGCGCAGAACTACTCAACGGAGGCGGAGGCTAGCTGATTACGTAGGAGATATTATAGTGCACAAGTGAGTGCGCGAACATAAGCGTAGTCTCAGTTCCCTTCTTGTCATACTCCGATGGGACGGCAATCCGACACAACTAGAAAGAGATAGACCGCTTTACGTGCTCTGCGAGGCACGTACATCGTGCGAGTTCGTTTTGCCGTTGCGTTATGTACTTGCAGTTATAATAATAAACTAACTAGTGCAATAATGAACAAACCTGTGAGTATTTGTTGGTGTTGTACTGTGTAGCGTTCTGAGCGGAGGTGATCAGCTGCGTGGCGCTCGACGCCGCCTGGCGCGCGCTTTCCTGTACACATGCGTTAGTTAGGTATAGACAAACAATGCATTTTTTTATTCATCTAAAAGTTAAGCCCTTGACTGCGTCTCACTTGACGGTAAGTGACCATGCAATCTAAGAAGCGGGCTAACCTGGAAAAGGTTCATAAAACCCATACCCCTGATAATTATTCTTAACCATGGTCAACCCGCCAGCCAATCCTTTTTCAATCAGCGTGGCTGGTCAAGGCCGACCGATGGCCTAAGACGAGGCATATGCCCAGCAGTGGGACGTTAAACGGCTATAATGGTAGCAATGGTGGTCCATGGTGGTCCATGGTGGTACTTGACTGCCTCGTCGGTCTAGTATAGTTAGCATATTGGACTGCAGGTCACGAGGTCCCAGGTTCGATTCCCGGGTGGGGCATATAACTGTTAAGTATTGGGCTTTTCTTTCAAGAAATTCATATTGCCAGCCCGGAGTTGGTAGTTGGCGGTGTTTCACCCCCGTGCCTCGTTCCACGGTAAGTAGTCGGTTCTAGTTATTATCCCTATCATGTGACAAGCCGTTAAAACTCGTCAACCGGCATTGGAGTAACGTGGCGGGCCTAAGCTCTAAATCCCCCTCTCCTATGACAGAGGAGGCCTGTGCCCAGCAGTGGGACGTTACAGGGCTGTAGTGGCGGTACTCACGGACAGCCTGGCCAGCTGCGAGCCGACGATGTCCTGTCCCTGCGCGTAGTCCACCGCGATGAACCGTAGCTCCTCGGCCGCGCGCCGCAGCGCCTCTTGCTTGTCGCGATCCTACCGATAACAAACACTTATTACTTCACATTTATTCGCTCTTTAAAAGTCGGAGATCCAGGGGTTATTTTTCGCGATAATTCAAAAACTATGCAGCTTAAATAAAATATATACTTTATCCTAACAATCCTGTATGAATATGTGTAAATAACACATGGTTTCCGCGCCTATCGACAACACTGACGACCGTGTCTACACACGGCGAATCAATCGTAATTTTTCACGGCAGAAAAAACGTGTGTGAACAAGATGTCTAATGCTTCCTTTGTTACCATTTAGGTACCTAAAATATTTCTCTTAGAAAATTCTACGTGAGTATAGACAAGTTTATACTCAGAAACATAAGGGAAATGGACTGGCATCAAGACAGTCGCAAAACTATTCCGCCTGGCCATGGACAAGGAGAGGTTCAAAAGACTGACTGCTGTAATGGAGAGGCACAAGAAGAAGACATAGACGACAAAAATCTACACCACTCCTCTCGTATGGTTCATAGTACTGGTCTGAATTAACAAGCCAAATCTGTTGATAATCGTTCATAGCTATACTGGTCTGCATTTATAAGCCTGTTAATGAAAAAAGTTTAATAGGTTTCGGTTCGCTTCGGTCTACATACCTGTGGTTGCGAGGCGCACAACCGGGCCGCCTCCACCATCCTGGCGGTGGCGTCCGCGAGCAACTTGGCCGCGGCCAGCAGTTTGCGTTGAGATTCCGACGGTTGCTTCTCTGCTTCCGTCTGAACAACATGTTATGGTTTAAATACAAAATAAAAGTCACCTGATGCTTGGATTAATTTTTGAGATACGACATCGAAGAAATGTTTCGTGTCCGATGACCATGGGCCCAGGGTCTCAAACGTAAGCGCCGCGAAAATTTAGTCCTTAAAAATGACTGAGTATTTATGATGGTTAAGCATTTGTTCAAATTATTTTAACTTTATTGCAAAACAAATAATAATTGATTATTCTTATCTACAGTATATCAAATCTTGAACCAAGAACAGACCTTTAGATTGGAGGTAGGATGAATCAGAAAATGTTGTCACGCCCTTCAATCCATTTTCATTATCAGTTCTTTTTCGATAATAACTCATCAAATACAAACAGCCCAGCAATTTTAACCAACTGCCTAGAATATCCAACATATTTAACACCGAATATTAATAGTCCATCGAGGACAACTCTCAGGATTCAAGGTGTATCCTACTTTTAATATCAGCGACGAGTAACATTTTAACTTTAGTTTTTTTTAATACTTTTTCTAACATTAACTCTTCAAAAACAAATAGCTCAGCAGTTTTAAACAACTGCTCGAAAAACTATGCTTTATTGTTACCAACTTCTAACCTCCCATCGGGGACATACCTCAGGATTCGAGGTGCATCCTTGCTCAAAGTGAAGGTACCTTAATATCAGCGATGAGCCTGGCGGTCGCCTGTCCCAGCAGTCTCGCCCTTCGCACCATCTCTGGAGCATCGGGCGCGTCAGCCACTCGCTCGGACGCGCACATCACACTCTCCACCGACTGTTCCATCACTGTTGGTTGGACGCGGCGGTCTGGGGACAAGAATATCATCAGTAAACTTATTTAATTTAAAAAGGATCAGGTCACAGATAAAAAAGTGGTCTGGATGCGACCCTCGAGATCCTTACGATTACCTTCCTATTGGGAAAAAATGGCTGGACCGATTTTGCTGAAAATCTAATCAGTGTCAAAATCTGTTTTTAGTTTCAGTATCAAACGATGGTCAGTTGCTCAATACCCGGCACAGCGGGGATCACCTCCTTCCAAACCTGAATCTACTTATTTATGGAACTTACCAAGGTCACAATGTGCCAAAAGTCGTTCCAGCTCCTCGGAAACCCTCTGAGCGGCTATGGTGAGCTGCTCGACACCCTGAGCGGCGGACTCCGGCGCCTGGTTGCAAGCTGCGACCAGCTTCTCGACAGCCTGAGCGACTTGCCGCGCCGCGCTCGTCAGTTGTTCTCGGCAAGCCGGGTTGTGGAGAGTTGGGGCGACCACCTAAATTAACACGGGTTAAGCAAAATGTGATTTTTAATTCTAGAGATTATTTTTTAAAGAATATCAGACTAACTTCCCAATAAGCGAAAGCTTGTGGGTATTAGTAGCGGCACGTAAGTCTAGCGTTGAGCGAGAGAAGTGCGCGCAGCGTCGTATGAGTGAGCGGGACACAGTACGATTAGAGAGCCAATCAGCGCTTACGAGGGATCCGCGAGAGCTAATCAGTGCTTACGAACGATCCCCACGCCCTCCCCGCGACGCCCTCACACCCCGAGATACCTCATTTTCGACTTCTGCGCATTGAAAGTCAGCGCTAGAGTTATTTGCCGCTACTTGTACGACAATAGTGTAACTGGTGAGGTTTGAACCGTCGACTTTTCGCATTTCGATCCACACCGCTTTTCATGAATTATGATGAAACTTTGGTGAATTGTTCTGCATACATCCGCAAAAATTCCTGGCCCAAAAAATCTATTTTTATTCATATAGATGTACAGAGGAAACCGGGTTACTCTACACACACCCGGCTGAAGTATACAACCAAAACCCGCGAGATATACAGCCATACCTTAGCACAAGCCACCAACTGGCTGGTGGCGAGCGCGCAGTGCGTGGCGGCGGCTATGATGTTGTTCTGCAGGGGCTGCTCGTCGCGGCACTGCGACGCCACGTTCTTGGCCTTCAGCACCAACGCCGCGGTGGTGTTCGCCACGGCCTTGGCCAACGACAGGAGGATGTCCTGTTTGAGAAAGAAATGGATAGTTAAACCTAAACTTCTTTATTTTTTGTTTGACGACCTCCCTTGGCGCAGTGGTGAGCGCTATTTCGTTCACGGCAGTAGCAATTTTGGATTTTATAATTTCAAAAATTGTCTCTAGTCCGGGTCTGGTGGGCGGGTTCAGCCATGGTTAGTTACCACCCTACCGGCAAAGCCGTGCCGCCAAGCGATTAAGCGTTCCGATACTGTCGCGTAGAAACCGATCAGTAAAAACTGGCATACCTCTTCCATGTCAGCCCGCTTCTACCTTGAGACTGCATAGTTACTTACCATCAGGTGAGATCGCATTCAAGGGCTAACTTGTAGATAAATAAAAAAAATTGACGTAGCGTTACAGTAAAATCGTCATTGTCGTCTCAAAAGATGAACATAGTCTCTTGCAAAGATCGCCACAGAACACGATCTTGTGCCGCTTATATCCAGCATCTGCCAACGACTCGCTTGAGATCATTCGTATACCTATAACTGGCGTCTTTGAAGGCAGCGTTTCAAGGTCGCCTTTCAAGTACTTTGAAACTTCAAAGTTTATCAGTCTTTCGAGCTATGTGCCCAACCCATTGCCGATTCGCAATTCGAGAAACTATACGTCGTTAACTCTGGTCCTCCTACAGATTTAATTTCTGATTTGATCCCGTAGTGAATCCTTCAGTAAATTTTCAAGTCGCAGCATACACACAAGTTGCATAATACTTATTCCATTTTCCAGAAGGTGTCATATGAATTTCTTCATCTTAATTCGTGGTCTTCATGATATGGTCCAATCGTGTCATAACGTCACGGCCAGACGTTTATTTTGTCAGAAAGTAGTAATTATGTTATTAAGGGTCTGTTTCACCACTTTCTGATAAGTGTTGGATAGCTTATTCACAACTTTTGTCTTTGTCCCTTGGCATAAAATAAGAAAGTGACAAAACTTAGTTTAGAATAGAATAGAATAGAATAGAAAAGTTTTTTATTCAAATAAACTTTTACAAGTGCTTTTGAATAGTCAGATGAATCTACCACTGGTTCGGAATGCCGTTCCAACCGAGAAGAACCAGCAAGAAACTCGGCGGTTGCTCTTTTCCAAATTTACAATATCAATATAACAATTTTATGTTAAGTACATGATTGAATTGCCGTCTCGCGCATTGCTGGAACGAGTCAAATCCACGCCTTTTTATCATTTATATAAGTAATCATAATTTTATTCAGATAAACTTTCGGAAGCGTTTACGAATCGACAAATGAATCTACCACAGGTTCGGAATGGTGCTTACAATTCTACACATGTGAAGAAGGGCAGACAAAAGTAGCCCCATTTCCGACGGTGGCACCCGTTCACGAGCATGACGCATGATCCAGCCATTGCTTCGCTCAACCATATTCGAGGGAACGTAACAACCCGCACCACACGACACCACCACAGAAATGTTTAGGCTATCCAACACGTATCAGGGAACCAAGGTCCAATGTCCTAACTTAATTTGAAAGCCCTAAAGCGCTGTCCTTTTCAAAATGTGCCTTGCAGGAAGGTACCCCCTGCTTATATATTCCGAATCGAACGTTCACTTCTAACGCTCGCCGGATGAACGAAACAGAAGTCTTCTGACAGACAATTTCAGACAACATTCAACCAACAACAAGAGTATACCCGGAGGAATTTGTTGTTTCTTCTCAGACCAGGACGCATTTACAATCCTCGTAGTTTTAGTTTTAATTTTATGAATATATTTATCAACATTATCTTGACTGTCATCTCGCTAATTAGTAAGTGATGATGGAACAAACAAAAAAGATGACAGTATTTTTATATATCCACCCATAAACCCTAACCATTTTCTAATCCGTGTCATACTTAAACCTTATACATCTACATTTCGCCTCTTTTATATACATTTTTGAAATGTAGAGCATGTTCAGAGGCTCTAGTATAAATTTGTCGAGTTAACAACAGCTATAGTCTGATTTTTAATTCGGTGGAATTCTGCCAGTTGTCATTTAGTACATAGGATGAGTTATATCAGTCGTTTCCCCCTAAAATAAAAATGGCTAAGAGTGCAAAGTACAAACTAACAGCAATAGAAAACAAAAGAAGCGCATTGAACATTAAAAAATGGAAGTCAAATGACATGATCACCAGGAAGTGTCCGTCAGGCATTTGTCATAATCTACATGCGGCAATTGATTTTTATTTAAGTATATATAATTTTTGAATTTATTATCTTTTTTGTGGGAACTCTTTTATCTCTGGTAACATAAAGAAACGTCAGAATTCCACGGAATTAAAAATCAGACACTACAACATATTTACGCACAGTTAAAAGTTACACTAGAGCTTCGAACTCCTACAAAATTAATTGTTTATTTACATTTTTCGACCATCGCCCGATGAAAAAATTCACAAATCCTCTCAACACAGAATTGTACATTAGAATTGTATATTTCGAATATGGTTAGAGGAAGACAGTAATTTCTCATCAGTCGATCGCCATGAGCAAAAGGGAGGTATTAGTAAATCAGCATCAGTAATTATTTTTGCCACTACATTCACTTTTCAGAGACAGTTAGTCGTAAATAAAAACCCAGACAGTTTGTGTAAAAAGCAAATGTATTAACAAAAATAATATCACGGCAGAGTATGGCAAAGTCGACACACGGACACACAGGATCGGTACAACCAGCTGCAAGATTAGTTAGAAATAACACGTACAACCGTGTGTTGTAATACCCATTTGTGAGGGTGTAAACCTATCCCATTGTCGTGGGTTTTTCGGTGGCGCAACTCCGAGATTCCTTCGCGTACGACTCGAATAAGTTAAGAGTACGATTAACGTACTCATCGGGAAACGGAGAAGATAATATAAGCGGCAAATTTCGGAAAAAATTATAAAAATTCAGCAAAAGTGAAAAAATTACAAGAATTGCAGGATGAAAAATTTGGTGATGATTTTTTATTAAATTTCCTTTAAGAAATGCTTTGAGGAAATTCCTTTTTTAAGTCCCTTTACCGCGAAAGAAATCTTTTACGCATCTATGAGTTATTATAACGGTTTCGTATTTTTGGAGCTGACTGTACCGTAATATTTTACAGAAAATATTATATGGAATTTATTATGACGTCAAGTGTCCAGCAGAGCAGTTCGATGTACTTTCACTTTCAAGTCAATTTCTCCGAGTTTTACTTAGTCTGCTATGGATTTCAGCAAGAAATTGCATAAATTACTTGCCAGTGGACACTTAACATCATATTATATTATGTACTATAGAAGGTTAACTGACCGGAAATGACAGATGAAATATTTAAAAACAAAATAATTATAATAGTTAAAAATAGTTAGTCATCATACTCTAGTCTAGAGTCTAGACTAAAATTGTCTTCTGACTGGACTATAGTACCAATTCGGTTTAAACAATCTCTGAACTAAACTAAATTAACAAATCTAGACGTAATGCTATCCTTTCCACAGAATATTGTGAACATAATTGCACTATTTTTAGACCTGTTAGTTTAGCTATCTGTTAACTGAGTAAAATAAATTGACAGGTCTGAAATCAAAACGATAGAGGATAATTTGTTAGATCTGTTAATAAAGTTTGTTTGGTTGAGTACAACAGTTTTATAGGAGCACTAAGTTTAGTCATTTCTATATTGAACTGTCATACTTTACATAGTACATTAAAGTGACATTAAATAGTACTTATGTAGATAAATGTTCGATTGATTGAAAGAATGATTGCTCTTTTGTTTCATTGATGACTTACTATTTCGTAACCCGAACAAACGATAGAACTGATCCTGTTGTACATAAACTCTGATTACAAACTAAATTGACAGGTTTAAAAAATAGTATCTCTATTACAATGTTTCCATCAGAAAAAGACAAGTGTTATATTTAGAGATGTCAAATTAGTTTAATTTAGAGATTGTGTACAACAAAATTAGCACAATTAACGATAACTCTTTGGTATTTATTGCAAAAAAAAGGTGTATTTTTAGTCGCACCGAAATTAGTTTTAGTTTAATTCAGTTTTAGTCAGTATGTTAGCCTTATTAGTTTTTCCATCGCCAGTGTCAGAGGATATTTTCGAATTAGTTAATTAGTATTTGCTTACAATGACACCGACGATATTAAACATATTTAACGCTTAATAGTTTTATTTAGTTTAGGCAAGTTATGATTTTGTACATAATGTTTCTTGTTATTAAATAGTATAAGACACTCGTGACTTAAGCAGCCCATTAATGCACTATTTAAATCATCAGTGTCGTAATGTACTGTTTATTATTTAGAAGACACACCAGTTCTGCTAAACATAAAACTAAACTTAACTAAACAGGATAGAAATATTTTTTGAGGAAAGGAAATGTTTAAACACGATAGTGTCCTTTAAAATAAGATAAGTGTTTCCAATAACTAAAGTTTAGTTTTAGTTTTGTGTAGAGCAAAATTGACGTATCAGTAAAAATTAAATACATAATAGGCATTGAAATTAATAAAAAAATTAAATAAACTAAATTAGTCTTGATCCTTAACAGAGGATTTTAAGAATATATTATACATTAACAAAAACAACAAACAGAAAATTGTGATGAAGCGTAAAATATTTACAATTTATTTTTGTTAATACGAAAGATAAGACAAAAATAGGTGTAGCTACCGGAATCCCACAACCAAAAAACTAAGATTAATTAAAAAAGTAACAAAAAGAATACGTGATGTTTTCATTATTAAAATGACCAGAACGTTAAATTACGTTATTTCTAAGAAAAATTAAAAAAAAGGAACTAAAAATTATTTTAAAAAATCTGCTGGGTTATTCTGTAACTTAGTTAGCAACTGAAAATAGTTGCCAACGAATTAGTTTGATATACATTGCTGCTTTACTGTGGGAAATATAAAGTGTTTTCATAATTTTACACAGTAAAGCAGCAATGTATATCTAACTCATTAGTTGGCAACTATTTTCAGTTGCTAACTAAGTTACAGAATAACCCCCCTGGTCAGTTTCGAAATAAATGCCAATAATTAAAAAAAAACTAATATACAAAATTAAGACTAGATTAATAGCTACCTAATATTATGGACGTCACAACATTAAAATCTAAAAAAAAACGTTAAAAATTATAACAAAAATATTACACGATCGATAGTTGAGAGACTTCATTATAAAAATATATTTTTAGTAATTTTATCAATTAATTTGGCACAATTTTTTAGTATATTAATATTATTACAAAAATTTACTTCATTTTTAGCTATTACAAGCATGTAACAAATTGTTAACATCTCACAAAAATCGATCAACTAACATCTAACAAAAAAAAAAGTTAACTTTCGCAGTCTTTTTCCTTATGCTTTGAATTAAAAAAAAAACCGAGAAATAAATTTTGAGATATATGTATATTTTGAAAGGAAAAGGACATTAGAGATATATTTATAGATAGAAAAATATACTTGATACTTCACAGAAAAATCTGAAAAAAATAAAAATATGGCAAAACCCGCAACCTTAACATAATACCCTACACCCTACACTTAGTTATTTTAATGAGGTTATAAAAAATAAGCTGCCTGAAGGAGTTCTAGAAAATTTTAGGAAAAAATCTAGAACTCATGTCGGCCAGTTCAAAAAATAGTTGCCTAAAGCTGTTTTAAGTTACGTTGTCATATCTATTTAGAGATACATGTTTTAAAGTATTATCACATTTATGTTTAATCTGTGTTTATTATAAGGACTAATGAGTGATTTTTAATTATATATTTTGTAAGTTGGTTAATTTTGACGTGAGTAAATTATTTGATACTTAATTTTAAATCTCTTTTTAACGATTACTTGAATAAAATTTTATTTAACCAACGCGGTTGAAGTCGCAAACGACAATTATTAGTTACTGTATTATATTCTAACTAGCGGTCCGCCCCGGCTTCGCCCGTGGTACATATATATCCTATAGCACTCAGGGCTCACTTACATATCCAACGGTGAAAGAATTTTTGAAATCGGTCCAGTAGTTTCTGAGATTAGCGTGTTCAAACAAACAAACTCTTCCGCTTTATTATAGCTTATATTATATTAAGTATAGATAATTATTTCTTGACAAAAATTATTTGAAGAATCACCAATTGTAGCAATCAGAAGAAGAATCGCTAGTTGTAACAATCATAAGTAGAATCACTAATTGTGACAATCAGAAGAAAACTCATTAATGGTAATAATCAGAAGAAGAATCACCAATTGTAACAATCAGAAGAAGAACCACCAATTGTAACAATCAAAAGAAAGATCACTAGTTGTAACAATCAAAAGAAGAAATCACTAATTGCAACAAAATATTTTCATAGATAGTATACGCAAAATGCGTACGTACTTCCGTAAGTAAAATTGTATCGATTGTTCTCTATCCCAAGATACGATGCTAACCAGATATACTGAAAGATCTTTGGAAAGCGAGAGAAAAGAAGAAGAAAAAGATTATTACAAATACAATTTTTGTAATTTTTTTTTATTATTATTGTGAGAATGTATCAAGGCAAGTTCCGTTGACTCCCTCGCTTCCATCATGACAACCGACCTTATTCAACAGCCACTGTACAAAAATGGCCAGCAAAACGAAAATCAACGCCAGAATCAGCAAAATGTTCAGCCAATTCTCTGTCCAAACGTCCTTTAACTGCAATTCTAGGCAAATACATTTCGGACAGCACTTCAGATCGGTGCGCGGACATCTTTTGTTACAAAATTGGCAGAAACCTTTAACGTTCTCTTGCGAAGCTAAAAACGTCGGGTTATAGACTATCCTAATTTCAGTTTTGCCCTTAGGAGGCGATGCAGACGGAGCATTATTTAAATGTACCGTCGTTTCCCTCTCCCTATGTTCTGTGGTAAAATATTTCTCGCTTCTTTTGATGAAGGTTTCGAAATCGTCCCTTTTGTAATTGAGTTCATTTTTAGTGAAACTAGCTTCAGCTTTCTCCACGAATGTCTCAGTTGTCGTCAGAACGCGGTTGTATTTGTCTAGGTTGAATAATTTCATATTTAGAGCACCGGACACTTTGACGTCTGGCCCGGTTTTTGTGATGTCGTTTCTTATGCTGTGGCATTCGATCTTTTTGTCGTTTAGTCGATTAAATTTGTCGTTTAGATCGTTTTTGTCAGCGTAACGGTTGAATTTGTCGTTCACGTCATTTTTATTGTTTACCGATTGGAAAAACTGTTGTCTTAGTATCTCATTTTTTGTACGCCGGTCTAGATTTATGTTGGTATCGTTAACTTTTTTGGAATCGTCAAAGTCTACGTCTGGATGATTTTTTCTATTGAGATCAAAGTTTACGTTAACATAATCATGGTTTGAGAAATCTTTTTTGAAATTTACATTGACATAATCGTGATTGGAGAAATCTTTTTTGAAATTGTAAATTTTATCCGATATAGTTTTGGGGTACAATTTAGGATTTGCATCTTCACCTTCGAAATCTTTATCTAAATTTTTGTTTTCTAAACTACTTTTACCGTCTACCAAATTTTGATTAACATTTCTATCCTTTTCTAAATAACCTTCGCAATTGAATAATATCGCTTCATAATCACCGTCTTTTGTATCACCTACCTCTGGCCTAGTGTTTTTATTTAAATCTTTATCGTCATCATCATTTTCCAAAATATCATTATTCCTTAATTCATCTACATCAGTTGATTGACGCTTGAAGATCGTATTACAGTATTCTACACTTCTATAGTATTCACTATCAGTCTCTTCATGGATTATATCAAGCATTTTGCCCAAATAATTACTAGTATCTATATCTTCATATATACCGTCGTCTTCAAACTTTCTGTCTGTATGGTCAGCGAAATCAGCTCCGTATTCGTGCGCGTGTTTTCCGAAGAACACCTTATAGAAATTGTCATAGCAATAGTTTAGTTTTCTGTATATGTAGGACTTTTTACGAGTGTCACTAGTGTTTGTTACCTGCGTTTCCTTGTCTTCTTCCGTTTCTTCACCGATGGTGTGAAGGACGCTGGTGGAAGCTTCTCCGACTCTTGAAGCTGCGTTGAGTAGGTTCTGGCGTGGCTGGAATGGAGAATAATTTTTGTTATTGTCATTTTTAACGAAATTCCTTTTTTTTCGATATTTATCAATTTAAGAAGGTTTTAGACGAAGTAGAATTATAATTAGGCTGTAACATAGATCCTAAGCATTGTTGCTATAACTGGTATAAAAGAGAAATAATATCTATTGAAAGACGTTCTTGCGTTACAAGTTTGATTCTTTTACTTTTACTAGGTCTTTTCTAGCTTTTACAAGGTAACTGGAAGGCAACTACCAAATGATTGCGCAACGAAGCTGACGTCACAGAGCTGTATACATTTTGTTAGTTAGAGCCATTGGTATAACTCCCGGCACGTAAGTCTAGCGCTGACGTTCAAGTGCGTGCTGCATCGTACGAGTGAGCGGGACACAGTACGGTTGAAGAGCCACTCAGTGCTTACGAGGAATCCGCAAGAGCTAATCAGTGCTTACGAACGATCCCCACGCCCTCCCCGCGACCCCCTCACACCCCGAGATACCTCATTTTCGACTTCTGCGCATTGAAGGTCAACGCTAGACTTATTTGCCGTGACTTGTATCTAAGTGAGATAGTGTCCTAAATGTACTTGGAAACGTCGGAATAGGTTGTGGAAAGGATGTCTCACCTCCTTGGTGTCAGGTTCGGCCGCCTTCAGCAGGTCGGAGAAGGCGGAGCACAGTTTGCGCGTGGCGTCCAGCAAGCGGTCGCCGTTCTGAGTGTCGTCCATCAGAGCCGCGATCATTTGAACACCTTGCGATGAATTCAAACATGGTTAAAGGTTACTTCTACCGATCCACAGATATGTGAGTAAGAATTGTTTCGACGACCTCCCTGATCCAGTGATGAGCGTAGTTGCTGTAATCTTATAAGTGGAAGGTCCCGGGTTCGATTCCGGGTGGGGACAATTTGGGATTTTATAATTTCTAAATTGTCTCTGTTCTGTCTGTCTGGCAAAGGAAAACATCGTGAGGAAACCTGCACGCCTGAGAGCTCTCGTTAAGTTCTCAAAGTGATAAAAAAACATGGATTTAATTTGTTCCAGCAATGCACGAGACAGCATTTCAATCATGTACATAAATTGTTGAATTGTTATTTTAAAAAAAGAGCAACCACCGAGTCTCTTACTGGTTCTTCTCGGTTGGAACGGCATTCCGAACCAGTGGTAGATTCAATTGACGATTCAAAAACGACTTGTAAAAGTTTATTTGAATAAGCCTAAGCCTTAATAATAAGTTTATTTGATTAATTAATTTTAAATAATAATGAAGTCGGTTAAAAACTTTTCTATTCTATTCTATTCTAAAAGTCGTGTGAAGTCTACCCGCACTAGGCTAGCGTGGTGGACTATGGCCTAAGCCCTTCTCACTCTGAGGAGATTAGTGGGCCGGTAATGGGTTGACAATGATAATGATGGTTGCACGGTGGTAGTGAAGACTCACCCTTGGTCATCTCGGGCAGGTTGGTGGTGATGGTGGTGATGGCTGCGCCGACTGCGGTGTGATCCACCTCCTCCGTAGGGCCTGGAACAATCATCAGTTACAGCTAAAACTTGGTGCTGCAGATATTAGATATAGATGCAGAGTTAATAGCTCAACATCAGACAGGCTCGAAGGTGAGCTTGATTATACGTTATTAACTTATTAATCATAAATCGTCATCGTCGCCCACAGCTGGGCATGTCTCTATTAGGGACATCCATACGCCGCGGTCTTGTACTGTTTGTATCCAGCGGCTTCCTGCGATACGTTTGATGTTCTAGCGGGAGTCTGGCAACACTGCGTTTTTAGGTGTAGGGTGCCTTAGAAACTTAACGTAGAACCAATAGGGTTTTACGAACTATGTGCCTCGCCCATTGCCATTTTAATTCTTCATTGAAAGACTCCCCCCTCCGCCCCACTGGGTTGAAGGACGATCCACAAGAGAGTGTTTTGTGGCGTTCCTTATAAGAGACCTATGTTGAACAGTGGACGTCTATTGGTTGTTAACACGATGAATATATATCTACATATTTTCAGTAACGTTCAACCAGCGTATGTTGGTTGTGATCACTCACCGGCAGTGAGGGTGACCACTTGCGCGGTGGCGGCGTTCATGGCGGCGATCTGCGACGTCACCACCTGCTTGCTGCTGTCCATGGTGGAACGCATCCACTTCACCGACCCGGCGTCCTGGCCCAGAGCTGGCAGCGCGGTCTGCGGCAAAATCCAAATACATTTTTATTTCTTTTTTAACCCCCGACGCAAAAACGACAGGGTGTTATAAGTTTGACGTGTCTGTGTGTGTGTATGTGTGCGCGTGCGTGCGTGTGTGTGTGTGTGTGTGTGTGTCTGTCTGTTCCCCTGCGGCGCTCAAACGGGTGGACCGATTTGAATGCGGTTTTTTTTGTTTGAAAGGTGAATTAGTCCAAGATGGCCGCTGCCACAAAATGGCGAATGTCGGGGGTTTTTAAATTTTTCATTTATACTTGTTGAGAATATAAGCCATGATGGACATGACTAATATTGCCCTTTCCCCTCCAAATAAGCTTGGCTTGCGCTACGAATGGGTGCGACAATAGTGCAATGGGTGGGATTTGAACTGTCGACCTTTCGGGTTATAGCTCATGGGAAGCGTGCGGTGACGATGACGCGAGTGTCACGCTTTTTGTTCACCCAAAAAGTGCTCAACGCTCCTAAAGAACTTTTCACTTCAAAAAATAGTTTCACTTCAAAATCTCGTATTATTTGACATTAGACAATTTACACTATCTAACCTAATCAATACTTTCTGAACTTACCCTGGTGAGTCCTTCTTCCGTCTGCTTGATGATCTCTTTGCCGCTGGTGATGGTGGACAGCAGCGCGCGCTGCGGCTCCGTCAGTATGGACGTCACCTTCGTCTGCTGCACTTGAGTCGCCTGGAATATACGTTAACACGAGTCTTACACTAAAATGGCTCTTTAGATTATTTTTGTTAGTGTTGCATATGAGGGTACTTCGACAATTGAATAGTCAGTTATGCCACCTTCGTTTGCTGCACTTGAGTGGCCTGAAATATATGCCAACATGTGTTTTAGACTAAGATGGCTCCTTAAATATTTTTTGTTAATGTTGTACATATGAGGGTACTTCAACAATTGAACAAACTATAATTTAAGAAAAATTAAACCGACTTCAATATACTGAAATAAGCCAGGCCGTTACACTTACACATATTAATCCATATCTTGAAAATTACTTCACTGATATTGATGAAATTTGCACTGTTCCTTTAGTTGAAGTAAATGGATTCGAAAAATACCGAAATCGCTTCATGTGTGCGTATAAAATTTGAAAAGTTCTTTTGATTTCTCCAGGATCCTATCATCATATCCTAACTTGATGAATATGGGACTGCATGGGAAGAATACTCTTTCGAACAAAAGAATTTTCCAAATCGGTCCAGGCGTCTTTGAGTGATTGGGGAACATATCTACTATATAAAAATAAGTCGGGTTTTCCTTCCTGACGCTATAACTCCAGAACGCACGAACCGATTTCCACGGTTTTGCATTCGTTGGAAAGGTCTCGGGCTCCGTGAGGTTTATAGCAAAGAAAAACACGCGAACGAAGTCGCGGGGGTCAGCTAGTTATGTATAAAAAAGGTACCTACCGACGAATTGAGAACCTTCTCCTTTTGTTGTCCTCACGTATGTACCTTAATTACATCAATAATTCTAATATTCAACTAACCAACCACCGAATCGGTGCATAAACTGACTTTATTCAACTGTCGAAGTACCCTCATATACAACAAACAGGTTAGTATTTTTAGGTTAAGTTAGGTTACCTACACGGCCGATTTCGAAGACTGCAGTTGTCCGTGTTAGGAAGCGTGAAAAGAAACATTGTATCTTGAGAAACCCAAAATATGGCCTGAGACAATTCTAGTAGAAATCAACCTATTATAGACACATTGCAATGTTAGGTAATCCGCGTGCTTCATTTTATAAGTATTTGTTACAAGTGAAGATACGTTAATCGATCTGTTCAGCGCGAAAATGCAGTTAGTAGACTTGCCACCATTTCATGCGGGCATAATTTCTATGGCATAATTAGATTAAATCGATTAATTTCGGTAAATCAACTAAAATTGACCGACTAAATTTGGTAACCGTTATCGAATTAGAAAGGGTTCAATTGTCAACCGAAAACCGGAAGGAAACCGAAATGATTCTGATAAGACCGAAACCGGTTTCAGTTATTATTTAATCATTCAACGAAATATGTGCATTAGACATTGACAACTGTTCAACCAGGCTGGCAAACGAAAGCAAGCAAAAGTGACAAATCTCAAAAAAAAAAAAAATTACGAGCAAAAGCAAAAAAAAATTAGTTGTCTGTAAAGTCGGTTTACGGACGAAAATTTTACGTGATAACGTCTTATGAAAACATTGATGAAGCCGAATGCTTAGGCCGATCGTACCTCTGTATCGCTTGTTCCGCGCTCTCGCTTGCACGCGGTACGTGACAATGAGTCATGCTTTTTCGTCCGTGTAGTCGGCGTTCATCGATTTATAAGACGTTATCACGTCCAAAAAAAAATTCATCATGCAAAACCAAATCAAAACCAAAAAAAAAAGTGTTTTCACTAACGGCGGGCGGCGCGTGTCCGGTGAGCACCTGCCCCGACACCGTGGTCTGCTGCGCGCCCGTCACGTGCCCCACCGCGAACGGCTTGGCTCCTACACGCGACAGAACATGCTCTAGAGTCTAGAGTCTACACTTGCACTCAGGCTCATACCTGTTGTCCTCGACCGCGACGCAATACCACTCCATAGAAAATTACAATTTTATCTACGCGACAACGTAGGCCACGTGGAGGCTCAGCTACTTTTTTTAACTTTTTTTTAAAGAATGTTAGCCATGATGAACATATTCCCCCTTTCCACTCCAGATAAGCGTATAGCTTGTGCTAGGAGCGGGTGCGGCGGGTGCGGATAGTGTAACCGTCGTCGACTTTTCGGTTTTTTTGAGGCTACTATTTGATATTTTCGCGTCGCGTCGCATACTCGCTTGTCGCTGACGTAGGACAACGGGCTAGAGTGAGGTCTGTAGAGCGGACTCTGACTCTACTCTGACTCAAGACACAGTTAAATCGAGACAGATTTATGTCGGAGACATATCTGTCCCGTTTTAGCCTTGTCTTGAGTTTGAGTAGAATCAGCGTTCGCTCTGTAGCCTCAGCCCCACACTACATGTGCTGTAGTTCACAAAACTTAAGATATCTGTGTTTAAAAGTAACCCAGAAAGTATTTACACAATATACAGCAGCTGCAAAATAAAATAACGTAATGTAGACGGTAGAAACAAAATATTAAATAAAGGCTCAAGGCTCTTCTAACATATTTTTTTAATATGGACAAATCACCTTCAGCTCCTGGCCTCAAGACCGCTGGTTTCGCGACCGACGTGGTGTTGACTTTGCCCGAAGCTTTGAGTGTGTCATGCTGAATGATGTTGGCCCTGGAACAAACGTGATGGTGATGATTTGACCCTACTGCCACTAGTAACCCCTTAACTCAGGGTTTCGTGGAGGAGTCCGTGTAATAACAATGGGCGTCCATGGCAAGCCTACCTAATATAATACACTAATATTTATTATATTTATTTTAAAAAAATCGACCCCCAAAATAAGCAACTCTAATATAACTTATAATAACCGAGCCCTAGCGACTAACTCCAACATGGCGGACCCCTCGTCGCCCTCAATTGACCCCTAATGTCACTAACAGCGACCCCTACTACAACAATCTCCTACTCACTTGGAAGGCGAGACGGAGTCCTCCAACATGGCGGACCCCTCGTCGCCCTCGATGCCCAGGTGGTCGCGCGCGCGGCGCTTTCGCACGATGATGTCGATGTAGCCCGCGATCACCTGCAGGATCTGCTCCGCCTCCGTCGTCTGCACCGAGTAGTACTGGTCGCTGAAACAACGCGCTCAATGTTATTACTGCCATTTATGTTTAGCCTCTAGTTATGGTATTCCTCATTGTTGAGGACTGTGACACTTTTCTATCAATCACGTAATAGAAGGGAACGCATACTAATTTTTCCTGTCCTTTAACTCAGGATAATGTCTTTGATGTCCTTCATAATGTCAATACACTATAAGAAACGTTGGTTAATTAAAATAATTACACTAACCTTTCAAGCATTTTGGCCTGCTTTAAAACGGTTTGTTGCTAGAAGCGGAAATGCTTCTGAACTAAAGAGTGATAATGGCACTATATTCGTTGGAAACGCAAAAGAGCCAAAGATTATTAAGTGAAAAGGAAACATTAAAAATACAATTTAACTTTTTTGCATATGTTACCTGTAATCTCCAAAGTCCAGGGTGAACGTGTTAGGGCTGGCACACCAACGCCTCACGGTAGTCAAAGGCCAGGTCTGGAGAATTTCCTTGGTTTTCTCATCCAGACGCAGTACGGAATCTTTGGTGACACCGAGCAGACGCGGCACTAATTTGTTTTTACCTTTCATTTTCTCCTGAAACAAAATGCAAACAGATTGTAAATACACTGTCAAAAGAATTCTGAAATATCCCACTATGGACGATTATAATCAATTTTGTAATCGATATCAATATCAATAACAATGTAACATTAGGATGTTTAGATAACGTGCTATAAGTGAAAATATTGATATCTTAATATATAAATTTTAATTTGAGTCACCAAGAAATTTTCGGAAATGAAGACAGATAAAATAGTAGTGGTGATTACTGACGAGATATCACAAAAAAAACTCTCTAGCACTCTTTGGTGTATAGCACGTTGGCACTTATCATGTCATGAGTACATTTTTTACATGAATATCTAAGGGCCTGGTTCGCCACCTTCTGATAAGTGTCGGATAGCTTATTTACATATTTTGACCTTGTCACTTGACATAAAGTAAGAAAGTGACTAAACTTACGACACTATCACTATCCGAAGGTGGTGAAACAGGCCCTATATCATTATCTGTGTTACCTTGACAAGGAAGAACGCGACGCCATAGGTCTTCAGATCCCTAGCGCTCTTGGTGTACAACACTTTGGCGTCTAGTTCGCTGAGGCCGGCGTGCTTGCGGTGCTCTTTGAACACTTTCTTCTCTATGCCTTTCACTTTGACGTACGAGGCCGGTAGGAACTCTTTCAGACTGCAAAGGAAAGGTATTAGATGAAACTTCAGTTTGTCTAGCTTCGAAGTTATCGATCTATAGATGTTCACTGCTGGACAAAGATATCTTGGAGGTACTTCCAAACACCACAGTCTTGCGCCGCCTGTATTCAGTGGCTCTCCCTGATGTCATCTGTCCACCTAGTGGGAGGTCTGCCAATTCCAGTGCAAGATCGCTTTTCCGGCACTTTGGGACCCCAGGCGAGATCATCTTTCCAGCACTTTGGGACCCAGTACTTAAACCCGCATGTTCCGCAGCCGAACAAGCTGGCCAACAACTGGCCAACTCCAAAGTAAAGCTTGCATTACTTACTCTAAAAATCCCGGGGTATGTTTGTCTTCTTTGTGATCCCCGAACTGGATTTGACACTGGATACCCGCGAACTCGCAAGCTGCAACAAAATTATTAATTTTCACCTAATGTTATGTATAGTGCAGTAGGGCTATTCTCTAAAATACCATCTCGATATCGAAGCTCACTCAAGTGAGATAACTCGCTTCGAAAGCAAACTCACTTCACCTTGGTTGGATATTCTGTAAACATCTACTACGCACTTGCGAAGTGAAGTGAGTTTGAGTTAGAAGACCTGTACTATCGAGTTTTACAGAGTACAAATTAGCAAACTCATCTCGAATTCACTCTCTATAATTCGAAAATGGCTTTACAGAATAGCCCTGCTGTAATCTAATATGAAATCGCACTAACCATCGCGATATATTTAGACCAGATTGTTAGTGGTTCCCATTGGCAAGGGTTGGTAATTTTGAAAGTGTTCGGACACTCGTTACTGCATCTAAGATAGGGCAAACACCCCCTCCCCTGCCGCACCGCACTTGACTATTAGTTAAACAGGATCAATATGAACTTTTGTTGTGTGATGAGGTGTAAGCCCGCCACGCTGGCGTTCCATGCCTGCATGTAACACCACCACCACCACCACTATTACAGCCTTTTTACGTCCCACAGCTGGGCACAGGCCCCCTCTCTCACAGGAGAGAGGGATTTAGAGCTTAGACCCGCCACGCTGCTCCAATGCGGGTTGCATGTACAGCTATTTCTAAATGAGTGCACCACGCGCGGTTATTTACAAGTAGGCGCGGTAATTTTGAAAGTGTTCAGTCACACGACCTCAGCTATTGGTTAAACAGGATCAATATATACCTTTGTCCTGCGTGATGGGATGTGTGCCCGCCAGGATGGCGTCCCTCGCCTGCACGTACAGCAGGTTGAGCTGCACGGGGTCGCGCGAGTCCACGTTCCGGTCGGAGAAGAACAGCCGCCTGCGCAGCAGCAGCGTCTCCGTCGCCTCCACGCCTTGCTCGCGGAGGGTTTTAGATGGCTCCACCCAGTTCACTGCAATACAATATGTGACTGCAATTCTATTCAACACATTGACACCTGTAAATGTAGTGCTATCCTTTTCCGTAGGGAACATTGAGAAAAGGCTAGGACTATATTTAGAGGACTATTTAGACTTGTCAATTTAATTTAGTGATTGTGTATGTACAAAGAATTAGTTGTCAATAATGTTAATTGTGAATTGAGGGAAGAGTGGCTACTTAGAACAACTCGTATCGGTAACAGCAATGTTTACTTAAACCGGTAACTGCAAAGTTTACCCAGGTCGGTAACTGCAAAGTTTACTTAGGTCGGCAACTGCAAAGTTTTTCTAGGTCGGAAACTGTAGTTTCCCCAGGTCGCTAACTGTAAATTTTCCCCAAGTCGGTAACTGTGAAGTTTATCCAAATCGGTAACTGCAAAGTTTACTTAAATCGGTAACTGCAAACTTTATTCGGGTCGGTAACTACAAAGTTTACCCAGATCGTTGAATACTGGACTACCGAGATTCTTGGATGAGATGGTACAACTAAATTATTTCAATCCATCCAGGTATTTGGGCAGTCCAGTATTAGTATATTTTTCATCTGCTGTGATTTAGGAGAATTGCCTTTTGAGCCCTAAAAATGTTACCCTCACAGAGACATGCTTACAAACCTTCATCATCAGTCCTCAGCTTCTTCCTGAGCTGGTCCATTTTGGAGTCCCGTTCTTTCTCCTGGTGGCGTCTCTTCAGAGTGAGGGTACCGTAGTTCGGCTTCTCGCAAGGGTCCGCTTCCTCTTTTTGTTCTTCACGGACCTGGTAACAAATATATTATTATACTTAAATATCTTAACTTCTAACCACTTTAAAGTTAAACTCTTCTTATTTGTACTAGCATACATTAAGTTAATTTTGAGAACCTCCTCCTATATTGGAGGAAGTTAGGCAACCGTAAACTCACCAGTCCATACTCGTCGTAGTTGGTGATGCCGATCTTGGTGCAGATCACCACCATGAGGTTGGCGACTATCTGGCTGTCGTCCACCAGCAGGGTCTTCACTGTGCCTGAGAACAAACGTGGTGGACTAAGCGTGGTGAAAAAGCGTGGTTGGACTACGGCTTGAACCCTGACCACTCTGAGGAGACCCGTGCCCTGTAGTGGGCCGGTGATGGATTGACGATGATGATGATAATATGCATTCTGCATTATTGCGGTCTAGTATGGAAGCAGACTAACCTGGAAGAGGTATAGCAGTTTTATTAAACCCATACCCCTGATCGGTTTCTACGCGTCATCACTAACTCGCTTGGCAGCACGGCTTTGTATGTTATTGGCAAACAGACCAGACCAGAAACAATTTATATGTGGAATCCCAAAATACCGCTGCCGGGAATCAAACCCAGGATCTCCCACATATGAGACTAAAAAATGTTTGATTTAAGATTAATTCATACTCACCATCCAACATCCGCACCCTCAAGTTCCTGGTCTTCTTGTTATACTCGAGGAGATCACCATTCCTCAGCATGTAGTAGTCCAAACTTCTGGAAGCTTCCAGCCAGATGCCCTTCTTATTGTCCTCTTCTGACGCAAGGAAGAGCCCGTACTCTTTCGCTGTGTGAAAAAGAGATAGATTTATTTTTCAAAAACCTCTTTTTAATAGAGCAGGATGATAAAATTAAGTTAACAAGGATATGGAAGTTAACTAAGGCAAGTATTAAGTTTTAAATAAGCAGTGGAAGTTTGTATGAAAGTCCTTCAGATTCCAAGATATTCCCTGATATAATCTTTTTTACTATTATAAAAAACACCAGATAATCAGGTTCCAGTTCCGTAAGGCATGTAAGTGCGAGCGAGAGGTCCGCTAACAATGATTATGACTCAGTTCTCACGTTCGTAATGGCTCAAATATAGTCTTGGATACTCACGATCATTAGCGTTCGCCTCCAGGATCTTCTCGCGTATGATCCGACAGGCGTCGTACACGCTGGTGGAGGGGTCGAACTGGATCGTCTTCACCACCTTACCCCCCTCTAGGGAGATCTTGAGCGACAGCGTCGCCATCTTGCTGACGGATTGTGTTCTGCAAAAGAGATAATGTTAAATGAAACATACGAGAGGCATGAGGGACAGACATGAATGATCTTATAACGTCTCTTCTTCTTCCGATCCTTATCCCACGCTATGTGGGGTCGGCACAACATGTCCTCTATTCCTCCACTCACTCTATTATACGTCAACGCGTCATTTAGCCCTTTTACAAGCATATCCTCTTTCATACACTCCATTCATCTTTTCTTTGGTCTTTCTCTACACTTGGCAACTCCAGCTGCCCGACTACTTATTTACTTGTTTGATATGTGTCGGCAACTATGTTTCTTCCACAGATCTCTCCGTCTGTAAAAGAGTGACTCACTTGTGTATAGTAGCAGTTTGTGTGCGTTCTAGGGCCGATGGGTCTAGGTCCAAAGAGTGCGCGCTGGTCCTCCTCTCTTCTCTGGGCTTTCTTCTCTCGTGGCTGAACGAGCGGTGTCGCGGCCGGCTCTGGAGTGAGCCCTGGAAACAGAAGACATTCCATGTAACGACGTCGAGAAGTAGGTATTATAACTTGAACTAACCTGTGCTACTTTCTAGCATTTTAGGGTTGGGGCATATTAGACCATATATTGATAGATATTAAAGAATGTTTGTATGTTCGTCCTCTACACGTTCCTAAAACATCGATCCGATGGTGATGAAATCAAAAACCAAAAATGAAGTGGTTTGGAGTCGGTTTTTGGAATAGTTATGGAGTATGCTCACGGGTGTGGGCTTGGTCAGCCGCCTCCAGCTGTCGTGCAGCGCGAGCTCGACGCGCAGGCGCAGGCTGCGTCACGCGCGCGCCGGTGCTTCCGGTGGATGCGGGCCTGGTTCCTACAACAACACACACTCCATACTTAATATTACAAATGGGAAAGTAACTCTGTCTGCCTGTATGTTAGGTACGTTTTCAACTCTAACAACTCTGTCCGGTCGTGTCGCATTGAGGCTGAGAGCATTGGCACCGGACTATGAGAGTGCACTTGTGCTTGTGCACATACTGTGCAATGTAATATCCCCTGTGTAGCCTAGTCTCGGCCTCTGTTAAGATTTACTGCCAAGGCCGAAACTCGGTCGGAAAGACATTTTTATTAACGAAAGTAAAAAATAGATAAAACATAAATTTTGGATGTTTTTTTAATATGTGTAAACTAGTACGTCGTCCATAATCATAACACCACCTGTGTAGTGTGGTATTTTTATATTTGGGGTTCTATTTATAACTACATACATCAGGAACCGAACAAACAAACTGGAGCTAAAACCGAAAATTGAGATAGAACCATTTTGAAGGGTCTACACTCTACATCAACAGTGAAGATACCCAATGCGACAGTGAAATATTGACCCCTAGGGGTCGAAGATGATCTACAAGGGGTCCATGTGAGCGAAAAAACAAATCGGGGGTCTGTGAGATTTTGCAACTCACAGACCCCCGATTTGTTTTTTCGTTTTCGGCTTTCGGGGGGAATGGATTTCATTTAAGCAGGTTACGACTTTAATTTTGACTTTCCAATGAAATAACCCACAGACAAAGATGATTGCTTAATGATTTCATGAAAACATAACAAACAGACCGACTATAATTAGTACTTAATACAATAATTGTACTGTTGTAGGTTTTGTAAACTTTACTTTCGCAGTTTTAATATTTATAGTTGCTGAATTTTCAAAAATGCAAATTAGAGGGCGCAAAACCGAAAAACAGCATGTGGTATACGAGACAAAAAGTTTGGGGACCTCTACTCTACTACTCTAGAGTCTAGTCTAACAGTTGAGGTTGTGCGTTAGTCAGTTAGTCATTGAGTCAGTCAGTTGCGGCACTGTTCTATGGGTCTAAATCAGAGGTTCCCAAACTTTTTTTCTCATAGACCACTTTCAAAATTTAGCTGATTTCGTTGGACCCCCTGCATCTACATTTCTACCATATTCCCAAAATTCGACAAAAAATTACGGCTGAATACTTAGTTTTCGAAAAAAAAAGTGAGAATTGATTGGTTAATTAATTTATTGATATTGCTGTGAGTGGATGTCAAAAAAGTAAAGCTCTGTAAAGTTAAGTACTGAATAAGGAATATGCAGGTTTTTAAAATAGTTAACAGTCGCTGAGCTTTTTAAAATATTATTATCTGCCTACATTGAGGTGAAGTCAAGCCAACATTTTAGTTCTTCACTATCGAAAGCAGATAAATTTTCGTGGACTCCCGCTAACGAATTGTGAACCCCCATTTTTTTTCACGCCAACGTAGACTCCCGTCGAGTCTCCCGCGGACCCCTAAGGGCCCTGGACCAATTTGGGAACCACTGGTCTAAATGGTAGGTATAGATGACTACGGACAAATTGTATTATTATTCGGCATGTGATGATGCACAGCATCTGTGAGAGATTGCGTGGTACTTCCCTTTTATTTTTCGGCCAATCAGAGTCACCTGTAATGATACCTGTCAAGTGACCGACCAATCAGATTCGTTTCCGCTTGTTGTTCATTGTCACGTGGTCACCTGGTGGGGTGCTTGCACGCTAGCCTCATAGCGTCGTTATTTCCCGGTTCGAAAACACGTATATCTAACGAATTATCATGTGCTTACTTTAAAGTGAAAATTGTTTAATTTAAAGTGATAATTGTTGTATATGTAATTAAATATCGTATACTTCAAAGTGAAAAGTGAAAGTGAGTGCCGTATAGTTTAAAGTGTGTTTAATCGAACTTCTAAACTAAGAGATGGATAATTCCGACATTAATAATGCGGAACAAAGCGCTGACGCCGAGGCCGCAGCTACGACCGGTAGCAATCGGCATTATCAGGAAACCCCGGATTCTGAAGTCGAGTTCTGGATCAGGGGACTACAGCTCGCCGAAGTCAAGCGAGGTAAAAAGAAGACAACTCGGTAAGTCGGCCAAATATATTTTTATCCATTTGTTTTGTTAGTCAGGTCAGCACTCTGACCGACATCTTGAGAAACGAGGATTATTCTCGCAATGTGCAATCGGCCCCGCCGCCATTGCTTAGTGTTTATACGCGCGGTTTTGTACCGTCAGTTCCAGCTTTGGCGCACACGCTACCCTCATATTCACTCGCTGCGAATATGGCAATACCTACTGCAAATTGTGACGCGCCCCGTGCCGCCACATATACAATCTTATGATTTGTATCATTTGATTTTGCAAGTACAATCGATAACTGCGCACGCTCCGTCGACGTCGCATTCCACGCCAAATAATTACTACGGTATCTGTTGCTATGTCGGTACAGATGCAACCTGTTAAGACTGAAAATTCTGACTGACAGACTGATAATTGTTTGACATATCCTATCTAGTAATATCGATCAGCCTAGTGAATTGTATCATTTAGAGTTAGATCAGATTAACACTTCATTAAAAGATCCTAATGTACCTCTGCTGAATGAGAGCATTTCAATCGGTTCATTAACTTACAAAAATTTGGTGATCAAGCATGGAAAAATATTATGTGGAAGTCTTGAAAATCCACAACGCTTCACCGGGTTTTGTTGAGCTCGAGGTCAATGATGAGCTTAGGCAGTTTATCAAAGACAACGACTACATCACCGGCTCCAAACGGGCCATGGCCGCCGTTTGCAAATACAATACTCACCGCATCTAACATTTTCGATAAAATATTGGACCTTATCCTATCTTAGTCGAAATTTCATACAATTATTGATAAAAGGATGCAGATAGTATGTGGCAAGCAGGCGGATTAAGTAGTATTAAGTCTTGACCGTATTTTGAACGAGCTGCCTAATAAGAACTTGTGAGAGGGTCTGCGTAAGATACCTCTGAGATATAAATATTTTTTAAATGAGGATCAGTTGCGATCATATGTACAACATTCGAGGACATGGATAAGAGGGTCCAACTTTGGTTTGCACTGTAGGGACGGGAATAAAAGTCAAAAGCCAGCTCCAGAATCAAGTGGAGCACGTGACGCATCTTACCAGTCCATTAACCAGTTCTTTTGCACCAAGGATAACCAAGGAAAGAAAAAGAAGGCAATTTCAACTATAATGCCACCGGTACCTGGACAAATTACTCGCGGTCATCCTAGCCCGAGTTTTATGGAGGCTGTCTCTGAGCGTATCTTAGGCAGTGGCAGCTGGATTGGGCTCCGAAGGCCCTTCTCATATGATTATGGGAATGCTGCTGCCATTTACCTCCAAACCTACTCTTGTCCAATCATGCCCTCATATCCTTAGTCGCTTCGGCAAATGACTTGCAGCCATCTCAGCTCGAGTTTTGCGGAGGCTGCCCCCGAGCGTATCGGGGCCAGTGGCAGCTGCTTTGGGCTCCGAAGGCCCTTCTCATATGATTATAGGAATGCGGCTGCCATTTACCTCCAAACCTACTCTTGTCCAATCATGCCCTCATATCCTGAGTCGCTTCGGCAAATGACTTGCAGCCATCTCAGCTCGAGTTTTGCGGAGGCTGTCCCCGAGCGTATCGGGGCCAGTGGCAGCTGCTTTGGACTCCGAAGGCCCTTCTCATATAATTATGAGAATGCGGCTGCCATTTATCTCCAAACCCAAACTTGTCTAATCATGCCCAAGTATTCTGCGTTGCCTTGAATCCCCGGAATCACCACAGATGACGAAACAAATAGATACTATTGAAACAGGGAGGTCTGGAAATCCCGGACCGAAAAAGTTTGGAGTCCAGCTTCATTTCGGAAATATTTCTTGCCAAAGAAGTGCGACGGTTCGAACAGACCTATATTTAACCTGAAGTGAACGATTGCTTAGTGCCCAAGCCATTAAAGCTGTTCTTTCATCATCAGGTACCTCATTTCCTTCAGGTAAATGACTGCATGGTGAAGCTGGACCTTACATCAACATATTTTCTTCTGAGCATCGCGGAGAGTCATCGGTGATTCCTCCGGTTATTACGGAGAACAAGTTCTACAAATGACGAGCCCCTTCTGACTATCATGCGCACCCAAGATTTTGCTACTCTGACCAACTGGGTCGTGCAAATCCTACGAAACAAAGGTTTGAAAGCAATTATATACTTGGACGATTTTCTTCTCGCAAACCAATCAAAGAATCGGCTTCAAGAACAGGTCAGGACAGCCACCAGTTTGCTAGAAACATTAGGATGGACATACCCGCGTGAGTCAGGCCCTGACCGAGAGGTAACTGTCTCTGAAAAACTCCCAATTTATTTTAGGCAAGATGAACTTGGCCAACTTTATCACTCCCAGGGGGCGCGGCGGTTACACTTCCGGCAGCTACAACAACATGCACGTTCCTTAACAAACTTCCTCCTGCCAGACAGGCGAGTGAGTATATTATCTGCAACCGTTGTTGCGGATCTCTAAGGGTGGAACGACATAATAGTAGACCCTCGAGTGAAGAACACCTTTCATCCAAAGGTAATGTCTCTCTGACTACGGATGCAGCCGATTTCAGTTGCAGTGCGGTGCAGATGAACAACTTCATGACGTTGGGTAAGTGGCAACCGGATCAACTTAACTGGCATTGCAACCGTAAATAAATGTTTGCCATCAAACCAGCAGAGTAAGTCACTACAGGCTCCGACAATAGGGTCAACAATTTGTAACCCAGACAGACAATCGGACAGTAGTATCTTATCCATCAGGAAAGAACGTGGAACACGGTTGGTAGCCCTTTTTGACCTAACCATACCATCGGATGACTCTTATATCGATCGCATATCGATCACTACCGAATATCTGCCAGGCAGATTCAACGATATCGCCGACAGGCACCTGAAGCGCTGCGCTGAGGAAAATATTCATGAGATTTTTAACACCATAGATAACTATTTGCCATCAACCAAACGAAAATTGTAGAGCATTATATCAGCAAAGATTGCTTAAATGACTCTTCGGCAACCTTTTTCAACAACTTCATTCAAGTAAGGAATTATCAGCTGGCCTGGGTGTTTCCAACACTGAGTTTAATACCCCGAGTTCTTCATCATCTGAACTCAGCACAAGAACATTTCTCCTCGTCGTGGCACCGATGTGGAACAGAGCTTTCTGGCTCCCAGACCTCCTCAGACGGGTGCTAAGAAGACCAATGAGGAACGTGGATCTGGAACAAGTCTTATTATATCAGATCACAGGCCTTGCCCCGCCTCGAATGCAAGAAATATAGCTTTTCATATGAAAAATTGGAGCTTAAGTCAGGAAACCAACTGGAGGACTGGTCTGCATTTGAAAGAAACTTGTAAAACTAAGTTGGAGAGAATCAACTATAAAAACCTACAAACCAGCCTGAGTCGCAGATACAAATGGCGCACAGACCGTAATTTCGACTATGGGTCGTATATTTATACGATTCCTGATGGAAGTGTATTAGCAAAAATGTTGGCCTTCTTGTTTCCTTGAAGAGAGATTAGCTTCTTATTGCACAAATTCGCGGTGGCAACTTTTTGTCAATCCAAAAACGAGCCAAACTTAAGTTCATATTTCCTTGTTAAACACATGTTTAAATCAATCTCTCTTCAGAGTCTCCAAGAGCAGAGAAATCTCCCATTTGGGACCCTAGTAACCTGATTGTCTGGTTGCATAGTAATCTTCCAAATAGGATAACCTTGTTTGAAGCATTCCGTAGACTGGTGTGCATGTTATTTCTGGCATCTGGCAGATGCGTTCATGATTTCACATTTAAAAAATTTCTTTAGGTTACTACTTCGATGAAGATGACCATAACATATTTTATTCCGAATTCGGATCGAAAACCGATATGCAACATACAGGCAATCAGGCAATCAGGTTGCAAACTATTACAAAATTCTAACAAGAATTTCCTGTCTTGTTTAAACTGTTAGAGTAAAGTGAACACAGGTAGCATATAGTCCCGATTCATTGTTTATCACAATGAAAGGGGAAACACTTGTAGCATCTAAAATACTCATTGGCAACTGGGTAAAATCGGTACTAAAAGATGCCAACATACGGGCTTCACCCAGAAACCTACGCTCAGCTGTAGCGTCTTTCATTTCGGTGTGAGAAATCTACCTACCCATCAAAGTTATTCTCACTCGTGCCAATTGACGTAGAGAAAATAACTTTGCTAAAATTTTATTGTAAATTATAGGCCGATCAAATTTTAAATCTTCAAATCAAGTAATAATAATAATAAACGGTTATTTCAGACGTTTCCATCCAAGTACTTACTTTCGAGCCCGAGTTTTGATTTAGAATCTATTAAATTAAAATAAATGCTCTTTGCGGCTATTGATACTTTGATACCTTTTTTGATTCAATAGTTTTTGTTACTTATTTTGGAAAAAGCCAATTATTTTACTAATGTTAATCATATTTTATTCACATAGCGTCGTTCGGTGGTCACCAGGAGCTAATAGACAGGTCTCTCACAGATGCTGTGCATCATCACATGCCGAATAATAGTACAAGTTTTACAAAACAATAAAACTTGTATTATTGGAGCAGAGATGATGCACAGCATCCCAATAAGGCCTCCTGGTGAGAGACTCCTATGAGGCTAGCGTGCAAGCACCCCACCAGGTGACCACGTGACAATGAACAACAAGCGGAAACGAATCTGATTGGTCGGTCACTTGACAGGTATCATTACAGGTGACTCTGATTGGCCGAAAAATAAAAGGGAAGTACCACGCAATCTCTCACAGATGCTGTGCATCATCTCTGCTCCAATAATACAAGTTTTATTGTTTTGTAAAACTTGTACTATTTTGTATCGGAGCGCACTCCGAGTTCCGCATTGCCGGATGAATCATCCATTCAGTTTCGAACGTACGGAAATAATTCACGACTCACGCCCGCCTTGCCAAACTTTCGGCCAACGCCAGCGTCCTATAAAATGTACATGGCTGTGAAGAGAGTGGATGCGGCATTCCATACAAATATATCATCAAGGTACGAGTATATACAACGGATTTGTTGGAAGAAAAAGCGTGCCAAACTTATGTACACAAGTTTTCAAATTCACACTCAGTAGGCACCGAGATTTCGACGTAATTTATTTGTTTTAGTGCACAAAAATAAAAGTGCCACTCTGCGCGCGGCGCGGTGGTTCGAACCTAGTTCAAACTGTAAACCCAACAGACGTTCAGCAATAAATGGAACACAACAGAAGTTCAGAAATAAATCGCGAAAAGGAAGGTATTTCCTGTGGTATTTCCTATCACACGTGTTTATTTTGACTCGCGTGATTTCTCAGTGACTCTTAGAGCGGGGCCGCACTGCGAAAATTATTCGCGCGAATTTTATTCGCGCGGTTTATATTCCGCATTTTAATATATTTTTCTCGCGAATTTTAAATCGCATGTGCGTGCAGCTTCATACATTCCCATATATCACAGAATTTTGCGAAAAAATTCGCGCGAGTAAATTTCGCAGTGCGGCCTAGGCCTTAGCTTAGCTAGTAAGCTCAAAGTCAGCGAGCGATGGAGAGAGCTATGCTCGGAGTTTTATACATGGTGAAGTCGTTTTCTCTTTTAAATGGAATTTCACCCCTAACTATAAAATTGTCAGTGGAAACTAATGAAATTCAACAAATAAAATTTTATGAAGCAATAACCGAGCCCACTGGACGTGTCACTGAGTGGTATTGCGCGATTAACATTCCACACTACCCCTTTATGCTAAACTTGGAGACGTAACAGCCGCGGTTATGAGCGACGGCTGCGGGGTTTTTTAATGAGAGGCAGTACATCTATGTATTTACTAATTATAACAAGAGATAAAGTTCCTAAACTAAAACCAGACTACTCTTAATAATATATTAATTTAGTATACAGAAAAACGTGTTTTCAACTGCGTGCTGATATTTTAGAATTCGAAGAAAGCGCGGAGCAAGCAGCTAGTGACGCCATCTGTTATGTATAGAATAGAATAGAATAGAATAGAAAAGTTTTTTATTCAAATAAACTTTTACAAGTGCTTTTGAATCGTCGATTGAGTCTACCACAGGTTCGGAATGCAGTTCCAGCCGAGAAGAACCTGCAAGAAACTCGGCGGTTGCTCTTTTTAAAAATAACATTATAACAATTATTATTATTAATGTACATGATTGAAATGCCGTCTCGCGCATTGCTGGAACGAGTTAAATCCAAGCTTTTTTATCGTTTATATAATCTTCAGTTGTATAATAAGCTTTTTTTATGAGCATACTTTTAAGAAAGTTCTTAAACTTGTGTAAAGGCAAGTCTAGGACATATTTTTTATTCGGATAAACTTTTACAAGTGCTTTTGAATCGACAAATGAATCTACCACTGGTTCGGAATGGTGCTTACAATTCTACACGTTAAGAAGGGCAGACAAAAGTAGCCCCATTTCCGACGGCGGCACCCGTTCACGAGCATGACGCATGATCCAGCCATTGCTTCGCTCAACCATATTTGAGGGAACGTAACAACCCGCACCACACGACACCACCACAGAAATGTTTAAAGAGAGCGTGACATACTTAGGCTACCCATGATTAAAGCATCGAATTGAACACCAATAATCGAATACTCCTCAAGTTATAATAGCGTATAAAGCGAATAAATTAAATCCATGCTTTTTTATCATTTATATAATCTTCAATTGTATAATATGCTTTTTTCATGAGCACACTTTTAATAGAATTCTTAAACTTGTGTAAAGGCAAATCTAAGATTTGTTGTGGAATTTTGTTATAGAACATTACGCCCATTCCCACAAACGACCTTTGGACCTTTTTGAGGCGTAATCGAGGAATCACTAGTCCATCTCTATTTCTTAACCGCCTATCGTGTAATTCACACTTTTTATTGTAACTGTGAATGTTTTGCTTAACAAAAATTATGTTGTTATAAATATATTGAGAAGCTACTGTAAGAATACCTATTTCTTTAAATTTCTCTCGAAGGGAATCCCGCGGTTTTAAATTATAAATTGCGCGAATTGCCCTTTTTTGTAAAACGAAAATTTTTCCAATATCAGCTGCTTTACCCCATAGTAAGATTCCATACGACATAATACTATGGAAATATGCAAAATAAACTACTTTTGCAGTTTCTACGTCTGTTAACTGTCGAATCTTCCTAACAGCGTAAGCAGCAGAGCTAAGCTTGCCAGCAAGTGTTGCTATATGGGTGCCCCATTGAAGCTTTGCATCTAGGGTTATTCCCAAGAACACAGTTGTGTTCTCAGTTTTCAATGGCTGACCACTTATCTTTAAATTGTTGCTAGTAATCCTTGTATTGGGCAATAAAAACTCGACACACTTGGTTTTTTTAGCATTTAAAAGTAGATTATTTATAGTAAACCAGTGTGAAACTTGAGATAAAGTATTATTTACATCGTCAAAATTGTCTTTAGTTCTATCGACTTTAAAAATTAAAGACGTATCCATCAGCAAATAGTACAATATCGCAAGCATTTTTGACGAAATGTGGTAAGTCATTAATATAAACCACATTCATTACTCCACAGTCATTAATTCAAATTCATTACTCCACATTCATTACACCACAGTCATTAATATATATAAATGTCTATCCGAAACTAACTTATTTTTCAAGTTTTGCCGCGCGATGGTCACTTCTTGATTTTTCTCGTAAAGTCGGGTAAAAATACCACGGGAACTCTTTGCTTTTCTGGATAAAAAGTAGTCTATATCCGTCCCCGGGATGTAAACTATCTCTGTACCAAATTTCATCCAAACTGTTTAAACTGTACGGCGGTGAAAAGCTAGCAGACAGACAGATAGATAGGCAGACACACTTTCGCATTTATAACATTTGTAAGGATGTTGGCCGCTCTAGAACCAGTTAATCTCAATATTATTAAGTTAAACACAACATTAAAAAAGTTTTGTAGTCTAGGGGTAACATGGACATTTGTCGGAAAATGCCGTAAGATGTATTACTGCACTAGGGAGGTATTAATACTCACAATAAGGGTGCAAGAGGGTGATGTTAAGTTGCCTCCTCCTAATTTCTTAGCGCGTTGGACTTTATTACGTTTTGATGGTCAGTTGATGGATGGGTGTCCGAGCGGTGATTTGTCGTCAATTCGATGACAGCTTTTTTTTCCAAATTTGATTGATTAGTGCCCTCCTCCAGTCGGGTAAACCATCAGAATCGACGCCATTTATTAACCAACTTCAAAAAAGAGGCGGAGTATTCGTCCCATATGTATGTACATATGTACATAAATGTCTGTGTGTACATATGTACATATGTATGTATGTACATATGTATGTATCTATGACTGTACGTACGAGTATGTGTTGGCAATTAAATCACTAATATTTTCGATTGGTACGAGATTGCTGGACCGAATTCAGTATTTTTTTTTTAATATAGCTCGTATTGTATGTGTTTGTGTTGATCCGATCACATAATGCGATGAAGCTGTGAAGTAGAACGCTGTGAACTATTCCGAACGTGGCCCATTTCCGTCGCCTAGCAACGACGCCGACGCCGCGGCGCCTCGCCCGCGCCGTCGCGACCGCATCAGCGGCTAAGATGGGCACAGCAGCACCACTTTCATATAGGCAATATTAGTTAGCGCAGAAAAGAGTAATATTGCTGATTGAAAACAATTGTGAACATTGTTACCTACCTACCACCACTACAGCTTTTTTACGTCCCACTGTTTGGCACAGATATCCTCTCTCATAGGAGAGAGGGATTTAGAGCTTAGACCCGCCACTCTGCTTAAACGCGGGTTGGCGGGCATTAACGACTATTGTTCACATGGTAGTGATAATAACTCGACTTCATCCGCATGGATTTAGGTTTTTAAAATCCTATAGGAACTATTTGTTTTTCCGGGATAAAAGTTGCCTATGTCAATTTTCGGGACGCAAGCTACATACCTCTGTACCTACCAAATGAAAAGTAAGTAGCCTATTGTCCGTCCTCCGGGATGTAAACTAACCCCTGTATACTTAACATCAAAATCGGTTAAACTGTTGGGCCGTGAAAAGCTAGCAGACAGACAGACACACTTTCGCATTTATAATATTAGTATATATATTCTGTGGCAAGATCTACGTGTCCACTGAGATACCCATTAGGTCCGCTAAAAGGAAAGAGGTCACATTGATTGACACATGTTTTGTATCGCAAACAAAGGGGGTGTCACAGGGTAGACCGCTATGACTCGTACACTAACTGTATCATGTGTCCTGCTGTATACTCGTATTGGAGGGAATCTATTATGGTGTTTTGTTACTCTTTGTTTGTTCATATTTGTCAATGAAGGGGTTTGTTGACGTTGGGAATTAAGCTACCGTGAAGAAATACTTTTAAATTAGAGTTGCTTTTTGATGACCTCCCTGGCGCAGTGGTGAACTGTGGTCTTAAGAATGAGAGGTCCCGGGCTCAATCCCAGCAGGTGCAATTTGAGAGTTAATAATTTCTAAATTGTCTCTGGTCTGGTGGGAGGCTTCAGCCGCGGCTAGTCGCCACATTAACAGCAAAGCCGTGCCGCCAAGTGATAGCGTTTCCGTCGCCGCCAAACGATTAGAAAGATTATGAATGCAGCCCTTTTTACCCGACTGGGTATATGTGTTTCACCTGTGTGTATGTATGTCCATTCCTATGTCCGCTTGTAACTAATCAACGGCTCAACGGATTTTGATAAATAATACGTCATTAGATTTGTCTCAATGACGCGAGTGTTATAGGGTACCTAAATTTAAAAAAAAAATCAAAATGGCGGACTTTATGCGCTTTAATATGCGAGCTGAAAAAAATTTTTTTCTTCAAGACCCTCGAGTGGGGTATCAAAATAAAGGGATTCAAAAGGCAAATACGAAAATGTATAAATTTATATATTTGGAAACAATTTGGAGTGATAAATCGTAGAAAATGACCGTTTCCTATGTCAGTTCGTAACTACTTAACGGCTCAACCTATTTTGATAAATTATACGTCATTAGATTTGTCTTGACGGCGCAAATGTTACTGGGTACATAAAATTCATAAAAAAACAAAATGGCGAATGTTATGCACTTTAATGTGCGGGCTGAAAAAAATTTTTTTCTTCAAGACCCTCGAGTGGGGTATCAAAATAAAGGGCTTTAAAAGGCGAGTACGAAAATGTATACAATCTATATGTTTTAAATCAATTTGGAGTGACAAATCATGAAAAACAAAATAAATAACAACTACACTGTAAGTGGTACACTGTAAGTGGTAGTTTATTATTTTTTTAGCATGGCAGTCGGGTTTTTTTAATTTTAAAATTATAGCTTGTTAACCACTAGGCTATCGCCGCTTATTATACAGTTTAATTAAAATGTATCATTAACAATAAAACAATAATTATGATATCATAAAACCTATGAACCACTCAACCAAACTAATAAATTTCGAAGACATAAAAGCATAACTATACTATGTTACAGACATAAAGAAAATCCATTATTTAGGAACTTTAATGTACATAAACTAGTAACACGCATGCGTCGATTGTGTCTCCCCCCACTCTGAATAGTGGAGGGGGGTGGATGCTGGGGGATCGATAGACGCCGGCGCCGACTTGTCTGGCGCCTAGTGAGATAATAAGATAATTTTGAGTAGGTAGAGGGGATGGGATTATATTATAAGACAGGTAAATTAAATAGTATATAGATACTGTGTCAAAAAAACGTGAAACACCTGCGCGGAAAGTACCTTCTGATTTGTCTCATAACGAAAGTCAAAGTACGTCATTACTGTCAAAAATATTCGGGCTGAAAAGATGTATGGAATTTCATTTCTAACGTGCTTTTTTCTTTTTAATCAATACTTAATATAATAAAGCACAAGAGTTTGTTTGTTTGAACGCGCTAATCTCAGGAACTACTGGACCGATTTCAAAAATTCTTTCACCGTTGGATATGTATGTGAATGTGATCCTTGAGTGCTTATAGGCTATATAATATGTACCACAGGCGAAGCCGGGGCGGACCGCTAGTTTTTGATAAAATTAGATCAGTATATGAAAAAACCTATTTTTAGCCTGATAGTAGCTATAGTGAGTAGTGACACGTATTCTGTGAAATTTTGCTAGAGCTGGCTGGTAGGGGCACACCCCTATGACAGACATTGCAGGTTTAGTAAATTCCCGGGTAAGGTTCTCGTTTGACCCCATTTGGATACCTATGGAACTCAAAAAACCGCATTAAAATCAACCCTAGTACTTTTTCATAGACCAATAATTTTAACCAAAAAAAAAACGATATAGGTACCCTCGGCCCCGTATATACCTTATTATCTATTGTCATATACCGTCTTCGTTCCATCGAGGGTACAAATAAATATAAAGTGAGATAAAATCGGTCCATCCATACTCCGGTTCCGGCGTCCGTCCGGCGGAAGTCGTCACGCTGTCCGGCGCGGGATATCGGATACTCTGTTTTCTATTAGCGAATTAGGGGATCTCGGGGGGTGAGACGTTAGGGGTGTCGCACTACTGCACGAATTTTTTGTAAGCACAAAAGTGACAACTTTATCATTACGTGTTGTAGAAGTTGTAGAACTAAGTTCCTTTGCCGAGTTTGTGCTCGCAACTTTAAGAAATTCCTGTAGCGATTGACACCAATTCATGGAATTTTAAAATTAGTCGTTTTACAATCTTGAACTTTGAAGAGTTCCCTCGATTTCTCCAGAATCCCATCATCAAATCCTGACCTGATGACCAGGGGACCACCTGGGAAATATACCCTTTCAAACAAAAGAAGAATTTTGCAAATAAGTTCAGGCGTCTTTGAGTAATAGAATAGAATAGAATAGAAAAGTTTTTTATTCAAATAAACTTTTACAAGTGCTTTTGAATCGTCGATTGAGTCTACCACAGGTTCGGAATGCCAGCCGAGAAGAACCTGCAAGAAACTCGGCGGTTGCTCTTTTTTAAAAATAACATTATAACAATTATTATTATTAATGTACATGATTGAAATGCCGTCTCGCGCATTGCTGGAACGAGTTAAATCCAAGCTTTTTTATCGTTTATATAATCTTCAATTGTATAATAAGCTTTTTTTATGAGCATACTTTTAATAAAGTTCTTAAACTTGTGTAAAGGCAAGTCTAAGACATATTTTTTATTCAGATAAACGGGGAACATAATATGTATGTACATAAAAAAAGATTCCGACGAATTGAGAATCGCCTCCTTTTTTTCAAGTCGGTCAAAAATAGCGGAAAAGGATAGTAGGTACCTATTACTCTTGATTTTGTGGATTTTAATATAGTTTAGAGATTTATACAACCGAATATGCACGATGGTCGATGTAACTTATACATTTTGTGATAAGTACTTTGAACATTACATACTGATTGCAGAGTAATTACACTAATTACAGAGTAATCAATACGTAATGTACAAAGTAATTAAATAAATCGAACTCTCAAAAAAACTCAAAAGAGCTATGTAAACGGATGCTCAGTTTCTCGGCGTGTGACAACCCTGGCCATGAGTGGTAACATGTTAGTGATTTTAACATAATAACAGGGATTATAGTATTGGGGTGACTTTTGGAAACGATTTTGGGGAAATTTCACTGACAGCCGACAAAAGCTGTTAGGCCTAGGCCGCATTGCGAAATTTATTCGCGCGAATTTTATTCGCGAGGTTTATTTTCCGTGCACGGAATTTCACCTACACGCACTGCGAATAAATTTCCTCGCGATTTTTTGCCAGTTCTATAGTAGTTCTCGACTGAGACACATGTCTACAAGTATATAAATTAAACATTTAAAAACCGCCCGACATTCGCCATTTTGTGGTGGCGGCCATCTTGGATTTGCAATAGTGCTATTCTACTAGTCAAGCCCTTTCATTTGATACCCATATTAAGGGAGTTGTGAAAAAATATGTAATCCGCCATTTTGTAGCGGCGGCCATCTTGGACCGATTTTCTTCAAACATAGCTAACAACACTCTCGACTAATTCACTTTTCAAACAAAAAAAACCGCATTCAAATCGGTTTTTCCGTTTGAGCGCCACAAGGGAACAGACAGACACACACACACACACACACACACACACACACACACACACACACACACATAGACAGACACGTCAAACTTATAACACAACGTCGTTTTAAAATTACTACTTAATTAATTGGGGTTAAAAATAGACAACAGAACTAAAATTTAAATTTACTTACAACGGCGTAAAACACGCAGCAAAAAAGTAATGAACAATTGAACATTCATCCACTTACGGCCTTGAAGGTCAATGAAATGATTTTTTCCGTAAAATATCAATGAAGTATTTGGTAAACTTTGAGAATGTTAAGAGTGGTTGCATCCAGAGTGAACCGAGTAATTTGAAGAGGTGAATTGCGTATGGTATTTGGATTGAGAGACAGCGCGTATTGGGTTTGTATAGGTGAAGATCAGGGAGTTGTAGTGATATTAAGGGATGGCATGATATAATTTGGATTAGAAGATGGCGTATTTAGGTTGGAAGAGTATGTGGATCGTAGATGTGAAGATGAACATGATGACGATTCACACTGAGGCTGATATCTTATCTAAAGTACTTGTAAAAGTTTATTTGAATAAAAAACTTTTCTATTCTATTCTATTCTATCTATAGAACGTACAGTACGTTCTATAGACTCTACTCAAACTCAAGATAGAGTTGAAATGAGACAGATTTATGTCAGCAACATATTTGTGTCTCGTTCTATCTCTATCTTGAGTCTGAGTAGAGTCAGAGTACGCTCTAGTTTTGATTAGATAAAAATGAATTGAGCGGGAGACGAAGTACGCGACATCTTCCTATGAATAGTGGTGTACAACTGAGCGCCGAAACCCCGCGCCTTCGCGAATTTTATTTCGCAATGCGGGGACCGACATACAATTTCATACTGCACAAAAAATTCGCGCGAATTAAATCCGCACCGCACCGCGTCCAATTTGTAGCAAACTACAGAATTTTTTTCCGCGCGAATTTTAATTCGCAAGTGCGGGCAGCTTCATACATTTGCATATGTCACAGAATTGTGCGAAAAAATTCGCGCGAATATATTTCGCAGTGCGGCCTAGCTCTTAGAGCGAGGCCGCACTGTGAAATTTATTCGCGCGAATTTTTTCGCAGAATTCTGTGACATATGGAAATGTATGAAGCTGCCCGCACTTGCGATTAAAAATTCGCGAAAAAAATATATTAAAATGCGAAAAATAAACCGCGCGAATAAAATTCGCGCGAATATATTTCGCAGTGCGGCCCCGGCCTTAGACGCACGGCCGCGGCACTCGGGGAGAAAAACGTACCATCAGCAGAACAGACGCGAAAATTTACCGTCGGCAAAACGGTCACGAGAAGTCTTGAGTGACATGAAGATCTACGGAATGGGTAGAGATATCAAGTCACCACCCTCCTGCTCCAAACATCAGGGGGGTTATTCTGTAACTTAGTTAGCAACTGAAAATAGTTGCCAACGAATTAGTTCGATATACATTGCTGATTTACTGTGTGAAATTATGAAAACACTTTATTTCCCACAGTAAAGCAGCAGTGTATATCAAACTAATTCGTTGGCAACTATTTTCAGTTGGTAACTAAGTTACAGAATAACCCAGCAGAACCTTGATCACTATGACGTGTCTACCAAGTACTCGTCGAGACTCGTCGAGTCACGAGAAGTCTTGAGTGACATGAAGATCTACGGAATAGGTAGAGATATCAAGTCACCACCCTCCTGCTCCAAACATCAGGGGGGTTATTCTGTAACTTAGTTAGCAACTGAAAATAGTTGCCAACGAATTAGTTCGATATACATTGCTGATTTACTGTGTGAAATTATGAAAACACTTTATTTCCCACAGTAAAGCAGCAGTGTATATCAAACTAATTCGTTGGCAACTATTTTCAGTTGGTAACTAAGTTACAGAATAACCCAGCAGAACCTTGATCACTATGACGTGTCTACCAAGTACTCGTCGAGACTCGTCGAGTCACGAGAAGTCTTGAGTGACATGAAGATCTACGGAATGGGTAGAGATATCAAGTCACCACCCTCCTGCTCCAAACATCAGGGGGGTTATTCTGTAACTTAGTTAGCAACTGAAAATAGTTGCCAACGAATTAGTTCGATATACATTGCTGATTTACTGTGTGAAATTATGAAAACACTTTATTTCCCACAGTAAAGCAGCAGTGTATATCAAACTAATTCGTTGGCAACTATTTTCAGTTGGTAACTAAGTTACAGAATAACCCAGCAGAACCTTGATCACTATGACGTGTCTACCAAGTACTCGTCGAGACTCGTCGAGTCACGAGAAGTCTTGAGTGACATGAAGATCTACGGAATGGGTAGAGATATCAAGTCACCACCCTCCTGCTCCAAACATCAGGGGGGTTATTCTGTAACTTAGTTAGCAACTGAAAATAGTTGCCAACGAATTAGTTCGATATACATTGCTGATTTACTGTGTGAAATTATGAAAACACTTTATTTCCCACAGTAAAGCAGCAGTGTATATCAAACTAATTCGTTGGCAACTATTTTCAGTTGGTAACTAAGTTACAGAATAACCCAGCAGAACCTTGATCACTATGACGTGTCTACCAAGTACTCGTCGAGACAAATCTAACTATAAAAAAACGCATTAAAATCTGTCGCCCGTTTAAGAGCTACGGTGGGACAGACAGACACACAAAGCGGTCAAACTTGTAACACCCCTCTTTTTGCGTCGGGGGTAAAAAAAGCCGTGAGGACTTCCGACAGAAACATTTTCGTTTATATGGACAATAATATGCACTGCCCAGCCAGTAAGGTTCGTGTCTGTCCACATAGGCAGTAACTGTCCTCAATTAGAAGAATAAGGGCCTGTTTCATCACCTTTTGATAAGTGCCGGATAGCCTAAACGTAAGTTTTATCACTTTCTTACCTTATATCGAGTAACAAAAACAAGTTGTAGATAGCTATCCGATACTTATCATCAGGAGATGGTAAAACAGGCCCTAAAACTCCTAATTAACCAAAACAAAAATATTATACCCCCGACAATCAATTAGGGTACATTTAAATAAACAAGTGAAAAAAACACAAACAAGATAATTTTGTCACAAGAGGGGTGGGGGGGGGGGTCTAATCAATTGTGTTTGCCAAACTGCACCTCGGAGCAATCATCACCGCGGGGGACGCGGGGACAAATGGACCCCCTGAGACCCCTAGTATAACTGAAGAAAGATTAATGAATGATTTGAAATTTTCCATTGATTATCATCTTTTCATTACATATATTAAAAAAAACCGGCCAAGTGCGTGGCGGGTCACGCGCAGTGTAGGGTTCCGTAGTCACAATCCTCGAAAAACAGATGTAACTCCTTAACCTGTGAACCCTACTTAGCCATGATAGTTTTCCTTTAAAATTGATTATATCTACTACTGCTGTGAATTTTTTCAAGTTCCTATATACTGCCATTTGGCTGATAGAGGGGGGGGGACACTTGACTCTAATAAAAATTAGCACTTTAAAACATCATATTTTACAAACGGATCTAGAAATCGAAAAATGATGTTCCCACACCCACAGTATTTTTAAAAGACCTATTCAACGATACCCCACACTATGGGGTAGACGAGAAAAAAAATATTCATCCCCACTTTACATGTAGGGGAGCTACCCTAAAAAATTTTTTATCAAAATTTTATTTCACCACTTTGTCGGCGTAATTAATATTTATACCCATGCCAAATTACAGATTTCTAGCACTAATAGTCTCTGAGATTAACCGAGGACGGACGGACGGACAGACAGACAGACGGACGGACATGGCGAAACTATAAGGGTTCCTTGTTTAGTAAACACCGAACCCTAAAAACAAAGTCCCCCACCTCATCTGTCTGTCTGTTCGCGATAAATTCAAAACTACTGGACGGATTTTTATGTGGTTTTCACCAATACAAAGAGTGATTCATGAGAAAAATCTTAACACGGCCATTCTGCCGAAGAAAAATATTTTTTTAGATTTTATGGGATCATTTCAATCTTTTCAGATTTTCTAGTGTGCCGTTGCCGTTCTTGCGAATATAGCGTTCATTTCCAATTGGTACTTTGTATACGGAACTGATATCCACCACTACAGCCTTTTAACGTCCCACGGCTGGGCACAGGCCTCCTCCCTCATAGGAGAGAGGGATGTAGAGCTTAGACCCGCCACGCTGCTCCAATACGGGTTGGCGGGCTTTTATTGTCACATGATAGTGATAATAATCGGGGCTGCTTAACGTGCTCTCCGAGGCACGGGTGTGAAACACCGCCAACTACCAACTCCGGGCTGGCACTGAGAATTTCTTGATAGAAAAACCCAATCCCTAACAATTATATGCCCGACCCGTGAATCGAACCCGACACCTCGTCCGGGCTGACTATGCTAACCACTAGATCAACGAGGTAGTTAGGAACTGATATATCTAAAAATTACTTCATCCTTTATAAAAAAGATATGAAAACTTAAAGACCTGGATTTTTTCTGCGCATTGAAACTGAAGACAAGTAAGTGAAACATACATAATCCAAACAAGTTAATTTTGTCACAGCGACGGGGAGGGGACTAATCAATCTAGTTTGCAAACAGCACAGCATCACCGCGGGGGACGCGGGGACAAATGGACCCCCTGAAGGCGCATAAGCCTCTGAAGAAAGACTAATAATAATGAATGATCTGAAACTTTCCACTGACTAGTTGGTGTTGATGAGTCGAAATTTAAGCTATTATTAACCTTGTTGGTACGTAAATCTCTTAACTAGGGGCCTGTTTCACCACCTTCTGATGAGTGTTGGATAGCCTTAACGTAAGTTTTGTCACTTTCTTACTTTATGTCAAGTGACATAGACAAAACTTGTGAATAAGCTATCCGACACTTATCAGAGGGTGGTGAAACAGGCCCTTAATGATTTATCGGAATTCGGAAGGATCTGGTAATTCACCGCATTTTTATCTCAGGAAACCCCTTACCATATGTGATTAATGGAATGAATGACGCAGAAATGACTTATCTAGCGGTGGGCGCCTCACAAGCATTTAGGTTTCAGGTTGAGATAACAATCTCTAAACCTAAACTGGAAAAAATCGAGTTTTTTTGCAATTATATAAAATGAGCCCGAACACACCGCCCTGCGGGATGCAAGCGCGATAATTCTCTTCACTCCAAAAGAGCCCTAACGAACCGTAATCACAGGATGCAGTCTCAGTTTGTGGGCACTTTGCGAATCAACATAATATCATACTAATTCAGCGGGGAGCAACTTATAAAGGGCTTACGATTTATTTCATTCAAATCCATTCGAATGAATAAGAAACTGTATATTGATGATGTAAGCGAACAGAACAGAAATAATTCATAATACATGAAGTAAATTTTAGGAAAACAAATTCTTAATGAAAGTTTAAGTTCTATAATTATTTAGGAATGATCAAATACGAATCTTAATTTAATACGGACATAGAACAAAATTGAACGGACATAGAACATAAAACAAAATTGAAGAGTCACTACTACTACATTAAAAGTGTCAATTATAGAAAGCTTTCACACAAAAAAATTAAAGTTTAGATTAATGTAGAGTTAAAAAGTTGGTGAGAGTTATATTAAAATGTAAAAAAAACAAGGTTTCTTCATTAATGTTACTGAAATGATTTTTTTCGCTGCGTCGATCTGTTTATTGAACTAGCAAATATCAAAGATACCATACTGCATATAAGAGTCCAAAGAAATCATAATAAATGCAATAACGCAAGTAAATATGAACTCGTTGCTGTAGTTTTGTTTATACGTTTAGGATTTGGCTTTAGGAACATCTCTATGTTGGGAAATGTAATTCATTTTCCACATAAAATGATAATATTTACAGTTAGGATAGCGTTTAGTTGAGAAGATACAAACTTCGCTTGTTAAAATTTTATACTAAAACTACAATTAAAATTAACCTACCTCAAAACCAACACTACTTTACACAAAAACGATCTAACAATCGAAAACGAAAGGGGTAATCGTCAACCACCTGAAATCATAAACTAAAAGCGCACGTGGCTTACAAGTGGCACTTACCTCGGTCGGGAGCGTTGATTCATGTTGCCTTCTCGTTCCCACTTTAAAGAAAACTTTAAACTCTCTCGCTCTCTCACTCCCTGGTTACCCAAATTTAAAGTCAGAAGGCTAATGTACTGTGGACTGTAGCATACAAAAGATGAAGCTGAAAAGAAAGTGTGGCTCGAGAATACTGCCCTGTGTTGCACCAACAAATGTTGTATCCGAGTGCAGTTTTTGGAGAGGTATCTATCCCGGGACTGAGAGAGCGGGACCTCCGCTTCCGCGGACGGTCCACGGAGGAATGTCTTCGACCCCGGCAACACGCCAGGATCTCTTGCTTACCACTATCAACCTTCTCCAATGCTCATGAGGGGTCGGTCCGCGCATGCGCCTCAGTTATATTCCTTCTCCCTCGCACTCGTGGGTAAAGGAGCGATTTAGGGATGATATTCGGAGGGTGAAGAGACGGTGAAAGATGGAAATGCATCTAGGACTCCGCTCGGATTTCCGTTCGTGATTTTGTTTATTGATTCGATCGAGAAGACGCGTTCTATGGGGCCTGCTACGGGAGTTATTAATCCCCTTATCATGTCAAGAGTAGATTTAGTGTCGATGAACTTTGGCAAATGACCAATAAAAAGTGATCATTAACTTTATGGGTAGTTGGATGAAATATCATACATAAGTCATTCCGTGTAACGCTTGGCTTGGTAGCCAAATTTATTTCCATGTTTTTCTCATTAGTTTTCCTTATCTGTGAGATTACTACTACCATTAACAAATATTATGTAACAACTATATCTTATACCCATTTGATATGAATTTCTTTAGATTACGGTTTTTCTTTAGAGCATGATTTCAATAAACAAACTAAGCAAACACTGCTTCTGTTTCCTAACCTCTGAGAAAATAATATACAACAAACCTCACTTTTTACTTTGGGGGATCCTACTAAGGGTTAGTAGGATCTCCCCAAAGTAAAAAAAATCAACATTACTAAATATTTCAATACTCTCTATTTGTTATTATACACTCTTAAATATACCTACAAAAGACCTCAAACCAACACTCGATAAAGAAAACACTGGAAATGAGGCCAAATTCACCGCTGGAGATGCGACAAAAGCCAAAATGGCAAAGGGTAGATGTTTAGAACAGGCGTCAGTGTAAAATGTGGAACGATTATGCATATTTGCTCAGCGAAGTGGAACGTTCGATGGCACAGAACTAATGTATGAGGACGGGGTGTGGGGATGTGTTTAATAAATACTTTCAAGATGGCCCTGCCTGGTCTACTTGTTAGCTTGTTTGGGTGCAGATTATGAGGTTCTGGGTTCAAATCCCGAGTCCACTATCACCACCATCACTACAACCTTTTTTGACGTCCCACTGCTGGGCACAGGCCTCCTCTCTCATAGGAGATACAGATTTAGAGCTTAGACCCGCCAGGTTGGCGGGGTATTGTCACATGAAGTGACAATAACCGGGACTGGCTGCTTAACGTGCTCTCCGAGGCACGGGGGTGAAACACCGTCGACTACCAACTCCGGGCTGGCACTGAGAATTTCTTAACAGAAAAACACAAAACATAATTATTTGCCCGACCCGAGAAGCGAACCCGGGATCTCGTGATATGCAATCGTATATACTAACCACTACTAGACTTTCTTAGCGGATGTCTACGTAATCATAGTTGTCTGCATGCCTTTCAGCCCGATCCGTCCAGAGGTTTGAGCTGTGCGTTGATAGATCAGTCAATTAGTCAGTCAGTCAGTCACCTTTTCCGTTTACATAGTTTGATTACCTCCTCATTAAGAAGTGGAACAATCATGCAAATGCAATCATCGTGGGTGAAATGTGCGATGGTGTGGAAGTAACGCACGGAGACGGGGCGCGGGGCGATGTTTTGCCAGCGGTTGACAGTTCGATTGAAGCAATTTGATGCCCCGCAGATAAGCGACCCCCTAGATCAAACCGAATTGTGTATCTTTGGAGAGGAATTACAATAACGTAAATTGCAAATTGCAAACATTGAAAAGACGCCGCGACAGCTGAAAAGGAGAGTAGCGGGGTCGCATAATTGGGTCTTTTGACAAACTATCCTTACTATACTCTGATTTTTAATTCCGTGGAATTCTGACGGTTCTTAATGTTACCAGAGATAAAACAGTTCCCACAAAGAAGATAATAAATTCAAAACTTACATATAAATAAAAATCAATTGCCTCATGTAGATATGACAAATGCCTGACATACTTTAGTTTGGGGTAAAATCGAACTTCAGGCGGTAACCCTGTTTTTCATGCAAATAACTCATTGTATTTTTAAATAACAACTGTCAGAATTCCACCGAATTAAAAATCAGACTATTATACCTATCCCTAGCCTTAGTAATATCACTACTAATATGTAAATGCGAAAGTGTACTTTTTATATCGGGTACCTACTTTCTATCCCGGGAAAACAAAGGCATATCCTGAGAAAACATGCTATATTTCACGCATTTGTGGATTCAATGACGCAGCAACACAGCAACCAGATCTAACGTTATTCGAGCGTATTAGGTATATATTGGGGAATATAGCGTATTGACATGGGATACTTTTTATCCCGGAAAAACAAGGAGTTCTCACGGGATAGCATGCTATTTTCGCGGACTTGTCCTTCAATCCCACTGCAACAAAACACCGGATCAACGTGATTTTTTGTATGCGTATAGTTGGAGATGGAGCATACTTTTATCCCAAGAAAGCAAAGGGTTCCCACGGGATTTTAAAAAGCCTTACTCCACAGTCCACACGGACGAAATGTGGCCAAAATCTATTTTTAACCCCCGACGCAAAAACGACGGGGTGTTATAAGTTTGACGTGTCTATGTGTGTGTCTGTTCCCCTGTGGCGTTCAAACGGGTGGACCGATTTGAATGCGGTTTTTTTTGTTTGAAAGGTGAATTAGTCGAGTGTTGTTAGCTATGTTTGAAGAAAATCGGTCCAAGATGGCCGCCGCTACAAAATGGCGAATGTCGGGGGTTTTTTTAATTTTTAATTTATACTTGTTAATTTTGGTAATAACATGATGATTGACTCTACAATACGATCTCTCAACCTCTCAACTGCTGATGTTATTTCAAATGTCGCCATCAAAATGTTTTGCCAACCTCGAGAGTACTCAACGGAGCACAAGTTTACTTTGCATATTGCACCACTTAGCGAAGTGTTCGTTACAATTACGGTTTTAGCGACTCTGGTACGAGGTAATGTCAACTCTAATGTTATGTTAACAAGCTACATGTTCGAGTGGAGAGTATCGGTATGGGCTTGGAGCCAATTTCGTATATTTGTACGATTTAAGTGCTCTTTATTACATCAATCTTCATCGATTGAACTTATATATTGTGTAGAATAGAATGTTTTTGTTTTCAATCAATTATATTATAAAACAAAGTCTCCCGCCGCGTCTGTCTGTCTGTTTGCGATAAATTCAAAAACTACTGAACGGATTTTCATGCGGCGTTCACCTATAAACAGAGTGATTCGTGAGAAAAGTTAAGGTGTATTTTTGTTATTTTTCAAGTTGTTAAGGTTTTGTGTAAATTAGTTGAAATATTACGATAATTGTTGAAAATGTCGAAAAGAGTCAAGCCACCTGGGAGCTACGAAAACGCTGCCTAATCCCTTTGAGAAATAACAAAACAATGTATGGTGAGGTAGTAGCGGGTAATTACTACCCGTGCGAAGCCGGGGTGGGTCTCCAGCGTGTACTACATCTCTCTCATCTACAAAGTACGACGGAAACGTTCAACTTTGCACCTAACAAGCAAATGATTGATCCAACATAATGTGACAAGTTGTCAATTATTCCTCCACAGTATCTCTCTCACATAGTTTAATCCCTTTGAGATATAACAACAATGTGAGAGGTCAAGACACTCAAAAATGAGGCAGATACCACGCAGAGAGACATCAAACTCAATAGCTTTCCAATGCATCAGCGACGCAGCGGGCAGCCGCCCGGGCGGCCGCAGTGCGATATGTTGTCGATAGAACCTCCCCATACACACATATTTCATGATTTAGACGACCGGGGGACATATTACCCGAGTGCAGCCACATAATACATATTAGTAGGTGCCTACAAGATACAGAAGATTCACTCCGTAAGAACGTTTAAATAAATAGCGACTCTTGCAACGACACAATAAAGTGCAATTCAGATCGCAGTAAAGCAACCTACTTTAACTACTATTATATTAACATACTATTTGCCTCTCTTTCTATCCACCTCCACGACCACTACAGTCCTTTAACGTCCCACTGCTGGGCACAGGCCTCCTCTCTCATAGGAGAGAGGGATTTAAAGCTTAGACCCGGGTTGGCGGGCTTTAACGACTATTTTCACATGATAATAACCGGGACCGACTGCTTAACGTGCTCTCCGAGGCACGGGGGTGGAACACCGCAAACTACCAACTCCGGGCTTGCACTGAGAATTTCTTGACAGAAAAATCCGATACCTAACAATAATTTGCGCGACCCGAGAGTCGAAACCGGGACCTCGTGATCTGCAGTCGAAAATGCTAACCACTAGACCAACGAGGCAGTATACCTACTCCATTTCCGAAATGAATAGGCTTAATGTCATTGCCGAAACTTGGCAAAAGAGTGGGAATCAATCACTCGCGAGTCGCTACTTCAATAAAATGACTCGACAAGAGCTGAGCGCGTACCAAGACCTCTTTCTATCGCGTAGCTCCTATCCCTTCCGACTAAGTAAGGGTTGTTGAATGGGCGCGACCAACCGGAGCGCGCTAGATACTTGTAGCGGCATACCTACAATACGGAGTGCGCCTGACCTGCGTGTGTGACACACACACATATTTCATGATTTAGACGACAAGGGGACATATTACCCGAATGCAGGGCTGAATAACTTATATACGCAGTTTGGTTACCCGAAACATTTAAAAGAAATAAAATTCCAAGTACATAGGTACAAAGAATATTCTAAAACACCGCGAGTTCAAAAAATACTTACCTAAAAAAAAGGAGAAAGTTACTCACCAAACAATTTTCGTATATCGTTATTCTTCGTTCGTTTGTACTCCCCTCTATCACTAACTTACTAAACTGTAACTATGTAGTTAAGGCACTATTTTGCGTGTGTTTGTATGTCTGTTCCTTCACATCTCCCCTATACCTGAAAACAAAGAAATACTTTATGAATACATGTTACCTCTTCGTAAAAGTTTGATTTTTACCTTCAAAAGAGCAATTTTGTAGCTATTCGCATAACTTATTCAAATAAATAATTGTGTTTCTATATATCTAAAGTACATTAATTTATAAACTTCAAAAAAAAAAAGTGAAAAGTGAATTTCAAAATTTTATCTAAGTATTCTTCTACAAGTGAGCTCTTGACTGCGACCTTGACCTGTATGCTTAGTCTCATTTTGAACACACCCAACACTTTACCAAATACAACGTATCGAAAAACGTAATAGGTAAGAAAAACCGACTCTTATTTTAAAGTCGTAATTCAGTACTTCGAATATTTATTTTGCAACATTTCCGCTAGTTGTAAACGAATGCTGAATGTATTGGCAACCTCAAACCTTAAAATAAGCCAATTTAGGTCCATTTTACTATGAAATTTTTGTGTTTCGATCAGTAGTATTTAGTAAAGTTTTCGAGCTCTGCAAACTGAAACTATAAGCACACTGGTGGTAAGTGACGATGCAGTCTAAGATTTAAACGGTGAATACTAACGGGTATTAAAGAGACCGATCTCAGAAACCAAGACTGCAGGAAATACTAGTGATAATTACTGACAGGATACCACACAAAAAACGCGAAAAAAAAAATAAAATTTTCTATATTTTTAAAAGTTCGCAGTGTAAAGCTGACGCTAGAGTTCAACGAACATTGGGTAACTACCTAAAGTTGTCGCCGCGTTTTGCACGCTACACATTGCCGGTTTGAAAAATATTAAATACCAAACCACTAATACTACAAGTATAAGACAAATGGTTATCGGTATTGAATGGTGTTTACGTAGTACTACCTTCGGCCCACGGTTTCACTCGCGTGAATTTCGGTTTTTCACAAATCCGAAGGGAATCGTGGATTTCCGATTCCCGTTCCTGCTCCCTTTTCCAACCGTTATACCTACTTTTAAGGACGTACGCTATCTATATAGTAATCTACCTATAGCTGTAGCTATAGATTTCGGTTTTTTCAAAATCCTGTGGAAACTGTAGATTTTTCCAAGATAAGTGGCTATGTATTAATTCAGGGCATAATCTATCTCCATTCAAAATTTCAGCCAAATCGATTAAGTAGTTGCGGCATTAAAGAGTAACAAACAAACATACACACACACAAACTTTCGCCTTTATAATATTAGTGTGATAATAGTAGCGCTAAGTTTCGATAGCGGTCCCTTGACACCTGTATAAAAATAACGATAAATATAATTTCAGCCTCACAGCGATCTACCGGGACGTTGCGTAACGTGGCAACGGCGCGGCGCCGAGACGCCGGGCGCCGCGTCCCTACCTCCGCGTTGGCGCCCAACTTGGGACCTTCGGAGATTGCCTATATATGTATCATTCTTAGGGTTCTGTACCCATAGGTTGCCAAACGAAAGTCTATTACTGAGCCTTTATTGTCTGTCTGTACATAGCCGGTTGAAATTTTCACAGAATACGTAGGTATTACTATGGCCTCTCTAGGTATTACTATGGTCTATCAAAAATAAAAAAAATTTAGCCCAGAAATTTCAGAGTAAAAAAGCTTAGAAACAGAGAATCTGATGCACACACATAGAAAGAAAATCACATCGCATTGAGTCTTCTCCAAAAAAAAATTGGTTGTCTGTAAAGTCGGTTTACGGACGATAATTTTACGCGATAACGTCATAAGAAAACATTATAGAACACATATTATATAGGCCGATCGTGCCTCTCTATCGCTTATTCCGCGCTCTTGCTTGCACGCTCGGCTCAAGTGGAACGTGACAATGAGTCATGCTTTTTCGTGCCTGCAGCCGGCGTTCATCGATCTATAAGACGTTATCACGTCAAAACTTCGACGTTATTTATTCCATGTAGATTGTAGGCCATCTTGTGACTCTTACAAGCCGAGACTACCGTCGATTCGGAAAACGGATTCTGCTCAGAATCCGTTTTCTGCGGCCATAAACTCCGCAGTTGTTCTTTTTCGGAAGTGTCTGCTTTTTTAAAAGTTGGTTAAATATATCCAAAAAACACCAAAGCGGACTCTGAAGTGGCAGTTAAGAATTGATCTTATTGTGAGGCACATAAAGCGGCCCGGGATCGAGCGTTGTGTAACGCGGAGACGCCGAGACGCCTGGCGCCGCGCCGGTGAATTACACTGGCGCCCGATGAGGGACCAATGTCTTACATAATACTATGGTTCCTAATTCCCAGAGTTCAGGAGTGCAGTACCCTGCAGCATCAGGATTGAGGAGTTGGAATCTGCAGTTAAATCATTAAGTGTGTACTACATCTATTCACAATCGACAGTTCCTACATCCACGCAGTTTAGGTGGCCAGTACCCTTGCAGGATGAGAGCTACAAGTTGGAACCAGATATTTTTGTGAGACCATTTCGCAATCTTCCGAAAACACACAAATCTAGGAAAAATCGGTGTGCATACAAAAATTTATAATCTATGCGATCGATGCGACGAATTCAGTACTTTCGGCTAAAAATGCTGAAAATCACACCAAAGCGGATAACAAAGTTGAGGAGAAAACACGTAGCGGTTAAGGATTGATCTTGTTCCCAGGCACATAACGCTGCCCGGGACAGAGCGTTGTGTAACGCGCGGCGCCGAGACGCCTGGCGCCGCGCCCGCTGAATTATACTGGCGCCCGATGAGGGACCGACGCGCGACGTCTCAGAAAACACTGGGAACTTTCTTTCTTTTTTTCGTTCGTACAAAAACTATTTTATCTTCTTTTCTGTTTTTACTATCGCAACTTACACTAACTACTACGAGTTCAGAATATTAATATATACTGTATAGGCGGTATTTTACCATTATGTTATTTTTATGAAAAACAAAACGCCATGAAAATGAAAGGCGTCGTCCTAATTGGCTAACGATCGTACGATCAAACGATGCGATTTCAACGTGCGATGAAATCAAACACAATATCAATCATAGTCTCTTATGTGAAGCTCGAAAGTCATCGCGCGATCGCAATACTAATTTTTATCGTACGACGAAATCGCATCGTTGGATCGTACGATCGTTAACCAATTAGAACGACGCCAAAGACCTTACCTTAAACGATGGAGTCAACTAATAACTAGCGTTTCTTATAGCAGTATCCATACTTAATTAGCTGTTACAAGTCACGGCAAATAAGTCGAGCGGGGACCTTCAATGCGCAGAAGTCGAAAATGAGGTATCTCGGGATGTGAGGGGGTCGCGGGGAGGGCGTGGGGATTGCTCGTAAGCACTGATTAGCTCTCGCGGATCCCTCGTAAGCGCTGATTGGCTCTCCTGTGTCCCGCTCACTCGTACGACGCTGCGCGCATTTGAAGGTCACCAGTCGACTTACGTGCCTGGGGTTACAGGAAGATTCGACAGTGACAGATGTAGAAACCGCAAAAATTGTTTATTTTGCATATTTGTAAGACATATTATGTGTTAGAGATGAATGTTTCGCGTCACAAAATACAACAATATAAGTGCATGTATCAACAAACAATGTACCTACTAGGTACTAGTAATGAATCCGGTGTGGACGCGTGCGCCGCGTACTGATAACGCGCGCTACATGATAATGTACATATTTACATGTCACATGCTACTGTTGTGTACTGCTTGCATCATTGGGGGTTAGATTACATTTATTACATACCAGTAGGCCTAATCTATATCTACATATCTATAATAATATAAAGAGGTTTGTCCTGACTGACTGGCTGACTGACTGATCATCAACATCATGATTATGATCAACCCATTACCGGCTCACTACAGAGCACGGGTCTCCTCTCAGAGTGAGAAGGGTTTTGGCTATAGTCTACCACGCCGGCCAAGCGGATTGGCAGACTTCACACACCTTTGAGAACGTTAAGGAGAACTCTCAGACGTGCAGGTTTCCTCACGCTATTTTCCTTCACCGTTAAGAGCGTTGATGCGTTCTGCGCCGTTTTAGCTCATTTTTAAGCTATTTTGACCCTTCCTATGTTGTTCATCTATGCATTTACTTGAAAACTTATTTATACTACATTGTAGACAATTTTGTGTTCTAGGGAATTGGAAGACAACATTTTGCAATTTATTGATAGTTTTTGTCTTATTGCCAAAATACCAAAAGCCTATTTTTGAATTTTGGGAATCGTGGAATCTTTGACGTTCACTACGTCAAAAGTTACTTGTTCAATTCACACACAAAGATATATTTATGAAAGGAAATGCCCTGAACTAAAGACATGGAAGAAAACATTTTTTAATTTGGCGTTTTTTACATCATAAAAATCCAAGCAAAGGAATTTTAATTTCAATAAATTATAGACATATAAAACCGTCATTTTAGTAGATTAATTTTCGCTATTTATAAGTAAAATTAAGTACATATAAAAGTAAAACATATTAGCAATAATATAAGTTAAAAAAAATCTAACATTAATTACTATTTGTTTCCAAAATATAACTTAGAAACATACACCAAAACGCAGAAAGAGGCAGTAGGAAATTGAACTAGCAAACTAGTATGAGCCGAGGCCTCTCCGCGAACGGACGTAACGCTTTTTGTCTCGGCAATTCTTATTAGATTACATGGAATATACGTAAAATTGTAGTGCGACTGTCACTATTCAATACTAGATATTTTTAATGCTCGCTATTTTTTCTTACAGATAGTTTAAAACTTTTTACGTATTTTTAATAATTGTAATATATTATATTATAGTTATAGTTGAGGATTATAGTTGTAAATCAGTAATCCATACTATATAATATTATAAATACGACAGTGTGTCTGTCTGTCTGCCGATTTTTATGTAATTAGGTACAGAGTTAGCTTACATCCTGGGGACGGATATAGGATACTTTTTATCTCGGAAAATTAAAAGGTTCTCACGGAATTCTTAAAGGTCCGTCCGTTTAACCGATTTATACAAAATTTGGTAGGTACAGAGGTAGCTTGCGTCTCGAAAATTGACATAGTTCCCACAGGATTTTTAAAAACCTAAATCCACGCTGACGAACTCGCGGCCAACATATAGGTACTTACATAATATTATGTGGAAAATGAACTAGAAAATAGCTATCGTATACAAAAACTATCGTCCGGTAACTATTAAAATTTAAAATCGGGAAATTACATCAAAATCAACATGGCGGGCTGATAAGCCGCGGGCAAAAGCTAGTAGAGTATAATTTTTTTATTTAAATAATCCATACTAATATTATAAATATGAAAGTGTGTCTCTCCGTCTGATAGCTTTTCACGGCCTATTCTTTTTACCGATTTGGCCGAAATTTAGTATCACAGGCATGGACATTGGTTATTTTAGACTTTTTGTTGAAAAAAAAAACTTACATACATACACCTATGTTGGGCACAATACCTAGGTTGTTGGGCACAGTTTATCGCAATAGCACAAAGTTATTTTTTGTATTGTTTTATAAAATGGCTGATAATTTTTTACCCGTGCAATAATTTTCTATTGTTATTGTGGTAAATGTTATTTAGTTTTTCTATTGTTATTGTGGTAGGTAAATGGATTACACTAGCACAACACCTGCAAGAGATTAGATACTAACTATCATTTGCACGTGGTCATCGTTTGAGCAACTTTATTTGATAATTTTATTTATATTTTCGAACAGGAATTTTCTTTTTATTGCAATCGACCCTTGATGGCTATTGTCAGTGTGATAAAAACTGCTTTAGCGTTGCAGGTGCTTATCTCTTTTATTGCTCTCTGTTTTGTTTTTACGTTAGGTTGGGTGCGAAAACAAAAAAAAAATACTTTTGTTAATTTTTTTTTAATTTTGATTCTGAATGAATCTGCATTTTTCTTCACTATCTTACCCTTACACGAGTAGGCATATAAAAAAATCAATATCAGAAGCTGTACTATATGCTCCAATTATAATTTTTATGTACTGGTCTACTCTATAAGGTCTTTTTCAAGCATTATACATTAATTATGCCTGCTTTATAAAATTAAAATCTACGAACTAAAAACTTAGGTATAGGTGCCTAAGAATATTGAAAAAAATAATAGCCCGTTTGAAAATGGTAAAAAGATCAAAACGGTTTGTTACACTACACTGCACTCGGAGCAGCCCGTTCATTCACGTAAACAAAGAATCCCAGGTAAATGCCTAAACTTGCGAAGCGGGTCCGTGCGTCAACGCTCTTAAATCAAGTGATATTTAAATACTTAAAACGCACATAACTCCGAAAAGTTAGAGGTGCGTGCCCGGGATCGAACCCACGACCTCCGATTTTTGATCATCAACGCACAGCCTAAACCACTGAAGCTAGAAACTTAAAATTTTTACAGAAGCTTCATTTTATGATGTAAGCGCACACTAAAGAAACGATTATTGCAAATTCCACCCCTAAGGGGGGTAAATATGGGAAGAAAGTTTGTACAAAAGTCCGTTATTTTTAAAGTTATATCAATGAAAATCGGTACTTGTACTGTCACCTAAAAATAAAGAGTTACGTATTTCAGGAATTCTGAAAACTCCGCCCCCAAGTGGGTAAAATAGGGGATGAGATTTGTATGAATCCACGCGAGCGAAGTCGCGAGCATCAGCTAGTTTTTATATATTTTAATTTAATTGTACAGTATAGAATGTGTTCACGGCTATTGTCACATGACGGGGACAATAACCGGAACCGACGGCAACGTGCTCTCCGAGGCACGGGGGCTTCGCTTGGTTTTTATCCCCCGACGCAAAAAGAGGGTTGTTATAAAGAATAGAATAGAATAGAATAGAATAGAAAAGTTTTTTATTCAAATAAACTTTTACAAGTGCTTTTGAATAGTCAGATGAATCTACCACTGGTTCGGAATGCCGTTCCAACCGAGAAGAACCAGCAAGAAACTCGGCGGTTGCTCTTTTCCAAATTTACAATATCAATATAACAATTTTATGTTAAGTACATGATTGAATTGCCGTCTCGCGCATTGCTGGAACGAGTCAAATCCACGCCTTTTTATCATTTATATAAGTAATCATAATTTTATTCAGATAAACTTTCGGAAGCGTTTACGAATCGACAAATGAATCTACCACAGGTTCGGAATGGTGCTTACAATTCTACACATGTGAAGAAGGGCAGACAAAAGTAGCCCCATTTCCGACGGTGGCACCCGTTCACGAGCATGACGCATGATCCAGCCATTGCTTCGCTCAACCATATTCGAGGGAACGTAACAACCCGCACCACACGACACCACCACAGAAATGTTTAAAGAGATCGCTACGTGTGTCTGTCTGTCCCACCGCAGCTCTTCACGCACTTTCAGTTATCGTTGATCAACAGACAATCCTCAAGCGAATCGCTAGGCAAGATCATGTTCTGTGGCGATCCTTGCAAGAGACCGTTGTCCAACAGTGGACGTCTACCGATTGAGACGATGCTAAGCCATGATTTTTTTTATTCAACTACAAGTTAGCCCTTGACTGCAATCTCACCTGATGGTAAGTGATGATGCAGTCTAAGATGGAAGAGGGCTAAGGCCGCTATCCCACTGGCGTTTTGCGAGCGTTGGCGTTTCTCCAACGTCTGCGCAGCGACAACGTTGAGAGTCTCCAATAGTAAGGGAGCCCAAGAGGGGATATTTGGATTAACTCAAGCGCGTCAGATTAAGATAAGAGAGGCGAGGCATCTTGCATCCTGCTGAGTACCCTCTACCATATATAAGCCCTTTAAATAGAGCCGCACGCAAAATAAAAAAATGATGGACAGAAATACTCAGAAACGTCAGATTAAGATACGGTGGGTTAATTACGAGCTAAGAAAAGTACCTATATTTAGAAAATTAGACTATTTGAACGTAACGTACGAGAATGGGAGCGTTACAAAGTTGCAAAAAAAACGTTATCTTGACCTTCTCGAATCTCGCAGGTGGTTGAATTTTTTTCTATTTTTAAGGAAATGATGCAAAAATAACAAAAAATATATAATCAGTCGATTTTCAAAAGTTGAAGTTATAAAAATTGTCTATTGAAGATGAGAGCGTGCAGCTAGAAGCTTTCCACACCACTGAAATGGAAAACCTTATATATAACCTTTTATTCTTCCTGTCAACTAATCTATAAAATCTAATAGGTCCCGATGACGCTTGAGTAAATCCACATTTAGCATCCTCGGCTCCCTTACTATAATGGCAACCGTTCACGCTTCGACTTCGCAACTTCAACGCGACGTCAACGTCGCGACAACGCTGCGCAGACGTTGGAGAAACGCCAACGCTCGCAAAACGCCAGTGGGATAGGGGCTTGGAAGAGGTATGTATAATTGTTCCCTTGATTGGTTTCTACAGGGCATCCTAGCGGAACGCTAAATCGCTTGGCGGCACGGCTTTACGGTAGGGTGGTAACCAGCCACGGCTTAAGCCTCTCACCAGACCAGACCAGATACAATTTAGAAATTTTAAAATTCTAAATTGCCCCTACCGGGTATCGAACCGAACCCGGGACGTCGTCAAAATCAATGGATTCAAGGAATGTCACTCGAGAATTTGCCTATGAAGCGTTGTCATCAATGTTGTCGCTTGCCCCGCGCTTTCTTCCTTACGAATAATCATTAGTATGCAGTTGTGAGTTGACTACACGTTTTTCTGCCCACTAATTTAGCAGTCGGGTTTTAGTTTACGCTCTTTAACTCTCTTGTTATTTTACGATAACTCCTAAGACAGTGATTGGTGGTTCCAATATTCACCAAGTGCGTGGCTTTGGCAAACTGTACGGCCAAGCAGTTGATCAAACGTTGGTCTCGCTGGCAGCATGCCAGACTTGAAAAGTTGAAGCAATGAGTTTAGTGGGCCGCCGCGGCATAAAACGGATGGAGAACCATGTCATGTCTTCCTGTCTATACGATACTAACACTGGCGCCTATTGTTGTTATTAGCATTTTAGGTTAATCGTTTTTCGTTTTTAGATTAGAATATAATAGAATATTCTTTATTAATTGATCAAATAGTCATCTATCTATCTATCTATACTAATATAAAGAGGCTTGTCCTGACTCATCTGACTCACTGATCATCAACGCACAGCATAAACCACTGAAGTTAGAAACTTGAAATGTTCACAGTAGCTTCCTTTTATGACGTAGGCGCTAGGGTTTACGGAACCGGTCCTGTTTTTGAGAACCGGGAATTTCGGTACTTTTACCCAAAGGAACCGGGAATTCCCGGTTCTTTCGGGATTTTCGGTTCTTTGTAGTTTTTTTCTTTATAAAACAAGTTACTTTAAAAGTAAAGCACAATGAAATATTTAAGTAATTTTTATTGGAACTAATATTGTGTGAGTTTAAAATAAAACTGGAATCAGACAGAACTTAATCACTCAGTCTTCTCATATTTTGCTTCTATTTTCTATTCTCCAGCTTTAACTTCTGAATGTATGGGGTACCTCGCCTCGAATCCGGTAGTTCTGATGTTTATGATGTTGGCTCAATGAATAACCCAAGTTTGTGAACTCGAGCGCCGAACGCAACTTTGTCCAAAATCGAAAAAACCGTGAAAATTTCGGATTATGGCGATTATAAAGTTTTTGAAAAAATCAAACCAAAAATCTAAATACCAACTTTCATAGTATTATTTGATACATGACGTGAAAAATGTCGCACTGTCATTTAAACTTTCATCCCCTATTTAACCCATTGGGGATAGAATTTCCAAAAATCCTGAAATTTATATTTTTTATTTTTTATCGAAAGCTTAAATATCAATTTTCATGAATATCACTTGAAAAATGACCGACTTTCATGCAAACTTTCATCTCTTTAGCCCCTTAGGGGTGGAAGTTCCAATAATCCTTTCTTAGTGTGCGCCTACGTTGAAAAAGCTTACGAATCCAATGTACCATTCATTATGTGTTTCGTCGACTACAGTAAGGCCTATGCCTGTGTGAACTGGACAGTTCTTCAGGAAATGAGAGTCCCAAAACATCTAGTCGGAGTGCTTCAAATCCTATACTCAGATAGTCAGGGGGTAGTAAGACTCGACAAGACGACATCAACACCTTTCTCGTTTGGCAAAGGAGTTCGTCGAGGATGCATCGTATCCCCTATTCTGTTTAACATCTGTGGAGAGAGCATCATATGCCGGACTCGCGAAGACTGGGATGGTGGAATTACCAGCAATGGCCCTAAAATTCAAAACATTCGCTACCCCGATGACACCATCCTTTTCGCAGCTAATGAAGTTGAAATGTTCCAACTCCTGAACAAAATGGAGCAACACAGGCCATAAATCGGTCTAAAACCAAGAGATCAGGATCGTGCTTCTAAGTTAGAACTCAGTGGAACACTCAATTAATTAAAACCCGTTGATCACTTAATTTATTTGGGTTCTAGCATCAGCAATAACGGGACTTGTGAAGCTAAAGTTCGCAGGAAAATTGGAATGGCCAAGACTGCAATGTCTCAGCTCGATAGGATATGGAAGGATCGTAACATCAGCAATAAGACAAAAATTACACTCGTCAACAATTTAGTCTTCTCCATTTTCGTATACGGGGTGGGACGTGGACAGTAAAAGCTGGACATGGACAGTAAAAGCTGGAGATCGCCAGATGTGGTGCTGGAGGAAAATGCTCAGAATCCCTTCGACTGCATTCAGGACCAACCAATCGATCCGCGAAGAACTCAAAATTGACAAAAAGCTGAGGCTCTCCAATTTATACCTGAGGAGGATCTTTGAATTCTTCGGCCATACCGCCCGTAAACCTGGCGATAACCTATAAAACTTATAGTTACCGGGAAAATGAACGGCAGGAGATTGAGAGGTAGGAGTGCAATTCGCTGGACTGACCAGATCCGCACCACTCTTGAATGTTGCCGAAGCGGTTCACGTCGCTGAAAGCCGGAACAGATGGCGCAACATCGTCAGAAACTTGAAATTTTCAGTTTCCGTGTTTCCTTTTATGATGTAGGCGCACAATAAGAAAGGATTATTGGAAATTCCACCCGTAAGGGGATTAAAGATGGGATGAAAGTTTGTATGAAAGTCTGTCATTTTTCAAGTTATATCCATGAACATTGGTATTTGAGCTTTCGATAAAAAATAAAAAATATCAGTTTCAGCATTTTTGAAAATTCTATCCCCAAGTGGGTTAAATATTGCGCGCACTGAAATCCAAAAACTGAGTAAGCGAGTGATCGCACACAACAGCAAGCGAGGTAGACTTGTAAGTTACCGCGCGCCATTTTTTTCGCGCTGAATTCACGTGAGTTTTGAACTTTTGAACAGTAGAAAGTATAAAAAAGTAAAGTTAGTATTGTAAAGATTATGTGTGTAAGTAGTAGCGTGAATCGTGTAATTAAAATAAAATTCCCGAAAGTACCGAAAGAACCGGGAATCAAATTGGATTTCCCGGTTCTTTTTTACTGACAAAAGAACCGGGAATTCCCGGTTCTTTCGAGACCGGGATTTCCCGGTTCTGAACCCTAGTAGGCGCACACGAAGGAAGGGTTATTGCAAATTCCAAAGAAAAGGGTAAGGGTAAAAAAGGGTTCCAAAGGAAAAGAGAAAGGATGAGGGGGTTAAATAGGGGATGAAAGTTTGCATGAAAGTCCGTCATTTTTCAAGTTAAGTATATCCATGAAAATCAGTATTTGAACTGTCGGTTAAAAATAATGAAATATGTGTTTCAGGAAATTTGGAAATTCTTCACCCAAGGGGGTTAAATAGGGGATGACGGTTTGTATGAGAATCTGTCATTTTCATGTCATTTATCAAGTTATATCCATGAAAATCAATATTTAGGTTTTCGGTTAAAAATAAAGAATTACGTGTTTAAGGAATTTTAGAAAACTACCCCAAAGTGGGTTAAATGGGGGAATAAATGTTTGTATGAGATTTGTATGAATCCACGCGGGCGAAGTCGCGAGCATGAGTTATAAAAATATTAAATGAACAAGTATAAATTGAAAATTTAAAAAACCCCCGACATTCGCCATTTTGTGGCGGCGGCCATCTTGAATTTGCAATAGTGCTATTCTGCTAGTCAAGCCCTTTCATTTGATACCCATATTGAGGGTGTTGTGCTAAAATATGTAATCCGCCATTTTGTAGCGGCGACCATCTTGGATCGATTTTCATCAAAAATAGCTAACAACACTCTCGACTAATTCACCTTTCAAACAAAAAAAACCGCATTCAAATCGGTCCACGCGTTTGAGCGCCACAGGGGAACAGACAGACACACACACACACACACACACACACACACACACAGACACGTGAAACTTATAACACCCCGTCGTTTTTTCGTCGGGGGTTAAAAAGTGACTGACTGACTGATCTATCAACGCATAACTCAAACCAATGCACGGATCGGGCTGAATGGCATAAAGGTAACTATTATGACGTAGGCATCCGCTAAGAAAGGATTTTTGAAAATTCAACCCTAAGGGGGTTAAATAGGGGTTGTAAGGAGATTTATATGAATCCACGCGGACGAAGTCGCCGTCATCAGCTAGCGAATAATATATTATTGAATCCTAGATTAAATGCCGCGTTGGTTTAGTGGTTAACATATTCGACAGCGGATCACGAGGTACTGAGTTCAAGACCCGGGTTGGCCGCGGACAAAATAAGTGTACATCATTATCAACCCATTACCGGCTCACTACAAGGCACGGGTCTCCTCTCAGAATAAGAAGGGTTTAGGCCGTAGTCCACCACACTCGCCAAGTGCATTGTTAGACTTCACACGTCTCTACACGGAATCGTACCGGAACGCTAAATCGCTTGGCGGCACGGTTATGCCAATAGTAACCAGCTACGGCTGAAGCCTCCCACCAGACCAGACCAGAGACCACAACGCACACCTCTGCGTCAGGGAGGATGTCCACTGTCCAGCAGTGGACGTGTATCGGTTGAGAATGGAGACAACGAATAATTCTATTAATAAGTGATGATCTGACAACGGTTTACTAAGTAATATATTATGTGGGTCATGACCGTGCGACCGATTCACACAAGCATAACCGGTTCTCGTAAACAAATGTGACTGGCGGGGAAAAGCCATAACAATTAATGCATAACAACTTATTTATTAATACTAGATGATGCCGGCGACGAAACAGAGATGTATGTATGTAGGTACTACGTAGGTACGTATGTGTTTAACGTAAACGTGTTTTCCTGAAAAATTACTGAGCCGGTTTTAATGGAAATACTGAAAAATTAAAGGACGGAAAAAGCGTTGACAGCCGAGTGGTTAAGACTTCGGAATCCCTCGATTTTTAGGGTTCCGTACCCAAAGGGTAAAACGGGACCCAATTACTATGACTCCGCTGTCCGTCTGTCCGTCTGTCCGTCTATCACCAGGCTGTATCTCATGAACCGTGATAGACAGTTGAAATTTTCACAGACGATGTATTTTTGTTGCCGCTATAACAGCAAATACTAAAATACAGACTAAAATAAATATTTAAGAGGGCTCCCATACAACAAACGTGATTTTTATGCTCGTTTTTAGGGTTCCGTACCCAAAGGGTAAAAACGGAGCCCTATTAATGTCACTCGGCTGTCTGTCTGTCTGTCTGTCTGTCTGTCTGTCCGTCTGTCCGCCGGTCACAGGTCTCTAGCTCGCAGACGAAATGAGTTACAAACCTGAAATTTTGGTATTTGGTGTAAAACGTTGACCCAAAATCAAATATTGAATTAAAAATTGAATTAAATTATTTTTCAGGGGGGCTCCCATACATGAGAAAGGAGCCGGAAAAAAAAATTTTTTTCTTAACCTAGCTTGTGGGGTATCATTGTTTAGAGCTCATTGAGTAGAGTACGAATATATATTTTTTTAATTTTTTGCTTAAAAAGGAAGGAAATGGGGGGTCATCAAATTTGTCAGTTTTAGACCATTTTTGTGACGGGGGCTATCTAAAAAACTAAACTAGTTAGGAATATGATATTTCGGTATATTATGTACTATATGCTCTATTTGTACTACAAATACTGAAAACAACGATTCATAAAATAGTTTATAAGCTGTGACCAAAACAAACGAACTTATTTTGCGTTTTTCTTTCACGATTTCTTGCGATGTCTAACTCGGAAATTTAATATTTCTTAGACCCAAAATATTATATTGTTCATAATTATGTACGGAACCCTGAAAGAGCGAGGCCCGACTCGCACTTGGCTGATTTTTTATAGATAACTAGATGATGCCCACGGCTTCGCCCGTGTCCCCAAAACTGAAAAATCCCGTGGGATCCCCACGATTTCGGAATGCAATTCCTTACATCATCAGAGTTGAGGAGTTGAATATGTACCTACTGGAGTACATTCAAAGATAAAGTCTTTAATTGGTACCCCCAATCAATTTAAATAACCGACAGTTCCTAAATCCCATTAGTTTTGGGGGTCAGGTCCCCTACAGGTACAGCATCAGGATTGAGGAGTCGGAATCCAAATTTTTTATAGGACAGTGTCGCAATGTTTCAAAATTACGCAAATCGGTTGAGAAATCTCGGAGATATCGGTGTACATAGGTAGAAAAACTCCTCCTTTTTTGAAAGTCGGTTAAAAAAGTAGCCTATATCCTTTCTCAGGCTCTAGAGTATTTATGCACTAAATTTCATTTAAATCGGTTCAGTAGTTTTAGCGTGAAAGCGTAACAGACAGACAGACAAAGTTACTTTCGCATTTATAATATTAGTAAGGATGGTATGGAAATCTTCACGGAATCAAATCTTTATTCCATCTTCACGGAATTATTTGTTTAATTAACAATCTGCGCATTTTATAATAGCCGAGCTCAAAATGGAGGTGTGACAAGGTACATTGCGTAACACTCAACTTTGAGCAACTTTCTCAAAGCCCTTTGGCTAAGAGTAGGCGCGCCCACTCGCCGGAAACACGGACACAACATTCAAACTTAGCTATACACTATTGACCGTTCATTATTATTCCACTTCAAAAAAGGAGGTTCTGTATATTCGACCCGTATGTATGTATGTATGTACGTTCGCGATTATTTCAAAAACCAATGAACCAATTTTGATGATTTTTTCACTATCGTAATCTACATATTTTCAGGAAGATTTTAGTATATATATAACACACAGTTATCATTGTTATGTACGAAGTTACACGCATATAAATGTACCCATATTATGTCACAAATATTTTGCTACACCGATTCTCTGAAATTGCTGGACCGAAGTCGGTTTAGTATTTCCTAAAATATAGCTTGTGAAAAGTGTTCTCCCACTTCGTTGTTCTAGCGGCTAGTTGGCTAGCGGATTACGAGTTCCCGGATTCGATTCCCGACTCGGGCCAAGAAAGAGTTATGACTAACAAGAGATAAAGTTCGTAAACTAAAACCCGACTACTAATTTAGTATGCAGAAAAACGTGTATTCAACTGCGTATTAATGATAATTTGAACGGAAGAAAGCGCGGGGCAAGCAGCTAGTGGCGCCATCTGTTATGTCTATCCGAAACTAACTTAATATTTTAGTTTAAGCCGCGAAGGTTTTTCTCGATTTTTTCGTATACAAAATGTAGTTATGTCACCCGGACTATAACAACGAATCAATTGACACCTCATCCATCAAAATCAAGTAATTTAGGCGCTACGGTGGAACACACAGAATCTGATACATACATACATACATACATACATACATACATAATACATATTATATAGACTGCTAAAATCATAACCCTTCCTTCTGGCTTTGCCGTAGTCGGGTAAAAAGTATTATTTATAAATAAATAAAATATATCAATACCTACAAATATTCGAACCCGGGACATCATCTTTCAAATGTGCTAACCCCTTAGCCCAATGGGGCAGGGTTAGCGTGAGTAATTGTTATAAAAAGCATGAGCGCGTGAATTCAGTCATCTTTTTACGCCGTTGACCGCAATTGGGTCAAGCGCGAGTCGCCACCGCACCGGTCTTAAATCGAAAGCTGATGTAATTGAGCTAAGGGCTTGGTCAAAACGTTCAAAGTCAGCGAATGTTCTATACAAGTTGAGATGATATAATACTGTGAGATAATACTAGAAGTAATAGAAAGACAATATTCATGTTACCCAAAGTCTGTAATTATTACGGTAAAAACATGGTAACAAAAATTTACAATATCATAAATTGGTTTACAGAAGAGAATAAGGGAAGGGGTCCTTAAGAAGTTAAAGGAACACTTCCTCAGGGACCCTTACTAAACTCTAATGTTCTATCTTTAGCCCCCGACGCAAAAACTACGAGGTGTTATAAGTTTGACGTGTCTGTGTGTGTGTGTGTGTGTGTCTGTCTGTTCCCCTGTAGCGCTCAAACGGGTGAACCGATTTGAATGCGGTTTTTTTTGTTTGAAAGGTGAATTAATCGAGAGTGTTGTTAGCTATGTTTGATGAAAATCGATCCAAGATGGCCGCCACCACAAAATGGCGAATGTCGGGGGTTTTTAAAAATTTTAATTTATACTTGTAGGATAATTCTTAATAGGAAAAAAATTCTTCATTTGACCCTCCAAACCGTACAAATGACTTCTACGCTTTCAAGGCGCATCTAGATTCGTGCGGCTATACACGTGTACGCGCGCTTGTAGTGTGACGTTCAGCGGTACGGTTTGTTTGTTCAGATCTTAATGGACCCCTATTAGGTATTGTTTCTAATCAGTCCATATCAATCAAACATAAGGAAGTCTGTTACTAGCTTATTACAATAAATTCTCTACATATATTAAAAGTATATACATATTATGTATTTTAAATACCACATGTTTGCTATTTACCAATGGTAAACAGGTACCATTACAGATTATATATATGTATCTTAAGCAGTAAAAATATTAGTTTTATAATCCAGTGGAAACTTTTTGATTATCTGGGATAAAAGTAGACTATACATTTCTCTGGAATGTAAGCTATCCCAAATTTTATCAAAATTAGTTCAGCAGCTAGTTTGCAAAAATGCATTAAATATTATCCCTAATTACTATAAGCATATTTTTCCACAGGAACCCTAAAACGCCCCCTAGATATTTTTTTGTATAATATTTTACTTGCTTGTGCAAGTCCCATAATATTTTACTTGCTAAAGTCCCATCAAAATTGATTCAACCTTTTCCAAGATTAGCCCAGACAAACAGACAACTTAAAAAAAACAGGTGTTGGGATTATGGTAAAAAAAACATAAATGAGCTTAATAAAAGGCAGTCATCATAGACAGACACTTCTGTGTTATTCATTCATATATAGACTTCTATTATCATAATATTATGTAGTTTTAAGTTTTAACATAATGTATGCTATGATTGCCTTATTTGTACATAAGCTGTACTGCATTCAAACAATTCATTTATGTTGATAATAAAAGGCAATAAAGCTTAAATGAACACGAAATAGCATAGTAACAGAGATCATAATTTAAAATATTATGAATTGACTCGTTAAGCAATGTTAAGCTATAAATATGGCTTGAATCTATGGCTAGAATTAGCTAGAATTAACTGCCTCATTGGTCTAGTGGTTAGCATTATTGACTGCAGATCACGAGGTCCGGGGTTCGATTCACAGGTCGGGCAAATAATTTTTTTGTCAAGAAAATCTCAGTGCCAGTCCCGAGTTGGTAGTTGGCAGTATTTCACCCCCGTGCCTCGGAGAACATGTTAAGCAGTCGGACCTGATTGTTACCAGTATCATGTGACAATAGTCGTTAAAGCCCACCAACCCGCATTGGAGCAGCATGGTGGGTCTAAGCTCTAAATTCCTCTCTTCTATGAGAAAGGCAAGGCTGTAGTGATTATACTATGAAGGCAAAGTTTGCCCGAGTTAGTAAATGGATTGGTGACCAAACAGAAGTGACCATTAAACAATCTTCTTTATTTAAGACTAATCATAAAGCTTGTGCAATGTGCTAGAAAGGCTAAACTAAGACATTCCCCACAATTATCAAGACATATTTATCTTTCCTTTTGCTTTTATCTTTTCTTCGTGGGTCGGAGAACATGTTACTATCTCTAACAACTTAACCACTTTTAGATCACTGACGTCAGCCACCTAACTAGTTTCTGACTTAAGTTAACTTGTCAACTTTGCTGCAGTGAAATTAACTGATATAATATGCACTGTGAAAAAAACACTTCCAGGGAGTCGAACCCGAGACCTTTGTTAACAATCCACAGTCTCACCACTGAACCATAACGATTTGTTATTTTAACTAGAACATCAAACCTTTGAACTTTGTTTACGAAGAATGTATAGATACAAAAATAATAAGGACAGTTTAGATAAGACCTTGATTATAAAAAAACTCATTATTCGTGGATTCTATTTAAAATTTCTGATGTCACTCACTAGTGACTTATGTAGGCGCTAACTACAGCTGTGAGGTGTGTAGCCATGAACTAAGAAATGATCTACAAAATCAAATTATCTTAGTTATATTTGGAGGTAAACATCTTTAGACCTTCGTTTGTCGAAATTTAGGTAATTTGAGTCAAGTAAAGTTTTGAAAATCGATCACGATTTACAAGTTTCATAATGTCAACAAAGCAATGACTCATAGTCGTAGACTAATCTTTGAATGAATGCATAGTTTATCCAAACTGTTTCGTACAGCCTGTAAATCAGCAGGAACAGGAAGAACATCAAAATTGGGTTACAGCTTTGGATCGATAAATATATTTATACAAAATCCTGAAAGCTCAAGTCACAAGATGGCGGGGATATAACCCGACTAAATTGAGTGGAACCGTAGTAATATGAAGCGCTCCACCAACGACGCGACCTCAATTCGGTCGGGTTATACGTCTGATCGGACAGATGTACGGATTCTCGATTCTAACAGGATTCTCTCCCAATTTTGAGGTTTTCTACTATTCTGAATAGGTTCTAGGACAGTTCTGGAGATTTACTCACCAATTTGGTAGTCCATTAGCGCTTGAATTATCACGAAACACTTATTTTTTTACACAAGCACTCACACGCCCTTACAGTATGTAACAACATCACGAGTACACTGGCGCCATCTGGCGACTGGCGTAGAGATAAAACAATTGGTTAAAACCTGCGGCTAACTTCACACCGGTGTAAATTTGATTTTTGCCTCTCTAATTAGCTCTTTCGGTGTTAATTTTGGCCGAAACTCTACTAAACAAGGCTATGTTACGCCATAAACTGCCTGTTTTATCAATTTTAGCGTTACGCACTCTACTATGACTCATGGAATATGGTTATAACTGCATGCGGGAAGTCAAGTATTGATTTTTTAGAAGCAGCTGATTCACACACAGACACATGCGATTTCGCGCAAAATATCATACTTTGGTAGAGCAGACCTAACTATTCGCTGGTAGAGTTGACTCATGAACTCATGGTTATTTTTAACGCTTTGGAACAATTTCGGTTCTATGTTCTCTTTATCTGTTCGCTTGTATCTTTAAAATTCCGTAATATATTCTATCTGTCCATATATGGGTGGTGTTCTTGTAAAATGCCTCGATTTGGAAAATTGTAGTGTTACGAGTGGCGTGGGTTGGGTTCCGCATCAAAGGCATCATTATTACATCATTTAGACTCTATATTAGTGACATGATTACATCTTTAGCTCTGGCTATAGGTACTGTAGCCTGTTATGTAGGCTGTAGACTACAAGGTTCAAAATTACAGACGAAAGTATCTTCGGTTCCAGAAAAGAATTTAGCCAGTAAAACAATACTATTGTAATAACTACGTACCTACCTACGTTTTGACGACCTCTGTGAGTGGGAATCGAACACGGGACCATAGTAGGGACGGAAGACGGAACGAGTTCGATTCCCGGCGGCGGCAGGGGCAAATTGGGATTTTATAATTTTGTAATTGCATAGAAACCGAACAGATGTATTTTATATACCTAGATTTAGAAAAACTGTCATACGTCTTCCAGGTTAGCCCGCTTCCACCAACTTACTATCAGGTGAGAAAGCAGTCAAAGGCTGCCAAACTTGTAGATGAATAAAAAATAAGTAAGGTTACTGTTATTTTGACCACCAATAAAAACTATTTTGTGTAACACAAATCAGCTCTGGAGTTAAGAATAGGTATTGCCTGGTGCATCTGACTTTGCTTGTTTTTTTGTAAATAAGTTTTACCTCACTTATGTAAGTACCTAAGTAAGTATATATTTTTAAAGCATTAAGACTTTTCAATTTTCAACCGAAGGGCATTCCGAAATCCGAACTAGCGGACGATTACTTTGAACTTTGGATATTGATAGCGACTTAAGTCATAATAATAATATTATGTTAGGTACTTAGTAACTAAGTTAAGCAACTTTGTTTAGTCAAAAATTGTATGAACCTTTTTTCTAATAATTTGAATTGAATATACAGGTTAAAAATTAAAATATACAGAAAATAAACATTACTCACGTCCTGTTTAACGCCTGCTTGAATTTTCATAGCAAAATCTAATATAAACATTTCAAAGTAAAAAAAAAAAAATACGCGCCGAATTGAGAACCTCCTCCTTTTTGGAAGTCGGTTAAAAAAACGAAGTACACTAGTTACACCACGAAACAGAAAAAACAGTTTTCAGTTCTTATTCATTTATCTATGAGTTACACAAACAATAATTATTTACAATTATGTACATAGTTACTTAGATATTATAATTACAACTGCCTCGTTGGTTAGCTTATTTTACTGCAGATCACGAGGTCCCGGGTTCGATTCCCGTGTCGGGCAAATTATTGTTAGGTAGGTATTGGGTTTTTCTGTCAAGAAATTCTACCAGCCGCGGCCGGAGCCGTGCTTCGGAGAGCACATTAAGCAGTCCATCCCTGGGCTGTCATTATCACTATCATGTGACAATAGTTGTTAAAGCCCGCCACCTCGCATTGGAGCAGCGGCGTGGCGGGTTTAAGCTCTCAATCCCTTTTTCCTATGAGAGAGGAGGCCTGTGCCCAGCAGTGGAACGTAAAAAGGCTGTAGTGGTGGTGGTGGACTTAGATATTCCGAGTTAAATAAGATACAGAGGGCTAGAATTGGGTGGACACTTTATTTGATAGGAGCGAAATAGGAAAATCACAACCTAGCAGGTTACTGATGTCCGCTACTTCGGCGGCGGAAATTTAGAGTTCTTAAACTCCGTAGGGATCCTTTGTTTTCCGGTAACAAGTATAAATTAAAAATTTAAAAAACCCCCGACATTCGCGATTTTTTGGGGGCGGCCATCTTGGATTTTGCAATAGTGCTATAATTCTACTAGTCAAGCCCTTTCATTTGATAACCAATATATTAAGGGAGTTGTGAAAAAATATGTAATTCGCTATTTTGTAGCGGCGGCCATCTTGGACCGATATTCTTCAAACATACGTTAGCTAACAACACTCTCGACTAATTCACCTTTCAAACAAAAAAAACCGCATTCAAATCGGTCCACCCGTTTGAGCGCCACAGGGGAACAGACAGACACACACACACACACATACACGTCAAATTTATAACACCCCGTCGTTTTTGCGTCGGGGGTTAATAAAGTAGCCTAGACAAATCCTTCCACTGTCATCTATGTACGTGCCTTTGAAAATCCCATCAAAATCTATTTAGCCGTTACGAAGATTACTTCTTGTAGAACCTCTTTCATCTACGCCTGTAATGGGCACTTCTCCCAAATTCTGGCAAAAGCATGTCACAAGCTGGAGAACGTAGGTTAATAAATACCCAGGGTTATGTAATTTTTTTTGTAGATACTAGACAGTGTCCTCTATACCTGCCATCAAGAAAAAGAAGATAAATGGGATGGGATCTGTGTTAAAAAAATTTTTGAACCTCTAATTTCTCACTACCATGACTGTCACATTGCTTGCGTCGTCGGATACAAACCCATTTAATTCAAAATTAAGTGGTTAAAAAATTCTTAAAAAAATATGGTCAATTAATGGATAACTACCCCTTAGAATAAAATAATCAGTCTGAAAATATAACTAAAAATAAATAAATTACAAGGTAGTGAAGTCTGTCACACGACTTTTTCATAATTGCCATGACCTGACACAAACACTATCACAATAATGATACTATATGTAGTACAACGATCATAATAAGATCAATTAACAGAGCATTGGTCATTCTAGCAATATGTTTTAAAAGAAAAAGCGTACTTCATAACGTTGAGAAGATAAAGGGAAATAATATAGTAAAAATGCACTTTGTCATTTAGTCCTCCTCATTCATAGATATTTTGCCAGGCCTAAAGTACGCGTTATATTTTGTTGTTATTTATTCTTGTCATGTCAAATGTGTTTCTTTTTCACACGAGTAGCCTACAAAAATTTTACTGTGTTTCTAAATTTTTTAATAAATTAATAATTAGCAAATTTTCATTACCATGGTCCTAATTACCATAATTACCATGATTTTTTTAATTAATTTTAATAGTAAATGGGGGTTATCTCTCTCATTTATCATAATTTATGAATGGTTTTGATAATAATGACGTTATATAATTATTTTTAGAATTTTCAGATGTTTAAACAATTTAAATTATAGAAATTTGAAAAAAAAGTCAAAAATGACAAAAATACTGAAAACAAAAGAGCTTATAAGAAGATTAAGCATAATACAAGTGTGATATCTATAATATAATAAAACTGTAACAGATCCAATTCTGTACATTAAAGATATTTTGAAAATTTTTATTGCAGGGCACTCTATAATCGATACTGAAGCCAAAACTGCAATTTTTTTAATTTTTGTCTGTCTGTCTGTCTGTCTGTCTGTCTGTCTGTCTGTCTGTCTGTCTGTCTGTATCTTGGCCGCGCATCACGCCGAAACTACTGAATGGATTCGAATGAAACTTGGTACGATTTGAGTTTATACTCCGAGGTAGGTTATAGGATACTTTTTATCCCGAAATTCAGCACGGTTCCCTTGGGAGAGGGGATGACAGTTAAAACGTGTATTTAGCTGTAATTCATTAACGCGTTGTTCGATTTTACTCATTCTTTTTTTGTTAGAAAGGTAGTACTTTATATATTGTTCCATAAATATTTCAAGGTCATAGGTCTTTTAGTTTAGAAATGACAGACATTTATTGGGTTCAAATAACTTGGTACCCGGATTTTTGTACGTATGGCTTATTTTAAATTGGCGTGCGTTTAAATTTATGTGTGTCGGCCTGTCAATTTGCTCCAGCTAATCTTCGAAACGGCTGGATCGATTTTGAAGAAACTTTCAATGGCAGATAGGTGATGTTACAAGGAGTAACTTAGGCTACATTTAGATTAGGTACAAAAAAGGATTATGGGATCCAATCCGATCCTATATATAAACCTATATAACCACGCGGACGAAGTCGCGGGGGTCAGCTAGTTTAAAATAATAGAAAAACTACCTAACTTGCTATGAAAATATATGAAATAAATATATATTTGGACTGAAATGACGACATGACAACAAAAAATACAATGTAATGACCATAAAAAATGGAAATTTAATAATTAAAAAAAAAAATAGAGACCTATATCAGTATAAAAATACTAAGAAACTTGCTCTGATGTAATACCTACATAATGCCATAAATTGCATCCAAATCGGTTTGGTAGTTTCCGAAAAAATTGGGCTCACAATTTTACAGAAAAACATTTCCTGCTATGCTTCTGGTAGTCTATACTAGAATCATAAAATATATCTAAAAATATGCTTTGAGGTAATTTATAACCTACGTAGCGAATAATGAACTGCATTTGAATCTGCCCAGCACCATTTGAGGAAAATGAAAACATATAAACACATAAAAATAACATATACAATTTCTCTCCCCAAACGTATATAGCGTTTCCTTTCTGTTGTGGATACAAATGCTTTTTATTATAAGAAAAAAAAATTATAATATGCACTCTTGATTTAAACTCCTTCTTGAAACTGATGCTAGGCACAACTAACTAACTTGTCATCTTATTAGCCACAAGTTTATTCGGAGACCTACATGTTCGGAGGACACATAAAAGTTATAGAGCATTTGCTGAAGCTATTAAAAGTCTAAGAAAATGTTAGTCTTTGTTGAAGTTTATGTTCTGTTCTAATAATCAAGCATCTTGAAGTATTCTTCCAGCGCATTTTGAGCAAAGAGAGTCTTTTGTGGATTGCATTAACTTGTTTCAGATTGCAATAAAGCGAATACACAGGCATGTTCACCGTAGTTCCTACTGTGAAAAGTATATCCGTTATCGATTCTAATGAGATCTTGGATATGAAAATCGTATCCAATATCAAATTTGCAAAGGTTTTCTGCCTCTCGCACTTTTAACAGACATGCCATTTGAACTACCATGGAGCACCGTAACCAGCTATGTGATGACTCTGCCGAATACCAGACCGATTCAATAAACCTGGTACATTTTTGTGTTTGAAGAGTCATTGGCTCAATCACTAATACAGGCAAAATTACTTTGTTTATGGCACTGACTCAAAGTTGCTTGTATCGGTCTTCTATCGGATAAAATTTGAAATGTGCTCTCAGGAACTTTACAAAATTGTTCCTTCTCCACCATTCTACTACGGAACAGAGAGAAACAATTTGTAGAAATTTTCTTGGAAAGTCCAACTCCACCTAGATTTCACCATTTTGTCTAACTGTCTGCATTCTAACAGATATTGAAGCTTTCTTGAATTGTACATCTTAACACTTCGATTTCAAGCTAATCTACTTGCGATCGTTGCATAGCCTAAGTTTCAATTATTTTAAAGCCTTTCTCATAGTGTGTAAAAGCGAGAGAAACGATACTAGTCATATTTGTAAGATGTCTGTACAATCTGCTATCAACGAATTTTTTGTTGTTATCAGTACCCTTTTCGAAATCAATAACATCGTGGAGTCTTCGTGGTATATGGTTCTTAATCGGGAATGTGTTCTGTCCACTTTTTTAAATATAAAAAAATTATGCTCCTGTTCACTCTCAATTATGCTCACACCACGCCTTTTTGGGTCTAAACGTTGTTACGTTCCCTCGAATATGGTTGAGCGAAGCAATGGCTGGATCATGCGTCATGCTCGTGAACGGGTGCCACCGTCGGAAATGGGGCTACTTTTGTCTGCCCTTCTTCACATGTGTAGAATTGTAAGCACCATTCCGAACCTGTGGTAGATTCATTTGTCGATTCGTAAACGCTTCCGAAAGTTTATCTGAATAAAATTATGATTACTTATATAAATGATAAAAAGGCGTGGATTTGACTCGTTCCAGCAATGCGCGAGACGGCAATTCAATCATGTACTTACCATAAAATTGTTATATTGATATTGTAAATTTGGAAAAGAGCAACCGCCGAGTTTCTTGCTGGTTCTTCTCGGTTGGAACGGCATTCCGAACCAGTGGTAGATTCATCTGACTATTCAAAAGCACTTGTAAAAGTTTATTTGAATAAAAAACTTTTCTATTCTATTCTATTCTATTCTAAAATTATCTGTTTAGGTCTTCAAAGCTGCACACTCATTGAGTCCAGCAGCTCAGAGTCTTTTTCAGAGGATTTCAACATGAAACTCGTCCACACAAACATCCGGAACAGGTTTACTCTGGAATTTACACCTCAGTTGTTATGCTACGTAAAGTGGCTTTCAAGGTTCTTTGGCTGAATACTAATGGTTGTAACGCTCGAGGTCCTAAGTTTCATTGGTCAGCGATTTCCTAGACTTTAAGCAAACACCTTTTTCGGATACTTTTCTATGGCTTTCTAGAGTTTCTCATCACCATGATTAATAACAAATTACCATAGGCATATTCTAATCGCCATATACCAGAGATAATTACCATATCGCAATTTATCATTACCATTGTGGGGAATGCCTTGCGCTCAGAGAAAGCTCAACCAACTAACGGACAGAGTACAACTTATATGTAAGCTGTAAGGATCATTTTTTTTTGTAAAAAAAAAAAAAAAAACACGTTTTCTGTATTTTACTAATTATTGTTTCATTCTATAGCGTTAGTTTTATAACTATTTGCTAGAATAAGTCGTAATGCAGTGTCACATTTCAAATATTGTTCAGTGTTATTATAATGAACTCGCTTGCGAATTCTGCGTTTCGCATTATCATAACAACGGCATCGGTCCGTACCTACATGTACCATAGGTGCAATTATTTAATTTGTTAAAGACGTTTTCAACTATGAGTATGTAAATTGCTGTACCATTTTTGATGTATTTCCAAAAAAAAATTTTTTTTGTTAAGGGGGGAATATTGTGGGCAGGGCTCGGAAACCGGTAAAAAATCCGAACCGGTTAAGGCCTAAGTACATAGTGAACTTTTCATTTCGGTTTTGTTCTACCTTTACCCAAAATTAACCGGTTTGAGGCAAATAAAGTTCTTAAATAGGTTTCGTTGAATAAACCGGTTTTAACCTATTTTAACCGGTTTTTGCCGTCTTTTTTCAATGCGCAGCCATTTGGTAGGTACGTAAAAATAAAATTACTAGGTACCTATTCAGCGTTCAGTCGAAAACAAATATCGCATTACGTCAACGCGCAGGGAGACACAAAATTATTTTATGAGATGGTATGTAAGTATGGTTTGTTATTTTAATACATGTATTTTTAGATTATTTAAGTATATTTAATAATTGATTTATGTTTACGTACGTACCTACTTATACAGATTCGTACCCAATAACCCATCACTCCAAACACGATCTCATTGATTGTCTACCCAATAGTCAACCGCTTTTTCCGGAAAGTGAGCAATGTTATAGTGATGGAAAGAAATATTTTCGTAAGATATATCTATGTAGGGTGGATGCTCCTGGTGGTGTGTGTGTATGCGTGTGTAGTGTGTGTATGTGTAAGCATGCATGGATGAATGAGTGTGGATTGCAGGCTAAGTTTGTGTATATGTAGCTTTTATATGTACATATGTGATTGAGTAAAATGTGACAGTGTGGAATATGTATAGGTATAGATTTTGTCATGATGAAAAAAAGAAATGTGGATCGTAATCAGTTTTTTTTTTATTCAACTACAAGTTAGCCCTTGACTGCAATCTCACCAGATGGTAAATGATGATGTAGTCTAAGATAAAAGCGGGCTAACTTGGAAGAGATATCTATGTATACCCCTGATCGGTTTCTACACGGCATTGTACCGAAACGCTAAATCGCTTGGCGGCACGGCTTTGCCAGTAGGGTGGTAACCAGCCACGGCTTGAGCCTCGCACCAGACCAGACAAGAGACAATTTAGAAATTATAAAATCCCAAATTGCCCCTGCCGGGAATCAAACCCGGGACCTCCCACTTATAAGAAAGACCACAGAGCTCACCAATGCGCCAGGGAGGTCGTTTATTGCAAGTACTTTCTATAAATATATTATCTTTACAGGTGACTCTCAAAAGACAAGTTGAAAATTCTGATGAAGATGATTCTTAATCAATAAAATTATTATCTACCAAATCATTTATTAATTATTATTAATAATCCTAATCCCTAATCCTAATCCCTAATCCTTAGGTACCAAAAATTACAAGCACATATTTGGTAGATAGGCCAGTCAAATTTTAGGTACATTAAAATCGCAATCAAACGGCTAGTTCTGATTTTTTTATATGTTGTTAGGACCACTACCAGTAGTCTAAATCCAATTTTGCAGCTTCGAAAGACCTGTGCTAATTTTGCAGCACTTGAAAAACCACAAAATTTTTGCACTCTTTTTGGTTTTTTCAATATAAGTCCTAAACTGCGCGTTTCTTAAAAAAATATTTTCTGTAATTTTTTTTAAGTATACTATAATTGCTACAATTTAAGACCAGAACTAGTTCTTTCAATACAATATTAACTGTGATTAGGGAACGCAAATCTCGCGAGATTGGGGCTCAAGCGAGATCCCGCGAGTTTATGGAATAACAATACTGCGAGATCTCGCCAATTTCGAGATCTCGCGAGATTAGCAGTTTGATGTGTTTTTTTGCAAATAAATAATCACAATATTTAAATAAATTAGGAAAAAAATTATAAATATTGTAAGTATTACAAGATAAACATTTATTTTCACGAATTTTTTCAATAGACTTGTATGCATCAAACATTGTTTGACGTATCTGTCTATAATTTTTTTATAAACTTCTAAGTAGTAAACTCTGACATCTATCAAAAATGTCATGAATAAAAAATGAAAGAAACAACCAGTCTTCTCTTCTAATATCAAACAAAAATCTTTTAGTAATAAAACAGTTTTTTTTATAACAAACAAAACAACGAGAAGTCAAAAAAATGAAACTTATTATCTAAGTTGTGTTGACTATTAAACTGAGATAATATTATCAATTAAATGAAACTATATCTATTCAGTAGATCCATTAGATATTACAGATTAATTAACAACATATACCAATTACCTAGTCAGACTATTAGAAATTACAGATTAATTAACAAAATATATCGATCAAATGAAAGATTTATTCAGTTCAAATCACAAGTCATTATTACGAATTATTTTGAAAGTAGCTCTTTGAGAAGCACAAAATGCCCAAAGAATCATCTGCTAAACGGAAACGCACCGAACAAAACCAACAGATCGCAACTCCGTCCACTCCGTGTCAGTCCGCGCTTCGAATAAGACGTTTATATGCTCGAGTGCAATCTCGTTAAACTCGCGAGATCTCGCCTTTTTTTCGTCCGAGATCAATCTCGCTAAAAAAGGCCGAGATCTCGCGAGATTTCAGCCTTTCTTAACGAGATTGCATTCCCTAACTGAGATACAGCTCTCCAAAAATTTACAATTATTTCCAAAAAAGTGAAATTTTAAGAATTGGTCAACTTTCGACAAGAAATATATGTTAAAATTATTATTAAGTATTTTTATTAAGTATTTATAATGTTATTTATTCAAGAAAAAAAAAATATTTATATTATTATTGATATTTATTGATTTTTATGAAAAATATTAACTTCATCCATTATAAGGACAATAAGAGTGCCGAGCAATATAAGTATTAACTTCATCCATTATAAGGACAATAAGAGTGCCGAGCAATATAAGTCGTAAACTACGCATTTTGTTAACATTTTCTCATTTTATATACATTTTTAAAGTAGACTAACATTGCTACAATTTGAAACCAGAATCAACTCTGTAGCTTTAATACTATTGCTGCGATACAGCTCTCCTAAAATTGAACTTTTTTCCAGAAACGTTAAATTTTAAGATTTGGTCAATTTTCGACCGCGATCTTAGAGATAATACTCTTTTTACGGGTAGAATTATAGGTAAAAATGTTGTAAAAAATCTAATTAGCTTTAATTAAAGGTTAGTACGATGTCTCTAGGCTATAATATAGTTTACTAACCAAAAAGAGTGCAAAAATTTCACGGTTTTTCAAGTGCTGCGAAGTTAGCACAGGTCTTTCAAAACTGCAAAATTTGATTTAAACTACTGGTAGTGATATTAACAACACATAAAAAAATCAGAACTAGCCGTTTGATTGCGATTTTAGTGATTTTTGAGTCAAATTTGACAGGCCTAAGATGAAGATTATATGATACAAGTTTTAAACACCGCTAATTCTGATACTGAATGTCTCAACAAACAAAAAAAAATAAATGAAAGTGATTATGAATAAATAATGCATAGGCATAATGGGATTTTTTTTATATAGCTTGCTCCAATGGGATTTTTTTTAAATAAGGCAGCATTTTTCCGTACCCTGTATCCTTCAATTATCGCTTATAACGAGCGCGAGAGCGTAATTTGCTGGATTTCTTGTAAAATTGCTACTTCCAAGTTCGGTTTCCGTCGTTTGGTAAGAAATAAATTTCCTATAATCTATAAAAAAAATTGCCTCATTGTTTGTCAAGGTTGTAAAAAAATCTATATCTATTTCTTCGAAAATTCTTTTAAATTTTGGAGAAGGGTCTTTGTTAGCGTGAAAATGAAATAAAATTAAAACGATAAAAGAGTTCCTATTTTTAAGAAGTTGCGGGTAACATAATATAATTTTCTATCAGACATAATATGAGGACTGACTTTGGGAACACAAATGCCGGGGAAAGGCATAAAGGTGCCAAGCTTAGGCAATTAGTACTTTTTTTAAAAAAAAATAAAATAAAATACTTCTTTATGGGTACGAAAAGCAGGTATTAATAGGACACATAAAGTCGAAAGCATCAAGTATTAGAAAAAAAAATATTTTACTGAAATTGCTTCGTTTAACACGTCTACGAATTTTTAAACGTGACACAACCGTTAAATTGCCGACATATGGAACATCAACCCTATCCCAATGTGGAGTTGGCATAAAACAAAAATAATATTAAAATATTTTATACATGAAATATAGTATTGCCAATTAATAAATAGAATAAGAATTTTATTTAACAAAGCGTCAAACACAAACGCGAAAGCAAGTAGGTGCATGTCTGACGTCCGTTCTGTTTATTTAGTAGGTATAGCGCCGCGGCCGGCGCGGCGCGGCGACCGCCCCCTCCCCTATTCCTCTTGCGGTGTAAACCGGTTAATATGGGTTTTCAATAAGCTCTTTTAACGGTTACACTCCGAACGATAAAATCAACTTTAACCTTTAATAACCGTTATTAACCGGTTAATTTTTAACCGGTTCCGAGCCTTGATTGTGGGGATTACGCATGCCGCTTATGTACTATGTATTTACTCGCCAGCGTCTTATGTACTATGTACCTACTTACACTTCAGTGTCTCGCAAGCGGCGACGCTAACGGGTCGCGCGCCTATTAAACGGATATACCTACCAGTGCAGTGTGTTTATTCATTTTACCATCAAGGTTCACCCTCTCTCCGACCTTCTAGCATTCATCCTAGACCAGCGCAAGGCATTCCCCACAACCATGACCATCATAATTACCGAATTCGTTATATCTCCTAGGAAACCAGGGTACGATAAAGGCCTTCTTCATCACCGATATCAATTTAGGTACCCCTTTGAGGAGGTATCCTTAAATAATCAAAAATTAAAAAAAAAAATTTTTTTTCAACCTCGTCTCTTTTTGCCAGAATTTCGGAGAAGTGCCCTAATAAAGCATGACGCTTGTCTACCAACATCTGTCAATCCTTTCCAATCACTAAGTTGTATAGTCTATTCCGACAAAATTCTGTCAAAACAATGCAAGCGAATATAACTAATACTCTCCACCATTTTCACTTATAATTCTTTGGAAAAGTATAAATCATACTTACCGTATCCTGTTTGACGACCTCCCTGACGCAGTGGTGAGCGCTGTGGTGTTTGTAAGAGCTAGATCCCAATGTTGATACCTGGCGGTAGCAATTTGGGAAATTATAATAAAAAAGCTGTGATAGCCTAGTGGTTAGGACGACCGACTTCTAATCGGAGGTCGTGGGTTCGATCCCGGGCACGCACCTCTAACTTTTCGGAGTTATGTGCGTTTTAAGTATTTAAATTTCACTTGCTTTAACGGTGAAGGAAAACATCGTGAGGAAACCTGCATGCCTGAGAGTTCTCCATAACGTTCTCAAAGGTGTGTGAAGTCTGCCAATCCGCTTGGCCAGCGTGGTAGACTATGGCCAAAACCCTTCTCACTCTGAGAGGAGACCCGTGCTCTGTAGTGAGCCGGTATAATGGGTTGATCATGATGATAATTTCCGTGAGAATTTCTAAATGGTCTCTGGTCTGGTCTGGTGGTAGGGTTCACCCTACTGGCGAAGCCGTGCCGCCAAGCGATTTAGCGATGCGATACGATGTCGTGTAGAAACTGATCAGGGGTATGGATTTAATAAAAACTGCCATACCTTGACCAGCTTAGCGCGCTTCTATCTTATACTGCGTCGTCACTTGGTCCCTGGTCGCATATAGGTATCTATGTGCGGACTGGTAGATGCCTTTGAGAACATTATGGAGAACTCTCAGGCGTGCAGGTTTCCTCACGATGTTTTCCTTCACCGTTAAAGCAACTGACATTCAATTGCTTAAAACGCACATAACTCCGAAATCGCCGGGAATCGAATTCGATCACCCCGAAAGGGAGGCCGAAGTCTTATTCCTGTCTATCTCTTTAGCTATCCCAGCTTAGGATAATTTTATGTCAAGACATCTACTTCCTAACGCAGAACACCGAGGTCGCTAACGAAGAGGATCAGACTATCAATAAAACAAAGATGAAAGCGGCGTGCGTGATCCTGAGCATAATCATCACGGTGGCGATCATGGCGGTATGCGTGATGGTGAAGTTCGCGACCGACATCACGCTGGAGGAGAGGAAACGTGAAATTACGCCTGGAGCTGGTGTCCACCACGTCGCCAGGTCCATCGCTGTCATCGCGCTGAACGAGAACAAGAGTCTACCTATCGCTGAGAGGTCAGTCTTATAACAATACCTGTGCACAGACACATCTGCACTCTCTAGTCCCGTACACTCATAGTCCGATGGGCCGGTCGCAGAGAGATCAGCCGCAGGACCGACGGCTTAACGTGCTCTCCGAGGCCAGAGAGTGTAACACCGCCAGCTTCTCTATACTGCTACTGAGAATTTAAAACACTATGCTTTCTGGTGTGTGGTCGCCCTTTCAGCACTTTGGGCCTACAACTTCTTCGATCTATGCGCGGGTACTCCACCTATTGCCACTTTAGCTTAGCAATCAGTCGAGCTATGTCATTGACTCTGGTTCTTCGACGGATCTCCTAAATTCTGACTGATTTGCACTTTCCGTCCCCAGGTTTCCCTACGTCGCGGCAATAGCGAGCAACTCCTCGGACTCCTGGTCGTTTGCCTGCTTCGCCAGTGTCATCCTGGTGAAATGGGTGGTCACCTCCGCTCACTGCCGACGAAAAGGTGCCACTCACCGAGTGCTGCTCCTGAACGATTTCGCTCGAAACACGAGCGGAACTTTTCCAGTGCTATACTGGAGGATCCACGAGCAATTCAATGTCAACAGCACAGTCCCATTCTATGACATCGCTGTTGCGAAAATAAATATGGACGACAGTCCGTTTGCGCTCAAATCGTCGACTTTTGACAGCGGGCCGGTTGATGAATTGGAGGCAAGCATCTGGAAAACTGTGTCCACAATGGACAGGAAGATTTATCTAATTAACGATTTCGATAAGATTGAGGTTATAATAGCACCTCCGGGTAGATGCTACGAGACGTATGGTATAGAAGTCGGCGAGAGTATGATTTGCATCGATTTGACGCATCACGATGACTGTTTTGTCCACGATTTCGGTCCGCTGTATAACAAGGATAGGGTTGTGGGCGTGCTGGCGGCGAAACCCAAGGACTGCGAGGTTAAGTTCGCGGTTTTCACGAATGTGTCCTTCTACGCCTCTTGGATTCTGAAGCTGACACACGCGACTGCATATTGAGATACTTACGTTGGGTTGGTAAATAAAGGTCTGTTTTCTGAGCACATGGGTTATTTACCCGACTGGTTTACCCGACTGGGTATATGTGTTTCACCTGTGTGTATGTATGTCCATTCCTATGTCCGCTTGTAACTAATCAACGGCTCAACGGATTTTGATAAATGATACGTCATTAGATTTGTCTCAATGACGCGAGTGTTATAGGGTACCTAAATTTAAAAAAAAATCAAAATGGCGGACTTTATGCGCTTTAATGTGCGAGCTGAAAAAAAATTTTTTCTTCAAGACCCTCGAGTGGGGTATCAAAATAAAGGGATTCAAAAGGCAAATACGAAAATGTATAAATTTATATATTTGGAAACAATTTGGAGTGATAAATCGTAGAAAATGACCGTTTCCTATGTCAGTTCGTAACTACTTAACGGCTCAATCTATTTTGATAAATTATACGTCATTAGATTTGTCTTGACGGCGCAAATATTACTGGGTACATAAAATTCATAAAAAATCAAAATGGCGAATGTTATGCACTTTAATGTGCGGGCTGAAAAAAAATTTTTTCTTCAAGACCCTCGAGTGGGGTATCAAAATAAAGGGCTTTAAAAGGCGAGTACGAAAATGTATACAATCTATATGTTTTAAATCAATTTGGAGTGACAAATCATGAAAAACAAAATAAATAACAACTACACTGTAAGTGGTACGGTGGTAGTTTATTAATTTTTTAGTTCGTTTTTTAGCATGGCAGTCGGGTTTTTTTAATTTTTAAATTATAGCTTGTTTTATTGCGGTTTTTATTGCATAACTTATAGGGTAAGCTAAGCTTTCTTGTTATTATGACCAGTTATCGATTTAGGTGCCATCGCGGAGATAATTATCATAGAGAGTGCACCCGTGCGCACTATAGGGTGCACTCTCTATTCGCTCACTCTCATAGTCCGTGGAACAACAATCTCATGTCTGATGGCCAATGGCAATGCGACCGGAAAGAGACCAGGCGCAGGACCTACATCGTGTATATAATATCGAACACTGCCTACTTCACAAATCCGGGCTGCTAATGAGAATCTCGTGACAGAAAACCCTAATTTTTTTACCCGCCCCTGGGCTCGAACCCGGAACCTCGCTTACGATAGATCGACGAGGCATTTATTGAATATCTGAATGGATATAGTCCGCGATGAATGATGCGGAACCCTCCAAAATTGGGGTCCCGCGATGACAACCGCGCAAATATTGACGAGCGAGCTGATCGGCTAAGTGGCTACACTCCGCCTTTTGGTATTTGAAGATGTTTAGATAATGGAAGCGGCTTTAATTAAAAGCGGAATTGGTGCCAATTCCGTTGTCCACAATCTCTAAACTACTTATTCTACTTAAATGTAATGCAGGGAACCTTGTGAAAAAAATAGAACTAAGTAACTAGTTATGTAAGTATATATTTTAGAACTGTCAATTTAGTTTAGAGATTTTAGAATTAGAATCAACTTTTCACAATACATTTGTCACTTGATGACCTCCCTGGCGCAGTGGTGACTGCGTGGGTCCATTACGCGTTTTACAGTCTAGCGTTCCGGTACGATGCCGCATATAAATCGATAACCCCCACATCGTCAATTTTTGAAGAAAAATAATAACAAGTATAAATTAAAAATTTAAAAAACCTCCGACATTCGCCATTTTGTAGCGGCGGCCATCTTGGATCGATTTTCATCAAACATAGCTAACAACACTCACGACTAATTCACCTTTCAAACAAAAAACCGTATTAAAATCGGTTCACCCGTTTGAGCGCTACAGGGGAACAGACAGACACACACACATATACACACACACACACACGTCAAACTTATAACACCCCGTCGTTTTTGCGGCGGGGGTTAAAAATATGTATTTGTAAGCTCTAACATATTGTTTCATTGCGTTTGCCATTCGCCCTAAATAACGTTTTTACAGGTTTTTATGTAACTTTCAGTGAATTTGAAGTAGGTACCTTGATTTTATTGATTTATTCAGGAGTTGTAAGCATTTGTAAGGCTCTGACAGACAGAAGGACGAACGGACGGACAAGTGCAAATTACTCAAGTAAGCATACTTGAAGCTCTTGCTTCGCTCGCTCGATAAAATGACTATTCCAGTATATAAGGCACACCCACCTACCATTAGATCCGCGGCAACCCCTTGACGCAAACATTTTCGCTATTTGTGCGGATTTGTTCAACACGCCTCATGGCCGGGGTGAGGGCGCGCAGTGATGGACGTTTTTACCCCGAAAGATGTAGAATAGTAGGTTATTTCTATGGTATTTTCACTAGAACGACAATTTGACGACTTCCCTGGGGCAGTGAGCGCTGTGGTCTTATACCTAAGTGGGAAGTCCCGGATTCGATTCCCGGCAGGGCAATTCGGGAATTTATAATTTCTAAATTGTCTTTGGTCTAGTAGGGAGGCTTCAGTCGTGCAGGCAGCCAAGCGTTTTAGCGCTCCGGTACGATGTCACGTAGAAACTGATCAGCAGGTTTATTCTGTAACTTAGTTGCCAACTGCAAATAGTTGCCAACGAATTAGTTCGATACTACGTACTATATATATATATATAGTACATTGCTGTTTTAATGTGTGAAATGAAATCACTGTTTATATTTCACACAGTAAAGCAGTCAATGTATATCGAACTAATTCGTTGGCAACCTATTTTCAGTTGGCAACTAATCTATAATATAATAAAACTGTAACAGATCCAATTCTGTACATTGAAGATATTTTGAAATTTTTTATTGGAGGGCACTCTATAATCGATACTGAAGCCAAAACTGTAATTTTTTTCATTTTTGTCTGTCTGTCTGTCTGTCTGTCTGTCTGTCTGTCTGTCTGTCTGTCTGTCTGTCTGTCTGTCTGTCTGTCTGTCTGTCTGTCTGTCTGTCTGTCTGTCTGTATCTTGGCCGCGCATCACGCCGAAACTACTGAATGGATTCGAATGAAACTTGGTACGATTTGAGTTTATACTCCGAGGTAGGACATAGGATACTTTTTATCCCGAAATTCAGCACTATTCCCTTGGGAGAGGGGAAGAAAGTTAAAACGTGTATTTAGCTGTAACTCATTAACGCGTTGTTCGATTTAACTCATTTTTTTTTTGTTAGAAAGGTAGTACTTTAAGTATTGTCCTGTAAATATTTCAAGGTCATTGGTTTTTTAGTTCTGAAATGACAGACATTTATTGGGTTCAAATAACTTGGGACCCGGATCTTTGAACGTACGGCTTATTTTAAACTGGTGAGCGTTTAAATTTATGTTTGTCGATCTGTCTATTTGTTCCAGCTAATCTCCGAAACGGCTGGATCGATTTTAATGGAACTTTCAACGTTATAAGTAGTAACTTAGGCTACATTTAGGTACATAAAATAATTATGGGAACCGATCCGATCCTATATAAAAACCTATATCTACGCGAACGAAGTTGCGGGGATCAGCTAGTTTACAGAATAACCCTGCATGTATGGGTAGGTACAATAGTCAAATAATACCTACCATGTATCTCTTCCAGGTTAACCCGACAAGTAGCTTAGGTTTTAGTCCACTACCACTAACACGGACCGTCCACTACCACTAGCCAACCCTTCCTCATAAGAAAACTCAGTGTCACTATCTCTGGCCAAATCTTCATCACCAATCAACTTTCAACTAATGACTGACATTTATAGCTTGCCCTATCCAAAATCTACAGATTGAAAGACGAAAATTTAATCCAGATAATAGGTATGTAAGTAGTAAAGTGTAAAGTGCTTACCAAATTCGCAAAACACATCAATCCGCGGATTGATTATATTCACAGCTTCACATGAGCTTGATTTTTCGACTTCTAATCGATCGATAGGTATAGGTTATTAATTTTGACCTTAAACAGAATAGTAGTACATTAGTGCGAACTACGAACTTACAGCTACCCCCGTCCACCCCCAACCACCCCCGGCCACCCCCAGCCACCCCCGCAGCAATAAAAATATTATTCATAACATAACATAACTCAGCCTCCCCCAAAACGACTCCACTTTAATGAATTGAAACAAATCTCCGCCCCTCGCCAGCCATGCCTCATGTAGACATGTTTTTGTTTACGACAATATCTCTATTTTGTACGTGGTAACATTGTTTACTACGGACATACTTGATTTGTACACTGATCTCAAAAACTAAAGCAGATTTTGATCCAGTTTTGACCAATGTACCTATCTAAGCCTGATTATGCGTGAATCTGTTTGGATAATGGTCGAAGAACTAAGAAGTAGGTAGGCGAAAATTTGCCTCCTTGAGAGCTTTTCTAGCGTAGGTATCATTCATCATCATTATCAACCAATACCGGCCCAGTACAAGGCACGGGTCTCCTCCCACAACAGGAAGGGTTTAGGCAATAGTTCACTACGCTGCCTGAGTGCCGATTGGTAGAATTCACAGGCCTTTGAGAACATTATGGAGAACTCTCAGGCATGCAGGTTTCCTCATCATATTTAGTGATATTTATCGAAAAGTTTGAGATACTTACGTGCCGTACAAAACCCTTTAATTTAAACGTATCTAAATTCTAAGTATTATATATTTCATGGTTGGCCATATCGTGAAGTAGTCGTGCTACAGCACCTAAGCTAGAACAAGAAAGTTGTGTATTGAAAAGATTGCCGAGTTTGGCCCCGACTTTTCGCAGCCGAATTCGCTTTCCAATCCGGTGGTAGAGTCCCGACTTGTCAAAAGAGCCACAAGTTGGCCTAACTACGTGAAATAAACAATTTAGAATTTGAATTTCGGACAATATGAGAAATTTCTTCAATGCCGTGTCTCAAAAAATGGTGCACGCGTCAGGACTCAGGTGACCCAAAAGCTGGCACGTATTTTGCCCAAAAGCTGGCAATACAAAATGGCAATAGCGCCAGTGTCTTGGGCACCATGCCCATAAACGACCATTTGGACGGTGTATATTTTTTGTACCTACTTAAGTAAATATTATTATTATTTTTAGGGTTCCGTAGTAAACAAGGAACCCTTATAGTTTCGCCATGTCCGTCCGTCTGTCTGTCTGTCTGTCTGTCCGTCCGTCCGTCCGTCCTCGGTTAATCTCAGAGACTATTAGTGCTAGAAATCTGTAATTTGGCATGGGTATAAATATTAATCACGCCGACAAAGTGGTGAAATAAAATTTTGATAAAAATTTTTTTTAGGGTAGCTCCCCCACATGTAAAGTGGGGATGAATATTTTTTTTCTCGTCTACCCCATAGTGTGGGGTATCGTTGAATAGGTCTTTTAAAAATACTGTGGGTGTGGGAACATCATTTTTCGATTTCTAGATCCGTTTGTAAAATATGATGTTTTAAAGTGCTAATTTTTATTAGAGTCAAGTGTCCCCCCCCCCCCCCTATCAGCCAAATGGCAGTATATAGGAACTTGAAAAAATTCACAGCAGTAGGATATATAATCAATTTTAAAGGAAAACTATCAGGGCTAAGTAGGGTTCACAGGTTAAGGAGTTATATCTGTTTTTCGAGGATTGTGACAGGTGACTACGGAACCCTACACTGCGCGTGGCCCGCCACGCACTTGGCCGGTTTTTAAATAGGTATTTTTGTTATTATATTTTTAGTTACAGATAATAAGTAATATTATGGCTATGTTATGTTGAAAATTCATTTGAGCAATAAAAATATATAATCTCGATATGTAGGTATGAATAAAACATCGATGTTATTGCAGTTTAATGGTATCTATCTATAGATAGTGCACACTAATCGATTTAGAACGCACGGCCATAAATCTCCACTTCCGAGGGTCTGTCTGTCTATCAGACGACTATCTGCGAGGTTTGTGCTAAACTTGTGAAATACGCATCTATAGGGGACGCGGCCGCGGCGGGAGAAATGAATCACTGATATTTCTTTACGATTATTTTATTTCCTTTTGCGTATGAATGAGATTTTTTCTGGAAATTTTTAAATGCAGTTTTTCATGTAAATCCAAACTAGATATCATCATAGGTATCATAAATTATTTTAAGGAATAATTTATTATGAGAAACGCACGGCTTGCGCAGTGGTGAGCGCTGTGGGTTTATAAGTGGAAGGTCCTGCGCTCGATCCCTGGCAAGGGATTTAGGAATTTATAATTTCTTAATGGTAAAGCCATGTCGCTAAGCAATTGAGTGTTCTGGTACGATTCCGAGTAGAAACCGATCAGGGATATGGGTTTAATAACAAGCAAAATGTAAAATTTTAATAAACCCTGACTAACAAAAGAGGTGATAACTTTGAAACGGCTGAACTGATTTTCATCGAACATAGCTAAGAACACTCCCGACTAGTTCATCTTTCAAACAAAAAAAAAACAAAATCAAAATCGGTTCATCCATTCGGGAGCTACGATGCTACACACGGACACACACACACATACACACACATATACAGACACGTCAAACATATAACACCCCGTCGTTTATGCATCGAGGGTTAAAAACTGTCATATATCTCTTTTAGGTTAGCTCGTTTACATCGTAGAATAGAATAGAATAGAAATGTTTTTTCTTCAAATAAACTCTTACAAGTAAGTACTTTTGAATCGTCAATTGAATATACTTAAACCACGGGTTCGGAATGCCGTTCCAACCGAGAAGAAGCAAGACACTCGGTGGCGTAGACTGCATCGTCACATATCACCAGGTGAGACCGCAGTCGAGGGCTCATCATCACCATCATGATCAACCTATTAACACCTACCACCTATTTACAGGGCACAGGTCGCCTCTCAGAGTGAGAAGGGTTTAGGCCGTCGCGTAATCCACCACGCTGATCGAGTGCGGTGCGGTACACTTCACATGCCTTTGAGAACATTATGGAGAGCTCTCAGGCGTGCAGGTTTCCTCAGGATATTTTCCTTCACCGTTAAAGCGAGTGATATTTAATTGCTTAGCGCACATAACTCCGAAAAGTTTAAGTGTGTGCTGGGGGTCGAACTCGGTCCCCCCGAAAGGGTGGCCGAAGTCTTAACCACTGGGTTTTTCCAACTTAATCAAGGACTAACTTATCATATGAACAGAATGATACAGTAAAAATGTTTATCCCCGCTGAAACAGAATCCTGTTTCACAACAACCATTATTTTAATAGGACAGCGCGAAAACAACACATTTTTATGGTGTGGAGACAATAAAAACGATAACACAATTAAGATCCTTTGTCAGAAACTTCCGCCATGACAGTTCCATTGAAATTAATAATTAGAATATTCGCGGTTATATTACTTTATCTCGCGACCAACGATCTATGTCTTGATTGAGTTGCAAGAATATAAAACGAGGACCATAGTTTTTGAAAGTAAACTCACGTTGATGTGAAAGGATTCAATGCGACACACACACGACACACTTTTTGTAGAGAAAAAGATCTTACGAATGACTCATTTAATCAGGCCAATCTGAAACCATTCTTTCATACATTCACTCTAAAAATATTAACAAAAGCTTGACTTGAATGTAAGGCCTAAATACAATAAATAAGTATGTACAATATATAATTAATATAAGTAGTGCATTGGTGTAGAGTCAAAGCATATAGTTACGCATAATTTTAGTTTAGTTTAGTAGTTTTGATTGTTTGTTTGTTTCTTTCTGTTTGCTCCAGGAAATGGTCAGTCGGATTGGGAAAAATATTTCTGCATTTGATAGCCCAATTCTTGAGGAAGGTTATAGGCTATTCAAAAATGATTCGACGAGAACCGAGCAAGAGCCGAACTAAGCATTACTGAGAATAGTCGAACAGTGTGCCGAAATAAAACAAAAAGTGACTGTGTGCAATTTACACACGGCAGAAGTGAAACTTAATTAATATTCTAATTTTTCGAATGCTGCAAAATATGTAAATACCTATTATACCTACTTGTTAAGTTTTTGAAATGAAATTCAACAAAGTCTCAAAAACGGAACGTAGACGGAGAGCGATCGTCATGGAAACTGACTTGTATTCTAATCTCTTTCTCTCGCAGGCTAAAATGAATATGTTTGTCTCTTTTTGGTTTCGCTTTTTCATTTCATTGAATTGTGCAAATGTACAAGGATCCTAAGGAAGTTTCACTTCAATAAAAACATACGGACGAAGTGTACGGACATAACTTTGAATCCTACTAAGTAATATTATAAATGTGAAAGTGTGGATGTTTGGATGTTTAGATGTTTGGATGTTTGTTACTCAATCACGCCGCAACTACTAAACCGATTTGGCTGAAATTTTGAATGGAGATAGATTATGCCCTGACTTAAAACATAGGCTACTTTTTATCCTGGAAAAATGCACAGTTCCCACGGGATTTTGGAGAAAACTATAGCTACAGCTATAGGTAGATTACTATAGCGAACTTCCTTGATAGTAGGTATAAAAGTTGGAAAAGGGAGCGGAAACGGGAACCGGAAATCCACGATTCCCTCGGGATTTGTTTAAAACCGAAATTCACGCGGGCGAAGCCGCGGGCAGATCCTAGTTTCCTATAAACACCGAATGCACATAACATGAACGCGAGTGAACCCTCCACCCCAGCCATTGCCAAAACACTCCCGGAGGAGGAATAACATTTGTTATTTTAACCATTAACAGTATTTTAATTGTCAGCGGCCGGAGCGGGGTGATGTTGTTTTAACGGAGCGTTAGATGACTTGCCCCCAAGCCCCATGCCCCATGCCTCATGCCTCATGCCCCATGCCTCATGGCTACATTGTTATTTGTCCCATTGTCTTCCTGTCGTTTATGGGCTCATGATGGGTTCGCGGTGACAGCTCTATTGTTGACTGTATCACTATGATATTAATTAATTAACCAACTATAATAAGTGTCCAGCAATGCATGACGTGATTTCTAATATTACTCCGAATAAAATAAAATAAAAATTAGACCTTACACTTTGACGTATTTTTTTACACCTTTATTACCTGTTATCTCCCAAAGTAACAATGATCTCAACTTCATAATCGCTGATCGTTCCTTCCTGTGTTGGGGACAATACACAGAGAAACTTTCAGCTTTTCTATACATATAATCAAATCGTAGACTTGCCGTATCTGTACATTGACGATTTTTGCAAAATAATAACTGGGGGATGTTAGGAATAAGTAATAGAACGTAAAAAAGCTATTTTTGAAATTTTTGTCTGTTTGTCTGTATGTTTGTGCACGCATCACGCAAAAACTACTGCATGGATTGAAACGAAACTTGGTACGATTTAAGTTCATACTACGGAGTAACATAAGGATACTTTTTATCCCTAACTTCAGCACGGTTTCCTAGGGAGAGGGGATGAAAGTCAAAACGTGTATTTAGCTGTAATTCAATAACGCGTGGTCCGATTTCATTCATTCTTTTTTTGTTAGAAAGTAGATACTTTAAAAATTACTGACTAATCTCTAAAAGGATGGATCAATTTTGATGTGACATTCACTGGCGGATGTTTACATTTTGATCTACCTAAACATCCGCCAGTGAACTTTTAACAGTTTTTAGCATGGTATGAGCTCAAAGGAGCTTAGGAAAAAAAAAACTACGGGATATTTAAAAATCAGCCAAGTGCGAGTCGGGCCTCGCTCTTTCAGGGTTCCGTACATAATTATGAACAATATAATATTTTGGGTCTAAGAAATATTTAATTTCCGAGCTAGACATCGCAACAAACCGTGAAAGAAAAACCCAAAAAAATGTTCGTTTATTTTGGTCACAGCTTATAAACTATTCAATAAATCGTTGTTTTCAGTATTTGTTGTTTAAATAGAGCATATAGTACATAATATACTGAAATATCATATTCCCAACTAGTTTAGTTTTTGAGATAGCCCCCGTCACAAAAATGGTCTAAAACTGACAACTTTGATGGCCTCCCATTCCCTTATTTTTTGAGATAAAAATTAAAAGAATATATATTTGTACTCTACTTAATGAGCTCTAAATAATGATACCCCACAAGCTAGGGTAAAGAAAAAATTTTTTTTTCCGGCTCCTTTTTCATGTATGGGAGCCCCCCTAAAAAATAATTTAATTCAATTTCTAATTCAATATTTGATTTTGAGTTAACGTTTTACACTAAATACCAAAATTTCAGGTTTGTAACTCATTTCGTCTGCGAGCTAGAGACCTGTGACCGGCGGACAGACGGACAGACAGACAGACAGACAGACAGACAGCCGAGTGACATTAATAGGGCTCCGTTTTTTACCCTTCGGGTACGGAACCCTAAAAACCAATATATATCCACACGAACGAAGTCGCGGGTGTCCGCTTGTATAAAATAACGAAGGTCTGGCCGTCGTGTGCTCTGGGGCTATTGAATTCACAAGAACATGTTCTGCGGCGATCCTTGCAAGAGACCTATGTCCAGCTGTGGACATCTATCAGTGGATGATGCCGTAGTAGTTATGGCTGTACCTCACCCATCCGCTATAGATAAAGTACATTATAGTTCTCTGTTCTATTAAAGTTGTACATGTTAAAACTCAGATGTTTGTGCCCACTGTGCGAGCAATGCATAGCTTTGAGATTCATTCATCATATAATCATCATTATCAACTACTTATTTACCGGCCCACTACAGGGCACGGGTCCTCTCAGAATGAGAAGGATTTAGCCGTAGTTCACCACCGCGTTGGCCAAGTGCAGATTGGATAGACTTCACACGCCTTTGAGAACATTATGGAGAACTCTCAGGCGTGCAGGCTTCCTCACTCTCTCCCCTCGAAATGGAGACAGAAGTCTTAACCTCATTCTAGGCTATCACTAATATTAGTCTCTAAATCCGCAGTACAAAATATATGTATGTACTTACAAACTGTTTAAGTACCTATGTAGGTAGGTATATCCACTATATTCACTGTTTCCGAAAAGAATTGCCTAGTTAGCCTAATGTTCAAGCGGAAACTTGGCAATAGAGAGGGAATCAATCACTCGCGAGTCGCTACTTCAATACAATGACTCGGCAAGAGCTGAGCGCGGAGAAAATATTAATAAATATACGTAGCTATATAAATATAGCGCATAAAGTAGACAATAAAAGTTTACGAGACGCGAACTTACAATGGATCGCGTTGAAGACAAATTGGTGCAATGCTGGGGCGGCCATATACGGCGGAAACAATAATATTAATCTATCTATTAATTAATTAATTAATTAATAATAATATAAAGTAACTTGTCCTGACTGACAATCAACGCACAGCCAAAACCACTGAAGCTAGAAACTTGAAATTTTCACAGTAGCTTTTTTTTATAACGTAGGCGCACACTAAGAAAGGATTATTGCGAATTCCATCCCTAAGGGGGTTAAATAGGGGATAAAAGTTTGTATGAAAGTCCGTCATTTTTCGAGTTATATCCATGAAAATTGGTATTTAGGTTTTCGGTTAAAAATAAAGAGTTAAGAGTTTAAGGAATTTTGGAAAAACTACCCCCAAGTGGGTTAAATGGGAGTTGGAAGTTTGTATGAAAGTCCGTCATTTTTAAAGTTATATCAATGAAAATCGGTATTTGTATTGTCGGTTAAAAATAAAGAATTACGTGTTTCAGGAATTTTGGAAATTCCATCCCCAAGTGATATTCATAAAAATCCACGCGGGCGAAGTCGCGAGCATCAGCTAGTTATGTATATTTTTCTTTTTTAATTCCTCTACAAGTTAGCCCTTGACTGCTATCTCACCTGATGGTAAGTGACGATGCAGTGTAAGGTGAAAGCGGGCTAACCATAGAATGAATACGGAACACCCCCTGGAAGAGGTATGGCTGTTTATATTACCCACACCTACCTCTGATCAGTTTCTATACGGCATCGTACCGGAACGCTAAATCGCTTGGCGAACGCCTTTAGGGTACTATAGCCACGGCTGAAGCCTCCCACCAGACCAGCCCAAAGACAATTTAGGAATTATAATTTCTAAAATTGCCTCTGTCGGAAATTGAACCCGGAACCTCACACCTATCAGACTACAGCCTTCACCACTGCGCCAGGGAGGTCGTCAAATACTTTCGCATTTTATTAATTAGTGGGGATTGGTGAGTTTAGAGTGGCGACAACAGTTAGCAGGGTAAGTTGCTGGTTCCCATAATCATAGATTTATATTGGATTCTGAATACGAGTCCTAGAAATACCAGAATCGTGGTCGCACAAAGAGCGTTTCTCGTATCCGTCACGCCGGAAGCGCGCCGCCGGATGCTGGGTGATCTCTGAGATGTTTTTTGCCGAATTGCACTTTTGTTGTGTTCGATCCATATCGATAGGACATTTTCTAGGGGACCAAGGGGAATGAGTTCTAAACAAATCGATATAGGTACAGGGTACAAGGATACGATAACGCTATAGAAAACTTCGCCCGGCCCGGAACCCCCGGCAAACCGGGTAGTAGAGCATGATATTATGCCTAGATGTTTTATTGCCATCACGACTTCTCTGTTAGACGTGGCAGGGACTTAGTTTTATAATATGTCTATATGTAGTGAAGTCGGGCGACATAAAAAGAAACGACGAAACCGACTCGCTCGACCTCGAGTAAATGCAGATTTCTCGTTCAGTTATAAAAATATACCAATCACATTTACACAAATATCTCTGCCCGAAAATCTTGGCATCTCTCAGCGTAGAGAGTAGAGAGGGCTCATAACTCAGACCCTCCCCCTCCATCAAGGGCCGCGCCTCATTGACCACCATTTACATACGAGTACCTATCTGCGCGTATAAGATCTATCGATGGAGGAATTCTTCCTAAGATACCTACCCATTGAATTATTATGTAGTAAGTAACGGTTGACTGCCTCGTTGGTCTAGTGTTTAGCATATTCGACTGCAGATCACGAGGCCCGGTTTCGATTCCCGGGTCGGCCAAATAATTGTTAGGTATTGTGTTTTTCTGTCAACAAATTCTCAGTGCCAGTCCGGAGTTGGTAGATTCAATTGACGATTCAAAAGTACTTGTAAAAGTTTATTTGAATAAAAAACTTTTCTATTCTATTCTATTCTATTCTATTCTATTCTATTCTATTCTATTCTATTCTATTCTATTCTATTCTATTGGCAGTTGGCGCCTGGCGGTGTTGCACCCTCGCGCGCGCCTCGTAGAGCATGTTAAAGCAGCCGGTCTCGGTTATTAGTTACCACCACTACCACTACTACAGCCTTTTAACGTCCTATTGCTGGGCACAGGCCTCCTCTCTCATTGGAGAGAGGGATTTAGAGCTTAGACCCGCCACGCTGCTCCAATGCGGGTTGGCGGGCTTTAACGACTATTGTCACATGATAGGGATAATAACCGCGACCGACTGCTTAACCTGCTCTCCGAGGCACGGGGGTGAAACACCGCCAACTACCAACTGCGGTCTGGCACTGAGAATTTCTTGACAGAAAAACCCAATACCTAACAATTATTTGCCCGAACCGGGAATCGAACCCGGGACCTCGTGATCTGCAGTCGAATATGCTAACCACTAGACCAACGAGGCAGTTATTACCACTATTATGTGACAATAGTCGCTAAAGCCCACCAACCCGCATTGGAGCAGCGCGGCGTGGCAGGTATAAGTTCTAAATCGCTAGGCCTGTGCCCAGCAGTGGGACGTAAAAAGGCTGTAGTGGTGGTGGTTGCCAAGCCAAGGAGATTTTTCAGAAAAATAACTCCCTAACTAAAATTTATTATGAAACTGTATCAGATAAGTACTTACGCGAATAGTGAGACGACAAACTTTTTTATTTTCATCCCCCGGATTAATGTCGGGGGACGAGATTCGGTGAAGCGCGAGTCGCTAAGTGCCGGGGGTGGGTATAACTCGTATTTATGTGTAGTTTTATTAGATCGCCGCTTAACTGCCAGATGGCGTAATGGCGGTTTGATGAGCAAATCCGATTTAACTTTAGCGCGCTTTCGAGCGACTTTGTTAATTAAGAAACACGATTAAGTTTAGCTGGCGGGAACTAGGAATATTGATATTGACTACTTATTAAAGCAAGTTATATTTATTTTGGCAAAAATTAAACCGACTTCGGTCCAGCAATTTCAGAAAAATCGGTGTAAGTAGATACTTACCAAGCAACAAACGATAATATTACATTTATATGCGTGTAACTTCGTATATAAAAATGATAACTAGGTGTGTTGTATCTTAAAACCTTCTGAAAATATGTAGATTACGATAGTGAAGAAATCATCAAAATCGGTTTATTGGTTTTTGAAATAATCGCGAACAAACATACATACAAACATACTTATGAATTTCTATACTAACCCGTAAAGGATAGTTTCACCTGTTACTAACTGCCTCGTTAGTCTAGCGGTTAGCGTGATGCACTTCTGATCACGATTCACGAGGTCCTGGGTTCGATTACCGGATCGGGCAAAAAATGGAAGGTATCCTATTGAGTTTTCTATCAAGAAATTCTCTGCAGTGCCAGCCCAGAGTTGGTAGTCAGCGGTGTTTCAACCCCGTGCCTCGGAGAGCACGTTAAGCAGTCCCGATTATTATCACTATCATGTGACAATAAAAGCCCGCCAACCCGTATTGGAGCAGCGTGGCGGGTCTAAGCCCTACATCCCTCTCCTCAAGAGAGGAGGCCTGTTCCCAGCTGTGGGACGTTAGAGGGCTGTCGTGGTGGTGAGGTAGCCTTAGACTGCCTCCAAACTGCAAGGTACTACTGTGCAGCATTGCATCAAGATCAAATTGAAAAATACAGAAAAAAACGGGAAAATAATGGAATTTCACTTCGCATTCACAAAGACACCAAGTCGACTGGTTGTAGATACCTATCGTGAATAGAATCTGTAGTCAATTCGCCTGATCCCATTAGGATAAGGCTCGGGTATCTGATAGGCAATAAACTTTAATTGGGGATGCGCAATTATATTGTCTGTGTGCGGTCAAGGGGGCAAGGGCGTTGAACCCGCTTCTATTGGCTATTTTTTTTCAAATTACTTACTTTGCTTCACAAAATATTTAATTAAATATTTACATTTACTAGCTACTGCCCGCGAATGCAGTCGCGCGGATTTACCTAGGTTTTTCATTATACAAGGAAAAATCTAGACAAAGTAAGTACTTGTATTTAATTTACATACCTATCCAGGAAATATTTAGGATTCCTGCGTAAAAAAATAAAAACCACAAGACCCTAATTTTGACGAAAATTGGCACAGAGTTACCTTAGATACATCTCGGAGACGGGCATTGCTACTTTTTATCCCGGAAAATCAAAGTTGTCGGCATCGTCTTATTTGCATAAATAATACCTATTAATAGGGATGCAAAAATATATCTATTAAGTACTTGTTTGTTGGTTTCATGGATGTTGGTTGGTCCTCCAATCACGCCGATTGACGCGATTTTTCGCACGAATATGCCTGCCTAGCTGTGATAAAAAAAGCTGTGATAGCCTAGTGGTTAGGACAACCGACTTCTAATCGGAGGTCGTGGGTTCGATCCCGGGGCACGCACCTCTAACTTTTCGGAGTTATGTGCGTTTTAAGTATTTAAATATCACTTGCTTTAACGGTGAAGGAAAACATCGTGAGGAAACCTGCATGCCTGAGAGTTCTCCATAACGTTCTCAAAGGTGTGTGAAGTCTGCCAATCCGCTTGGCCAGCGTGGTAGACTATGGCCAAAACCCTTCTCACTCTGAGAGGAGACCCTGCTCTGTAGTGAGCCGGTAATGGGTTGATCATGATGATGATGATGATGCCTAGCTGAAGATCCGGAGAGTTACATAGGACTATTATCCCGGAAAACCAGGACTCCGAATGGATTTAAGAACCTACGAAGGTAGGTACCTACCTCTAAAGTTCTAAATAAGGTACATAGTGTTTATACTAGCTAGGTAGGCATGTAGTGAGTGTTAAAGGTACGCCTCAGCAAAGGGTGTGCCTCGCTCGTGGACCAATCCGCGGTGACGCCAACAGGTGGGCGAGCCGCCATCTTGCTCCGCGCTCCACGACCGCTGGAAAATCGGACGAAGAAAATCCGATAACGATTCATCCGAACCTGAAAATGTTCTAAAAATTGGTTGTCTGTAGGTCGGTTACATAAGTAAGTCGGTTTACGTACGATAATTTTACGTGATAACGTCATAAGACAAGTAAGTATATTAAATAAAAAATTTAAGAAACCCCCGAAGTTCGTTATTTTGTGGCGGCGGCCATTTGATACCCATAGGAGTTGTGAAAAATTATGTAATCCACCATTTTGTAGCGGCGGCCATCTTGGATCGATTTTCATTAAACATACTAACAACTATATCTTAATAGCTAACAACACTTTCGACTAATTCATCAAACAAAAAACACCGCATTCAAATCGGTTCACCCGTTTGAGCGCTACAGGGTAACAGGGTTACACATGCACACACACACACACACACACACACGCACGCACGCACGCACGCAAGCACGCACGCACGCACGAATGCACGCACGCACGCACGCACGCACAAATGCACGCACGCACGAATGCACACACTCACTCACACACTCACACACACACGCCCGCTCTCACACACACACACACACACACACACACACACACACACACACACACACACACACACAGACACGTCAAACCTATAACACCCCGTCGTTTTAGCGTCGGGGGTTAAAAACAGAGATAGATGCGTCACAACTTCATACGCCGAACGCTTAGTTCCGCGCTATACGTGCTACGATCCGCGCTACGTGCTACGTGCTACGCGCTACGCTTTACGTGACAATGAGTCATGCTTTTTCGTGCATGTAGCCGACGTTCATCGATTTATAAGATGTTATCACATCAAAATATAGATTAGATAGGGTACCTACTCGTATATATAACTAAAGATACAACGATGAGTAGATACTATGAGTATAGCCTATGTGTTAATCCAGGATATAATCTATCTCCGTTCCAAATTTCAGCCAAATCCGTTCAGTAGTTTTTACGTGAAAGAGTAACAAACATACAAACTTTCGCATAGTGACTATACAATATACTTGATAATATGTAACCTATATTATATTTCTCAAAATCTACACACAGATGGCAAATAAACTAACTATTTGGTGGTGGGTACAGGGACTAATAACTGTATATTTTCTTTTAAATAACCCCGACCTCTGTGGTGGGAAAGCCTGACGTCCCACACCACCGTCCTGCTCCTAACGTCAGAACCTTGATCACTGTGACGTGTCTACAAAATATCTATTCGTCGAAACAAATCTAACCATAAAAAACCGTATTCAAATCTGTCCAAGAGCTACGGTGCGACAGACAGACAGACACACACACACACATAGCGGTTAAATTTTTTTTACGTCGGGATAATAAAACAAATATGCAGTACATTATTTATTTTAGACATTACTTATTAGTATTTTTAGATTTCATTATAATCACTTAAGTAATTTCACTTCAATTCTCCCGTTTCCTTACTCTGGAATTAAAAATCGGACTATAGACTGCATTTACCATCAGGTGAGATCGCAGTCAAGGGCTAACTTGTAGATGAATAAAAAAAAATCTAAGTAACACCCAAAACCGCTGTAGAAATGAGCGCGGCGCAAAGTGCGGCGGTGTGATAAGGGCGGTTCACACGGGCCGCGTTGCACCAGCTGCCGGCGCACACGCACGCGTGGAACCGCGCGTACAGCGACACGCCGCGCGACAGCGGCGTCAGTGTGGCCACCGGGCTCGTGATACAACCGTTGTCTATGTTCTGAGCACAAGAAACACCATTAATGCGTACTAATATAATTAGAGAGAGTTTGTTTGTTTGAGCGCGCTAATCTCTAGAAATACCATTTAAATTTGAAAAATTCTTTGTGCATAAAATAGCTTATGAGCCAGATTCATAAGCTATATCGCAGCAAAACCCTGAGGCGCACGCCTCATTGGGAACGAAACGAGGTTCGTTTTTTTTCATACTGCGGTTCACACTGCGAACGACAGAGCGAAGCGAAGTTCTCATTGTCTAGCGAAATGACATAGTCGGTGGCCAATATCGGTTGACAACGACCAGTTTGTATGGTTCTCACCCACAGCGCCGACTCCAGCTTGGCCATCCGCTTGCTGGCGTAGTGCAGGCCCATGGTGGGCCGCACGCGGTTGCGGCACGTGCGCTGCGTGTACACGCCGCTCAGGTCGATCCACCGCACGGCGCAGCCGCCCGTCCACCGCCCGATTATCACGTTCGGTTGGCTCTGTTTAGTGCGATATCCCTCTCTGCAACACACAGCAATACAAACAACGTATAGAATACCTACTAGAAACCACTAAAATACCAGTAACATATAGTACACGTGCTGCGGGATGCCGGGTATGTCCAGGCCGCACACGAAACACTGACGACGAAGTATACTCACATGTTGGCATACTTGCAGTACTTGCGGAAGCGGGACAGCTTGCCCTTGGCGCGGGTGTCCACGGGCACCAGCGGCAGGAAGTCGCCCGCGAACGCGTCGGCGCAGTGCGCGTGCTGCGGGATGCCCGGTATGTCCAGACCGCACACGAAACACTGACGATGAACATTCACATTAACGTCTATGGCTGTCTTAGGAAAAAAATACGTCTTTCTGTTTGATGGTATATTGGCAACTGAGTCTGTCTGCGTAATGCTATAAGCTCGATACAACAGGTAGTTCAGAACCTAACTCGAAGACATCATCCGGCCAAATAGTTGAGGGTTGCCAACACTGCGTTTCCCGTTGCGAGGTTGATTTTCAAGCATTTTACAAACCCAAAGTCTATCAGTTCTTCGAATTATATGCCCCGCATTTTGCCACTGAAGTATCGCAACTCGGTGAGCCACATGTCGGCAACTATAGTTCTCCTACGGATCCCCTCATTTCTTATTTTATCCCACAGGGAAACTCCGAGCATAAATCTTTCCATCACTGAGTGACCTTGAGCCGCCTTATGAGGCCCATAATCATTACTTGTAACACGCACTGTTCGAAGACTAAATTTTAACGTTAATAGTATTCAGGTACTCAGATCTGGAGAAAGAAGACATCTCAAAGCTTCCTGCTGCTTAGTAGGAGATGGATTCGGCGGTTGACCTCTTTCTCTAAATTGGATGATGGATCTGTTTACCTAAATTGGACCTTGTGTCCCAGGTGTCTGGTCTACAATTTCGAGTTCCGAGTTCTCAAAGATTACTCGGTGGAGCAGGACATGAGCATTAGACATACCAAAAGCTAAACAAAGCAATTGCTTAAGCAATATATATTGTTTAAAAATCTCGCCAGTCGACAGACCTTGGCGACCACAACGCCCGTGTAGTTGGCGTCGTACTCGTCAGTGACCGTGGTCTGCTGCGTGGTGGTGGGCGGCGTGGGCGTGGTGCACGTGGGCAGCTCCATGCCGGCGATGGACTCGTTCAGCCTCCTCGTCAGATTGGTTTCGAAGTCCTCCGCCAGCCCCGATATTATCTCAAGGAGCTTCGCTATGTCGAGCTGGGGCGTTCTTGCTGTTGATGCTGTATGAAATTACTAAGTATACGTACAAGCTATACTTATTAAAAATTAAACCGACTTTTCTGAGATTGCTGGACCTACCAGCAGTCTCAGAAAAATCGGTGTACCAATCTAGGGTAAAACCCGGATAGACGCCCCACTTTTTGAAATGGCCTCATAACTTTTAAAATATTAATTTATCACAAATAATATTTATGAATAAAGCTAGTTTAATCTTTTGGGTTCCATTATGACTTGTTTTTGTTGTCCTAACGATTACAGATTTTGCAGAATTTAACTTTTCGCAGACCCTTTTTTTTGGGGATAGATGCCTACCTGTGTGGATAGATGCCCCACTATGAAAATACTAAAAAGGATAGATGCCCTATGAAAAAAAATAAGCAAAATACATAGTTTCATAAGGTTTTATTATCTAAATATATAAAAGGAAAAGGTGACTGACTGACTGACTGCCTGACTGATCTATGCTAATCTATCAACGAACAGCTCAAACCACTGGACAGATCGGGCTGAAAGAGATAGATGCCCCGAAGTATATTAAAACTATCAGGAATTTATTGAAAAAAGAAATAAAAATATAAAAGAACATTAAAAATATTAAAAAAATACTTGATATATCTATAGGTATATTAGGGGATTGATGCGTCTAAGGGCACCTATACCTCGAAAAATCGAGGCAACTATCCTTTTTGATATGGATAGATGCCCTTTTATTTATTAAATAAACTAAAAACTAAAGAGCGATTATTTACACTTAGGTGTACACTTATTGAACCAGGGTATTGACATAATAAAAAATATAACAGAATTTTCTACTACTTCAAAAGTTATACAACGGCAAATACTCGCCTCTAAAACTTTGAAGGATTTGCCGCGTTCGCTACGGAGATAATCACACGCACAAGCGAAACAAATTGTTTTAATACAAATGTATGTAGGGGCCTGAGGTTTGGGGGGCCTGCGCTTCTTATTTAAACTATCAATTTTTAGTCGCGAGTTTGGGAAGTCAGATTTTTTGACACTGAGGCATCTATCCAACTGCGGCATCTATCCGGGTTTTACCCTATACTAATAAATAAAATTGAAGTGTCTGTCTGTAATATCGAAATAACTACCTCATATTAAGCTCATATGGTTATTTGAACGATACTATAACCGAATCACACGTTTTTAAAATTTTTGTCTGTCTGTCTGTCTGTCTGTCTGTCTGTCTGTCTGTCTGTTTGAACGGGCTTTCACATACAAGTAGAGAATTAACCAGGGAGTAACATGGGCTACTTTTTTAACCGACTTTCAAAAAAGGAGGAGTTGTGTTTTTCTACCTATGTACACCGATATCTCCGAGATTTCTGAACCGATTTGCGTAATTTTTTTTTAATCGATAGAGAAACATTGCGACACTGTCCTACAAAAAATTTGGATTCCAACTCCTCAATCCTGATGCTGTAGGGGATCTGATCCCCAACACTAATGGGATTTAGGCACTGTCGGTTATTTAAATTGATATTGGGGATACCAATAAAGACTTTATTGTTGAACTAGATGATGCCCACGGCTTCGCCCGTGTGGTTTGTAAAAATCTCGTGGGAACTTTGATTTTCCAGAACAAAAAGTAGCCTATCTGTAGGAAGTAGTAACCCGTCCACAAAACGGAAAAATTCCGTGGGATCCTTACGATTTCGGAATGCAATTCCTTACAGCATCAGGGTTGCGGAGTTGGACATGTACCTACTCGAGGTCAAATCAAAGTTCCCACGAGATTTTTACAAACCACACGGGCGAAGCCGTGGGCATCATCTAGTCTGAAATATTAGTGACATAATATGGGTACATTTAGAAGTTGCCACAATGCCCTAGTCAAAAGAAAACACTGCATACCAACCCGTCTTAGCAGTTGAAGATGAAGACCCGTTAGTTCCATTTCTTAGAAACAATTCCCTTTCCAAGTTGCTCTTAATTTCGTACGCAATTTCAGAAGACCTTGTCGGCCAACCCTCACTATATTCATCGGAAGCGTTCTCCAAAACCCTTGAAGCAGTGGACAGGTCTTCGGTTTGGGTTGTTTCCTCCATGGAGTAGGATGGTGTAGTACTGGTTATAGTGGTGTTTGTTTTGAGGGAAGGTCGGTAGACGCTGGGTAGTGGGGTCCGGTGAGGGGTGAAGGGGTTGTTAGATGCTGTTCTGGATAACAGCTGATTCAGTGCTTCTGAAATAGAATCCAAACTTTCTTGATTTGTATTCTTAATAATAATCACTTTAGATTAAATTTAAACTTCGTCGGTCAACCAATAGAAGTTCACCGCTGGAGATAGGTCTCTTTTGAGGACTGAACTTGTGCCGCTTGTATCTAGCGGCTGCCAGTTGAGCCAGCTTGAGATTATCCGCCCATCTAATGGGAGGTCACCCTACGGTGCGTTACCCGGTGCGTGCACTTCATAAAGACAGAAAAGCATTGCTCATCCTGATCCTTGAGAAAAATACTTTATAGAGAAAGAAAAATAGTTTTGTACAATAAGATGTTTTGTATAAAAATAAGTATCTAGCTATTGCATACCCTGGCTTCGAACCGAGAACGGCCATCGTGTGAGGTGACGGGGACTATACGTTTATTCAGATATGATGTGTTATGTGCCAAACCTCTAACTTCACCCAAATCTTCGGGGCCGAGTGTGCTGGTGCTGACAGCCTCCTCGTCTTGATCTCTCCGGACCCTGACGCTTTTGATATCTTCATCTTCGCTGACGATGGTCGGTGTCACCACTGTTTCCTCCTCTGTGTTCACCAGGTGGACTTATTAAGTATTTAAACTTTCTTAAAGTCGGTGAGAAAGAGTTACGAATTTCATTACAGCTTTATTTAAATACCTACTTTTACTATTTACGATTCGAATTTTTAACCGATATCCAAACAAATTTTAAGTAATTTAAGAAAAATATTATACCGTCTTCAGTCCAGCAATCGATGTACGAGTTAAAAATATTAGAGACATAAATGGGTACAAATATGCGTGGAACTTCGTACATAAGAATGATAACTAAGTAGGTGTGCTCACATATACTTAAACCTTTCTTACGGTATGTACTTAGATTACGACAGTGAAAAAAAATCATCGAAATCGGTTAGTTGGTTTTTGTAAGAATCGTCAAGATACATACATACATACGATTCGCATACAGAAGCTTCTTTTTTGAAGTCGTTAAAAAAATCTTGCAAATCTCACCATCCACCACATCATAGTTGGCATAATCATCTCCACTCTCCTCCTCGCTGATATCTTCATAATCCTCATAACTCTGGACCCTGAGTCCTGATAGCAGCAGCACCAGAAGAACCCTCGTTACAGACACCAGCATTTGGGGGATATCACCACAATTTAGGGACATACGAAAATTTAGGGAAAGGGGGATGTTCCACTTAACCCTGACTGTAGCAGCACCGGGATTAGAACCTGGCATTACTTGTAACAATGCCAGAATTATTGCCAGTATAAGCCATCTAAGACTTGCCACTGACAAGCAACAGCATTTGGGGGGTATCAACGTAATTTAGAGACATATACGAGAATTTAGGGAAAGGGAACCCACTTAAACTAGTCAGGTTTCAACCTGACTGTATAGCAGCAACGTGATCAGAACCATTGGCATTACTTGTAACAACGCCAGAATTCTTGCTGTAAGCACCACCGTCCACCATGCCACTGTCATGTATTTAAAAAAAATCAGAGGAAAAGAAGGCCTTAAAGAAAAGGAAGGGAAAAACAGCACGTAATGGGGGTTGAACAGAGAAAAATATCACTTAACCCTCAACCCTGAGCCCTGGCAATACTAAATACCATTCCTCAAATCAGGGCTCTGAGGGAAAAGGGGAGGTAAATGGACTTAGTAAATTACATCAAATCAGCAAATTTTTCTAGCACCTCTTGTGAAATCGGTGATTAAAAATACTTTTACTATAAATTTAAAAAATTACATTATAATAAAGTCTAATTTGAAGGTTAGAACATGACAGAATTTAGATATAAAAACTTGATAAAAACCAAAAAAACATAAAATCATAAAGCATTGACAAATCCATGTAATTCTTGTCAAACATTATTTATGGTAGGTGCAACTCAGATAGGTGCAATGAAAGAGAATGCATTTAAACATGAAATAATCTTTTTTACTTATACAGAAAAAAAATACACGTCGAATTGAGAACCTCCTCCATTTTGGAAGTCGGTTAAAATATTATACTTGACGCTGTACGTTTTTTTTTTCGAAGTAGCCAACCAACGCCGTCTTCATCCGATGAACGTGTAGGATGTAATCCCACGTGCCACGATCTTGCGCCGCCTGTATCCAGTGGTTCCCATGGGACATCTTTGATGTTTAAGACATTCAGACTTCGGTATCCGCAATAGACTGAAACTAAGATTTCAAGTGCCGAGTTTGTTATGGGTTCTTCTCTGACAGGCGCTTTTAAAACTTAGTATAAACATCGGCACGTGCATTGAACGCTGAGGGAAAGGGAAAGTGGAGGGGGTAAGCTATTGTATTACGTGCGTTTCAGCATTTCCATGTCCATGTTCACATATCCCCTCCATGTTTCGTTCAGCGTTCGATGTTTGTGCCGCGGGTTATACGGTCTAGCTACCTAATTTATATAGTTAGCATCCATACTAATATTATAAATGCGAAAGTCTGTCTGTCTGTCTGTCTCCTAGCTTTTCACGGCCCAACAGTTTAACCGATTTTTATGAAATGGTACTGAGGTGCCTAACTTACATCCCGGTGACGGACATATTATGCTACTTTTTGTCCCGGAAAATTAAAAAGTTCCCACGGGATTCTTAAAAATCCATCCGTATAATCGATTTATATGAAATTTGGTACAGAGGTAGCTTGCGCCCCGGAAATTGACATAGGCAACTGTTACCTGGGAAAAGCAAATAGTTCCCACAGGATTTTAAAAAACCTAAATCCACGCGGGAGAAGTCGCGAGCATCATCTAGTACCTATACTGTATATAGGTAATATTATGTTCACATGTGTGTTGTAATTTTTTTGCTACAATACAATGATAACACATCAATTCCTTATCTTAAACGTTACATCTTTTAAGATTATGTCATTTAGGCGGCGCGTTGTACGCAGTAAACACATTTGCGGATAAGCAGATCTCAGGATTACAGTAAAACTTGGGACATAACCGTAAATTAGCCGTAATAGGCCCGAGCGTGGCACACGGAAGCTGAATAGGAAAATGCCTTTGCCTCGAGACTACGACGAAAATGGCGCCGGCCTGTCGGGCGCCAAAATTTTCCCGCGCGCGTCTTTTGAACGTCCCATAACCTCAACTCGATTCATACAGTTTTCTACTATAAGTTAAATAAATAAAGTTGAATATTCTGTACGTTTACTTCCGCTAGTTTCAGTATCGACTTTTCATCAAATCCACGCGTTTTCGGCTACTAGTAGACGCTTGCAAGGGATTTTAGGCTTTCAATAAATGAGAGTGAGATATAAAATCGTTTGATTTTATAAGGAAAAATCTTACTGAGTGATATTTTTCGTTGGCGTAGTAGTGTCTGGGTGGCGTCAAGGGCCCACTTTATTCTGTAATTAGATTTTGAACTTTATCTCTTTAGTAATTAAAGCATAGTTTTGTTTATTAATGTAGTTTTTGCATAGGTACCATAAATATAAGGAAACAAACTCAAAGTACCTACTCCGAAAAGGTTCTGTAAATCTGTAGTTATCTAAAATACATAGCTTTATGTATTATGGTGGGTATATAAGGGATGATAGAGAGGCCATTTAAAATTGTTATTTTCATTTGTAAATTTTCTGGAAGTTTGACGTTGGTCGTTGATCGATGGCTGTAAAGTTTAGGGCACACTTTTTGATATCTTTATGTCTGTTTCACACTCTGATGTACGTCGTAATAAATCGTTGAGGGTGGTTACCTTTTTCATTAAAGACAAGACAGGTGATAATTGTTAAATGATGGACCAACAGTAAAAAAAAGTACTTAGAGATAATTGTAGTTAAATTAAAAATTTAAATACTTAGTTTGACTGCTATCATTGTGTCTGTCTGTTCGTGTTACCGTAGCTGTACAGGTAAACCGATTTGAATACGGTTTTGTTATAGTTAGATTTGTCTCGACATAGCTATAAGTACTTTAACCTTCTTGGTCTCGACGAATACGTCTCGGTAGACACGTCACAGTGTGTCGCCAACGGTGCCTAAACACTAGGCATATAGCGAATGTCTGAACTGATAGGTACATCATCAACGTAAATGCGATGTTGATGATCTCGTAAACCTCTGATTGCTGAATCCTTGGTCCACTAATGAGATAGCGAATAAACTAACTGTTGAACCCTTGGCTCACTAATCTGATAGGGAATATCTAAGCTGACTGTTGAACCCTTGGTTCACTAATCTGATAGCATATATCTAAGCTGACAGCTGAACCCTTGGTTCACTGTCCTAATAACTGCGGAACCCTTGGTTCCCTAACTTGCAGCTGCTGAACCCTTGGTTCCCTAACCTGCAGCTGCTGAACCCTTGGTTCACTGAATTGACACTTAGCTGCGGAACCCTTGGTTCCCTAACATGCAGCTGCTGAACCCTTGGTTCACTGCCCTGACACTTAGCTGCGGAACCCTTGGTTCCTTAACTTGCACCTGTTGAACCCTCGGTTCCCTGATCTGACACTTAGCTGCGGAACCCTTGGTTCCCTACCATACAGCTACTGAACCCTCGGTTCCCTGATCTGACACTTAGCTGCGGAACCCTTGGTTCCTTACCATGCAGCTGCTGAACCCTCGGTTCCCTGATCTGACACTTAGTTGCGGAACCCTTGGTTCCCTATCATGCAGCTACTGAACCCTCGGTTCCCTGATCTGACACTTAGCTGCGGAACCCTTGGTTCCCTATCATGCAGCTACTGAACCCTCGGTTCCCTGATCTGACGCTTAGCTGCGGAACCCTTGGTTCCTTACCATGCAGCTGCTGAACCCTCGGTTCCCTGATCTGACGCTTAGCTGCGGAACCCTTGGTTCCTTACCATGCAGCTGCTGAACCCTTGGTCCAACCGAGGGTTCACTTATCGTGGAGGAAATCCTCCCAGTGGCCTCCACCGCCCCTACAGCCACTCCAAGCCTCACCTGATCACTTGTCTGCAGCTACTGGTCATACTGGTTTAACACTGTTCACAAACAGTCCACATACTGTTACCTTGTGTTACTGGTACTGACTATACATGCATGTCTTATAAATTGGAATGGACTTACAGATCAGCTCTGCTCACATACACACTCTCTCACAATACCACTTTCTGCTAACTCTGCCGAGTGCGGTCTCCCGCCAGCCACCACAGGCCGCGCGCGCGCGCTCCACTCTATACCGGCGCGCCTATATTCTATTTGATCTGCATACGATGACGTCTGGTCAATCTATGTCCCGAACGCGGTCTGACCTACGGGACGCACGCCCTGCTCTCTCTCGTGCGTCTATCAATCGTTCTTTGTATTATTATCTGATTCTAAGAATTTATACTTCGCATTCGCGACATTCCCCCCCTCCGGAAAGAGAAGTCAAAACCTGATCTAGTAACTATTGCAAAGTCTGATTAACAATGTTATGGTTTAGTCTTATCAATAATTGTGCCGCCCACTGCTTGGCCTTCTCTTGAAGGAAACTCACTCTTCTGGTTCAAGTCTTATTTATTCAACAGGTTTGCCACCTGTGGTTTGCTTACGTTATGAATCAAATCCATTTAATCACCCAGTACCTTTGGGCGTCCCTCAGGGCTCCCACTTGGGCCCTGTTTTGTTTTTATTGTTTGTTATTGATTTGTGTGATCATAAAAAGTCTTCTAGTTCTGCATTATTTGCAGATGATTTAAAAATAAAGCCATAAATTATCCATTTGACTCTATAGCCCTTATTATTTAGACACTGTAACTGAATGATCTTCTAAATGGGCTGCCTCTTAATGTTAAAATGTTAGCATATAATATTTACTAAGAAACGTATGCCTCTCCAGACTTCCATATACTCTTAATAATCTTTTGCTGAACTACTATAGGAAAAGCAATCCTACAATGCACACATAGATAGATTAATTAATAATGCGTAAATCATTCGGTTTTATCTGTCATTATTGCAAATCTTTCAAATTTTGTTCGGCTCTTATTTTGCTTTATTTTCGCAGCTTACTAGAATACGGTTCTATCTGTATTCGTAATCTGTTCCAGAAAGAGACTATATAAAGCATCAAAAAAAAATCTAAAACGTTTTCTTTTCTTATTGATTGTCCATCAAAACAAATAATGAGAATTAACTTCTTTTAGTTTGTCTAAAAGAATTAGTTATTTCAAATTTACATCATTCGAACACCGAGGTGTTTGATTGAGTGCTCTTTTTTTTCATAAATAATTATAAATAACAAAATTGATTTTTCTTTTGCAAAAATTAATTTTTCTGTGCCTCGAAACAACTTGCGGATTTCTAGATACAAACTATTTATCAGTAAAGATTGCAAAACAAAAAATTAGGAGCTAAGAATGTATTACGTACAATTTGTCGCGAGCACGACAAGCTCTTTTAAAAACTCAATTGCCATTTGCATCGAATTGAATTCACTCAACACTTATTTTGCAATAAAACTGACTGTATATATCAATATATTAAAACTGTAACATAGCTTCAAATGCTACTTTCAACTTTACTAAAGTTATGTACTAAACTCAACCTCAACTGCAGATATTTGTTAACTTCTTGCTAACTGACAAACCCGTATTTGCACGTTTGTTTATCTGCAGATTGGTTTGCCTGTAATAAGGTTCACACCTGAATTATTTCACTTGGCTTAGTTTTTCCTTTTTCTTATTTATGTGTTGTATAATAAAATAAAATATGTATGTATTTTATAATAAAATAAAATAAAAATAAAAACTTGACCGCCGCTGCTCTAGACGGTCCTTTCTAGTGCATCGATTTGGTCGCAGGTTCACTTGCTTGAGATTCACTCAAATTCTGTTGAATTCTGATCGCAGAATCATTCTGTCTTGGTAGGTAAATGTACTGTACACTGATTGTTATCAATTTCGAGCGTAAAAGATAAGCCATCTTTTGCCAAACTATCACCTAAGGTCACCAAACAAGTATATATTTCTCCAGTTTTAACTTTGCTACTCAGATCTGCCCATCCGGACACTTGACCAAGAACTACTATCTTGTCAACTTTCCTGTGTGCACGATACCATCTGAACTGTCTTTGATCTGACTCTGTCTCTCTTAACTTTGGTACCCTGTCGATTACGACACTCGGCAGCCGGTGTTTGACTCTTTTCACTCAACTTGTCTTTCAGCTCTGATTACTATAAGATATTGATTGCTAAACATCTTTGAAAATTCTGAAAGAATATTATGCCCGCGCTTCTTTCCTTAAATTAGATTTATCTTTGTTACAGTCGTTGATTTAAAAAAAATCATGATCTAATACTCGAGACGTTACTGGTGCACTTATGCGAAAAAAAATCTATAGGTCTGTCAATGGCCTGCTACTAATGACGGCCTCAAGTACCTTGATTATGGTTCATAACTGATATGACTAACCAAAGTTTGTCTAAATTTCATTTCACACAGTGTTTGACTCAACCTATCAGGCGCTTGTAAAAGCCACCGAAACCATGAAGCTCATTCTAGAATAAATCCTTACGTAATAACTTCCAATGCAAGTTATCCTCTAATCTCTATACAGTCATCATAAACTAGCACATTTGCTGAGTTTGAATTGAAAGAACTTCCACGATATTTAACACACTTACTGACCCTGTGCATTATTTATTGTTCTCTCATGAGGGACCCATAAACTCTGTCTTATAAGTTCTGTCTAGATCTATATCTAATTTGGTTGTATTATCTAAACATATTCGAAAGACTCTTCCCGCCAAAGAACTTTGAGTCGGTATTTAATCGAATTAAGATCACTATACTATATCTTCTGAAAAGAATTCTGGACCCTTGCGCCATATTATAAAAATCTACTCGCTTCAATTTATAGTCTGATGGATTAAGTTCCGTCGGCACGTAATTTAGAGATGAGACGTACTAGGTACAATATGTACTGATTCTTACGTAGTAAGTACGTGTACGTTAAAATACATACTTATTCCAAAAGCCTGTTTCACGAGTATTTACACGTTCTAAATTTTATTCTTAATACCATTGAGTACATAGACCCGTTTGCATTTTATTGAGTAGATATTGATTTTTCTTGTTTATTTTCCTTTTATATACAATAACACGATACTAATAAAATCATAAGCACCGAATATTACTTTACTGTTAGCTAATACTGTCACACTCAAAACAATTAAAAATTAACCGCAATCAACCTCTATACATAACTAAAGTACCTTTTTCGCATAAAAACGAGAACAAAAAATAGATTGTTGTCGCTATGCTTGCTTTCTCTGTTATTTATAAAACAGTCTTAAACTTCAAGTCATAAGGTCGATACTCGATCGACATTCATGCACAGTCGTTCATTCGAAATATTATGTACCTACTCGATACGCGTTCGTACGCTGATATGAGACTTTCCCGTCTTGTCCCGTCTCTTACTAGACGTCTTGGGCAAAACCTAGTCTAAAACTCGTTCCAATATACGTCTCACCTCTAGCACGTGTCTGATCTGTGAGCTTTGTTCTGTTTGATTACATTGATTTTACGCGAGACAAATGGCGAAAGGAACTTTTCCGAATTTATACCAATCCAAACGATTTGACTATTCGTCTACAATAATCAATAATCATGCTGTGATTTTTAGATGTAAAAACTTAATCACCTACTTAGTTTCACAACCTACAACCGATAAGTAGGTACGCACAGAAATTCTACTCTTGGAACTTGTTGTTTATTAAGTATCCTTTTTTTTACTACTCTTCTTTCTACTCTTAATTAACTCTAACTGTTCTTTCTACTCTTAACTTGCCAATAACAAAACTGAAAATATTATTAGCAAAAATCCGCGCAAATAAACTGCCAGAGCATACCCTGCTATGGATGCGTCTGTAAAGCATTGAAGTAGGTACATGCAATTCATACTCAATATGATTATGATATTACTCAATATGATTCCGCCCACTCAATATTTTGGGCATAATATCTATCAACATAACGTTACCTCACATAAAAAAAAACTTTGACACTATCTTACCCCATTCAACTAGTAAGTCGTCAACTGATTTAACATTCCACTTAATGTTATTTTTCTAAAGTCTCTAAAAGAAAAGTTTTGCTGGGAGTAACACTGGGACTGCAAGACCACATACGTCATACACTGAGGCAACATCTCGTTTTCACTGAATATAAACTAATTCATTCGTATCCAAACTGGATTTCAGATACAACTCATTATTTGTCCCATATACTTGTCATGTATCTCTGAGCCTGTGCAAGAGATTTACTTGGTAACTGTGCGCCCAGCACCTTTTAATTTGAATTGCAATCGTATAAATTCATCAACAAGAAATCGAATTACTGTATAATTTCTTTAAACAGATTATATGCATCTGCCGCTGTCTATACACTGTTACTGTATTATCTTCATGAATATCTTACGCTAATAGACCCAAAGATCGCTATTAGACTTACTTATGTGATACCTGATCTTTGCGTTTAACAGAAATGGGCTCGATAAGACTCCAAACGGAACCCAACAGAATCTCAAGTGCAAAGCATCTTCTGGAGAAGCTTTAGAATTGATGGTTTGACCCAAATTATTCTAATTCATTAGTGTCGGTTTCATCATCTAATAATTTACTATGAGCTGATCTTACATCACATAAAACGGATTCGTAAATTAATGTGTGGGTTCGGATAGCAATTTCCATTCTGAATATGGTAGGTACATTACCTACCTACTTTAAAGTAAGAAAGAGCACAGATCACTTAACTTCCAATAACTTAACGTCAAATTAACCCTCAGTTAATATTGCATTGAAAAATCAATACACTAAAACAATCTGTAATACTTTTTTTTTTTAATTCCCATTTTAATTTATTGAACTAGGTACTAGACCCTTCGATTACAAAAACAAACCACCCAACCACTTGCAAAATCCAAGTAAATGCTTATCTGCATTGATTTATATTTCAAATGTCCAATGTCCAACAATGCGACAGTATAATCATAAAGACCTTATGGCTCAGTCCATAGGGCTTTAAAAACTTTGAAGTAACCAGACTCGAAAGCAAACGACTACGTAACATCTGTATATTAATAGCAGTCACTTGGTTGAGTCTTGGGAATTGGGATGTTTTGTTTATACCCCTTGCAGATCTGCCTTTAATAAGTATGTGTGATCGAAGACTTGATCTCACTGTGTATTGTAACTGTAACTATTTCCAGAAATAAAAGTATTACACTATGTACTTAAATAAGCTTATTGAATTTTCTAAGTCGCTTAACCATTACAGAAACGTAGGCATTATTCTAATTGGGTAAACTGTAATAAGTTATCGGACTCTCGAAACAAGTGATTCACTATTCCTTACTTCAGCTCGGCTCGAGTATGTTTCTTTAAAATAACAATCCTGTATTCAATTCGTGCAAGCGTTTACAATAGTCATATTATAATGAAACGATTGTTTAAACTTATTTCAAACTTCCCAAACATAAACACGTTTCTATACCAAAGAAATAGCGCAGTACTGTATTTGTTCTATTAGATGATCGGATTATGCTTACGTTATACAACCCGCGTTGAACAAATAAAACTGTAAATAATTATAATAATGCATTGTTCGAGGTAAGAGTAGGGCTTAGCGCACACCAAGAGCAGCGCAGGGCAGAGCACTTTCTGAGAATTCTGAATAATTCTCTTTATGACTTTTGGCATACGATTAATAATTGCATTCCAAGAATAAATACGCGCGGAGTATCAGATCACCTATACGAAGATGTGCGAGTGCTCTCTTTGGCTCTTAGCGCCGCTCGGGGTCGTCTGAATCCGCGCACGTGACTCAAGGAAAAAAATGCTCTCCGCCGCGCCTCCAGCGGTGTGCGCCGGGCCTAGGTATTTTCAACGAATATTGTTAACTGAGCAGGTATCTATATTTTGTATGAAAATAACCGTATTGCGAAGTTATTAATTATCCCAGCGTCTCCACCATGTCACCAACGGTGCCTAAACACTAGGCATATAGCGAATGTCTGAACTGATAGGTACATCATCAACGTAAATGCGATGTTGATGATCTCGTAAACCTCTGATTGCTGAATCCTTGGTCCACTAATGAGATAGCGAATAAACTAACTGTTGAACCCTTGGCTCACTAATCTGATAGGGAATATCTAAGCTGACTGTTGAACCCTTGGTTCACTAATCTGATAGCATATATCTAAGCTGACAGCTGAACCCTTGGTTCACTGTCCTAATAACTGCGGAACCCTTGGTTCCCTAACTTGCAGCTGCTGAACCCTTGGTTCCCTAACCTGCAGCTGCTGAACCCTTGGTTCACTGAATTGACACTTAGCTGCGGAACCCTTGGTTCCCTAACATGCAGCTGCTGAACCCTTGGTTCACTGCCCTGACACTTAGCTGCGGAACCCTTGGTTCCTTAACTTGCACCTGTTGAACCCTCGGTTCCCTGATCTGACACTTAGCTGCGGAACCCTTGGTTCCCTACCATACAGCTACTGAACCCTCGGTTCCCTGATCTGACACTTAGCTGCGGAACCCTTGGTTCCTTACCATGCAGCTGCTGAACCCTCGGTTCCCTGATCTGACACTTAGTTGCGGAACCCTTGGTTCCCTATCATGCAGCTACTGAACCCTCGGTTCCCTGATCTGACACTTAGCTGCGGAACCCTTGGTTCCCTATCATGCAGCTACTGAACCCTCGGTTCCCTGATCTGACGCTTAGCTGCGGAACCCTTGGTTCCTTACCATGCAGCTGCTGAACCCTCGGTTCCCTGATCTGACGCTTAGCTGCGGAACCCTTGGTTCCTTACCATGCAGCTGCTGAACCCTTGGTCCAACCGAGGGTTCACTTATCGTGGAGGAAATCCTCCCAGTGGCCTCCACCGCCCCTACAGCCACTCCAAGCCTCACCTGATCACTTGTCTGCAGCTACTGGTCATACTGGTTTAACACTGTTCACAAACAGTCCACATACTGTTACCTTGTGTTACTGGTACTGACTATACATGCATGTCTTATAAATTGGAATGGACTTACAGATCAGCTCTGCTCACATACACACTCTCTCACAATACCACTTTCTGCTAACTCTGCCGAGTGCGGTCTCCCGCCAGCCACCACAGGCCGCGCGCGCGCGCTCCACTCTATACCGGCGCGCCTATATTCTATTTGATCTGCATACGATGACGTCTGGTCAATCTATGTCCCGAACGCGGTCTGACCTACGGGACGCACGCCCTGCTCTCTCTCGTGCGTCTATCAATCGTTCTTTGTATTATTATCTGATTCTAAGAATTTATACTTCGCATTCGCGACACAGTGATCAAAGTTCTGACGTTTGTAGCAGGAGGGTGGAGGAACGTCAAATTTTCCCACAGGTCGAGGGTTAACTGTTTGTCTGTTCGCGATAAGCTCAAAAACTACTGAATGGATTTTCGTACGGTTTTCACCAATAGATAGAATGATTCATGAGGGAGGTTTAGATGTGTAATTTGTTAAGGTTTTGTGTAAATTGCTTGAAATATGACGATATTTGTTGAAAATGTCGGAAAAAGTCAAACCGCCTGAGAGCTTTTATCGAAAACGTTGCCTAATCCCTTTGAGATAAATATAGTCTACTTACACAGTTCTACTTACTTAAACAAACTAATGTGAGCCTACGACAGAAAAAACGGCATACTTAATAATATACTCTACCACCCGTGCGAAGCCGGGACGGGTCGCTAGTAACTGCCTAAATACTTTACCCCTTAAACTCGTAGTTGGTTATCAAAGAACCCTCATCTCTCAACATTTTCGTTTAATTTAGCTGAGTGCTAGCTGCTAGTTATGACGTGTGGTTGTGACGCGTCAGGGTGGCGCTGCCAGAATGAGCGATGGGGATTATGGAGATTGCGTGAGTATCAATAAAGCTAATAAGTCCTAATATGGGAAGTTGTAGTTTTGGGAGGATATTAAAAGTTGAAAAATCTTTCTAACAGCGGCGGACTAAGGGAAGCTGCGATCAGATCCAAGTCTCAGATTTTAAATTTTTGTAGGTTTTATGCTTTTAGAAGATTAAAATTAAACTATCTACTTATCTACTGACTATTCTTCAACAATTTTCCCGTTGAAAATTCTTAGGCTACTTTTTATCTTGGAAAAATCTAGTTCCCACGGGATTTTGAAGAAACCAAAATCTATAGCTACAGTTATAGGTAGATTACTATAGCAAACTTTCTTGAAAGTAGGTATAAAGATTTGAAAATAAAACCAACCAAGTGCGTGGCGGGCCACGCGCAATGTAGGGTTCCGTAGTCACAATCCTCGAAAAACAGATATAACTCCTTAACCTGTGAACCCTACTTAGCCGTGATAGTTTTCCTTTAAAATTGATTATATACCCTACTGCTGTGAATTTTTTCAAGTTCCTATATACTGGCTGATAGAGGGAGGGGGGGGACACTTGACTCTAATAAAAATTAGCACTTTCAAACATCATATTTTACAAACGGATCTAGAAATCGAAAAATGATGCTCCCTCACCCACGATATTTTTAAAAGACCTATTCAACAATACCCCACACTATGGGGTAGACGAGAAAAAAATATTCATCCCCACTTTACATGTAGGGGAGCTACCCTAAAAAAATATTTATCAAAATTTTATTTCACCACTTTGTCGGCGTGATTAATATTTATGCCCATCCCAAATTACAGATTTCTAGCACTAATAGTCTCTGAGATTAACCGAGGACGGACGGACGGACGGACAGACAGACGGACGGACATGGCGAAACTATAAGGGTTCCTTGTTTACTACGGAACCCTAAAAAAGCGGGAAGGGGAACCGGAAATCCACAATTCCCTCGGGATTTGTGAAAAATCGAAATTCACGCGGGCAAAGCCGCGGGCAGAAGCTAGTATTAAATAAAAGCACACCTTTCAAAATGTATTCGAAACGTTTATTTAGAGCTTCACAGTTCTAGAACGGATAATACTTGGCTTCGCTGAAGAGCTTGATGTCAACCACGCGGTAGTTGTTGTGGTAGGCGCTCAGCTGCCGGCGGTCGAACATACATACATACACACTATACATGTAAGTGTCAGTTTCGAAATTGAAACATAGATGGCGCTGTACAATATTAACCCGCGTCATCCGTCGTACAGTGGCCTTTAAAACTACAAATGAGATTCGATTTAACCTAAGGTAGGTACATATTAAATAAAAACGCGTCTTTCAGAAAGTATTCAAACGTTTATTTAGAGCTTCACAGTTTTAGAACGGATAATACTTGGCTTCGCTGAAGAGCTTGACGTCCACCACGCGGTAGTCGGTGTGGAAGGCGGCCAGCAGCTGGCGCTCGAACTCGTCCAGCTGGAAGTCGAAGATGTGCAGGTTCTCCGCGATGCGTTCCCCGCTCACCGACTTGGGGATCGGAGTCACGCCCAGCTCGAACTGTGAAAATGATTGATGACTAAGTCAATTTAAGGGTGAATAAACAACATTGAGATGTGCTGTGCTCAGCTAAGCTTTAGTTTCTGGCTCTATGTTTTTCAATAAACAACATTGAGCTGTGCTGTGCTCAGCTAAACTTTAGTTTCTGGCTCTATGTTTTTCAATAAACAACATTGAGCTGCGCGGTGTGCTGTGGAATTGCGGCAGTATTGCGACAGCGCGACATGCATGCCATGCATGACATGCGCACAAGTGCAAACTTGAGATAGAAGACTGAGCGGGTTGGACGATGCGATGCCGACCGGGTCAGCAATCAGCATGTATCGCGTGAAACTATGTTTTAAACAAAGCACAGCCGTACAAAGCGCAGTGCAGCAGGGCTTGTTTGTTGCTTTATTATAATTTTAGAGGAGCGCTAAATTTTAACTAGCACAGCACAGCGCAGCGCAGGTTCAGTCTCATTTTTTCACCCAGCCTCAATAGCGCAAACGTCGGGCGTGGATTCGATCGTAAACAAAAACTCGACGGCTCAAACCCCACCCGTTAACACTATTGTCATGTACCCACTCCTAACACACAAGCTTTACGCTTATTTGGAGGGTAAAGGGGAATAGGTATTAGTCATGTTCATCATGACTAATATTTAGTTTAAAATTAAAAAAATTAAAACAAAAAGAACACTTACCATATACCTCAGTACCACTTGCGGCACAGTTTTGTTGTATTTGTCCGCGATGGCCACCAGCTGAGGGTCGTCAACTCTTGGAGGTGGAGCACCCGGCCTGGCCCTGCCGGGGAACAGGGACCCGAAGGGCGTGTAGCCCATCACCGCGATGTCGTGCTCGTGGCAGAACTCTCTCAGTTCTGGCTGTTGGATGTTGAGGTTCACCTGAAGAATAGCTACAAGTATAAAGTTCGTAAACTAAAACCCGACTACGCTTAGTAATTTCATAATAATTTAGTGTGCAGAAAGCGCGGGACAAGCAGATTGTCGCGCCACCTATTATGTCTATCCAAAACTAATTTAATAATCTAGAAAGCCGCGCGAAGGTCACTTCTCGATTTTTTTCATAAATGAAATGTAGCCTATGTCACCAGAGTTTTAACAATGAATCAATAGATACCTCATTCATCAAAATCGGTCCAGTAGTTTAGGCGCTACGGTGGTACATACAGAATGTCATACAACAATCGGCCACAAACATATTTACATACATACATAGACTGCTAAAATCATAACCTTTTGGCTTTTCGGGTAAAAAGTTGTTATTCTATGACAAATTACTTAACCCTCGACTACTGGCCCCACCTGGTGTTAAGTAATGAAGAGATAATTATAATGCTATTTCCTACTACGTCCACGAGTTAGTGAAAACACCAAGCAGAGGCAAGTCTAAATATGCCTGACTGGCGTGTGGATAGGTCACAAGCTTTCCTAGTTTATGTACAAAAAACCAACACGTTTACGGTCCGGCGACAAGCACTAGCAAGCTCTTACAAGCTTCTGTGTTATCTCTGATCCACAGCTTGGTGCTTGTCGAGTCGTGGCAAGCGTGTGGACTTACTATTTGATGACACTCGGGATTAGCTGGTACCGGTTTGGCAGTTTTACTAAATTGCATACATCTTAATTTGGCAGGCGGCAATCTTACAGGGCATCGCACTTAATGGCTCAAACGGCTTAAACGTAAGTTATGTCACTTTCTTACTTTATGTCAAGTGAAGACAAAAGTTGTGAATAAGCTATCCGACACTTATCAGAAGGTTGTGAAACAGGCCCTTAATCACCGGGCGCAAGTCTATTCCGTGGGTTACCAATGAATGATAACTAGCTAATCATGAAGCCTCCCACCAGACCAGACTTGGTCAAGTGCAGCTTCTCCGCCATGCCAAGCGTTGGCAGTTGGCACCCCTCACCTCTATCTGCAGCACAGCCGGCTTTACGTCATTGCTAGCCCACAGTCGCTCCATCTGCGTCAAGTTGAAGTTACTGACACCTATAGATTTGGCCAGACCCAGCTGCTTCGCCTCCACCATGCCTTGCCAGGTTTCCAGGTAGTCTATGTCCGCGGGCTGGAAACCCTGCAAAAAAACCAGAAAAGTCAATACGGTTAGGTTTAGATTAGTCAATAGTACATATAGGTTACGTGTAAGGAGAGATATACGCTAGCCTTGCGACCCCTCCAACCGATAGTCATCCACTGAGAAACAATCATAGGTCTCTTGTAGGAATTTCCACGCACGGCAGTCTTCAGTCAGAGTCCACGTAGTGAGGAGGTCTACAATACTCACTGGTCGCCATACCAGCACCTTGGGACCTCAACGTCCATTGGTTTTTCAACTTCCACCCATTGCCTTTGCAACCCGATAAGCTACGTCTGTGACACTGGTTTTCTACGAATCTCTTCATTTCTAATTATTATTACTTAAGTAGCCAGCGTGTAGGACTCTACGGCCTGAACCTTCTCACTCTGAGAGGAGACCCGTGCCCTGTATAGTCGGCTGGTAATGAGTTGATCATGATGATGATAATACCTGAAGGGCAAACGGCCAGTGAATGAGGTAGAGGTCCACGTAAGTGAGGTTCAGCTTCTGGAGGGACTCTTGCAGCGCGGGCACCACGGACTCGCGGGCGTGCTTGTCGCACCATAGCTGAAAATAAAATTCAGTGTAAGCACGAATGACGAAGTAATGCAATTGCAATTGCGGTTTCGTGCTGATCTAAAGGACAAGGGACGGTTGTTTTAGTCTGTACAACTCGGACATGCCCTGCTAACAGGCAGAAGTCCGGAGGAATTTTTTCCTCCCCCGAAGAAAATAAATACTTGAAAATATTGGCAAATTCAAAGACAGCATTGTTTTTCACGCGCACTTAGGTACCTATATATATCGAATTATTTAAACCTTCGTAGCATCCTAACGGCTAGCTTGATTTTAATCATTGAGGTATTTATTGATTTGTCTAAATCGTGCGACGATTAAGTATAGGTTAGATTTTGTATTTATGAAAACAAAATAGCGGCCGTAAAATGACGGTAGAGACGAAAGAACAATTATTACGTAGGTACCATTTTGAGTCGCACATCATTGAATAGGTCTCTCTTAGTAGAGATGATGTGCCCTAGACTACTTTAGGTACAGCCGTAAGTTCCGTTTAAGTTTACACAACGTGAAAGTCGTATAGGAAGAATCTCTACATATTTTTCCTTAAATTACTTTATCTACTTGTTAAAACAGCCTTTTATGTACCTAGTCGAATTTTTGTGTTTTCATTGCTCTAAGTTTGTTTGTTGTTGTTTTATTTTATGTCTTGTAACATATTACTAAAAATGTTGTAAAGGACTTTAGTTTATAATCATGTTGATTATCATAATCATTATCATCACCTTGGTAGTGATGAACAGGTCTTCTCTCTTCACCACGCCTTCTTCAATCTTCTTGTTCACCGCTTTCCCCACCTGAAATCAAAAATCGTTGAGAACACGTATTCACGTAAAACCATAGTAAAACACACGGCCGTGTTCACGATACAGCGACAGCCCGATTTTTAAGTGACTTCAAAAAAGGAGTTCTGTATTACGTATGTATCAATACCAAAAACTAATGAACCGATTTAGATGTTTTTTTTTTTACTATCGTAATGTAAGTACCAAAGTACATAACACACGTACCTACCTAGTTATCAATCTTACGTACGAAGTTACACGCATAAATGTACGGTCCATAATTTTGATTAGTAGACCGATTTCTCTGAGATTACTGGACCGCAGTCGGTTCAATTTTTTCTAAAATATAGCTTACTAGAAAATGCCCGCGGCTTCGCCCGCGTGAATTTCGGTTTTGCATAAATCCCGAGAGTAGAGGATCAAGCCGGTTCTGGATCATGGGTCCACTTCTTTCCCACGGGTCAATTTATATATAAAAAACACAAAATCCCGTTTGCCGTGATGCTTGGCCGATTCAGCATCAATTTGAATAAAAAACCGGTCAAGTGCGTGGCGGGCCACGCGCAGTGTAGGGTTCCGTAGTCACAATCCTCGAAAAACAGATATAACTCCTTAACCTGTGAACCCTACTTAGCCGTGATAGTTTTCCTTTAAAATTGATTATATACCCTACTGCTGTGAATTTTTTCAAGTTCCTATATACTGCCATTTGGCTGATAGAGGGGGGGGACACTTGACTCTAATAAAAATTTGCACTTTAAAACATCATATTTTACAAACGGATCTAGAAATCGAAAAATGATGTTCCCACACCCACAGTATTTTTAAAAGACCTATTCAACGATACCCCACACTATGGGGTAGACGAGAAAAAAAATATTCATCCCCACTTTACATGTAGGGGAGCTACCCTAAAAAAAAATATTTATCAAAATTTTATTTCACCACTTTGTCGGCGTGATTAATATTTATACTCATGCCAAATTACGGATTTCTAGCACTAATAGTCTCTGAGATTAACCGAGGACGGACGGACAGACGGACAGACGGACAGACGGACAGACGGACAGACGGACAGACGGACGGACATGGCGAAACTATAAGGGTTCCTTGTTTACTACGGAACCCTAAAAAGTGCGCTCGCGGGGGCTACCTGCCGGTATGCGGCCCATGACAAAAGCGCATCCGCGCCAGGTACCAGACCCTTCGGCAACTATGACTCTTGCTTTGCTATGGTTTCCATTATTATCCGACTTCATATAAAAGTGTATTACGAGCTATGAGTTTATCTTGTTATTTCATGATAATTATAATGAATGAAAAAATAGAATTTTATATTTATTTATTTATAGATTTAAATATGATTAATAGCTAATGTATGTTATACAAGCAATGCGAAACATTTCAATTTCAACTAACCTAATCTTTATAGTTCTTATTAGTCACTATTTAATTAATTACAAAGAAAATATACTCGAACTTAACTGTTGAGGAATTGAACCCAAGACACACTCTATTATAAGACCGCCTATTGACGGTGGTCAGTTTGTCAATAAATTCATTTCACAAGTATAAATTGAAATTTAAAAACCCCTGACATTCGTCATCTTGGATTTGCATACTGCTATTCTACTAGTCAAGCCCTTTCATTTGATACCCATACTCTTGAAACGCGGCTGAAAAACATGTCCTCCCTCTCTTGCGGCTGTCGGACCGGCTCGACAAGACTATGTTATCCTAGTTTAGACCTTATAGTTAAAATTATTAAGAGAGTTGTGAAAAATATGTAATCTGTCATTTTGTAGCGGTGGTCATCTTGGATCGATTTTCATCAAACATAGCTAACAATACTTTTAATTAATTCACCTTTCAAACAAAAAAAAAACCGCATTCAAATCGGTTCACCCGTTTGAGCGCTACGGGGGAACAGACACACACACACACACATTATTTGTCCGACCTGGGAATCGAATCTGGGACCTCGCGATCTGCAGTCGAATATGTTAATCACAAGACCAACGAGGCAATTACATCATAACTTACTTGTACGTTTCAAAGAATTTACCCTAATAATAGAATAATTTATAGCTCTATGCACGAATCTACCTGTTCGATTTTTTTGTCCATTAGATTTATGCATTTTACGATCTCACCAACCCCTTGACATGCACAAACTTGTCTGATTTTTTATTACTCTTTTATATTTTATCATCCCATTATCTTCGGGGAGGTATGTAGACAGGAAAAAATATTGCACGCAGGTGCAAAACAGGTGTTCAAGCATGTTGCTGCACGTCTAAGAGCATGTGTATAAGAACGATACATTTCAATTTTTCTAACACAAGTTTACTCAGTGCGACATCGTTAGGATCTCAGTCTAAAATAAGTCTTAAATATTACTTAGCTGTCAGTAGTAGAGTAGTAGAGTCAGTGTGTTGTGAACCTACATATTTATTATGGCGGTAAGTGTGTAATTGCACCAATTATTTAAATAATGATAGCTTATAATATTTTTTAGTGACAAAACCCAGGGACATACCTAAATTGCTCTAAAAGCCAACAGTTCAAATAATCATTTATAAGGTTTGACCATATTGTGACATGGTGATAATAAACCCTCGTATTTTTAGTTTTAAGTTTTCGTGAGTAATTATCACCATTATATCATGTTCTTAAATTGACGTTCAAAAAGTGTACAGTGTACCAATTTTGAATAAAGTTTATTTGTCTTGACTTTGTAACTAACATCTTGATTCGTTAGTAATGGGACTTTTATAAATTGTAACAAGTACTTTATAAATTGAAGTTAATTTAATTAGTTTATGTAATTTTATTTGTTGAAATATCATCTTTTTATTTCAGGACTCGCAGAATGATGAATTCACCTATAAACATTACTACTATCCACTCAATGTGTCAGACGATCAAGATGCGAGTGATTGTGCATCAAATAATAAAAAGACTGCTTCAAAAAAGAACAAAATGATGGAGCAAAACAATATAGATGTATTTTTTGAACAACCAAAAAAAAAGAAGAGAACTACTATTTCTTCAACGGTAGCGCAAGCGACTGAAGGAGGTCTATCGTATATCTCATCCAATGATGGTGATGGTGTCAGTGCAACTCATCTCATCAAAATAGATGTCTATGACATGAAGAATCTGAAAGGGGTTTCACCTCTTGAGTACTGGAAACATGCAGATTTACGATTAAAGTACTACGCGAATTCAGACGCTGATAAATTTTATCACGCCACTCGAGATATTATTTACAACATAACAAAGCAGATCGCAGGAAGAAATGATTGTAAAAAATATTTTATCGACAGAGATGTCAAACAATAAAAATACCTATAAATTATTCCATCGTAAAAAATATAACTATTTAAAAGATGTTTAGACGGATTCCTAATGATGGGCGTATACACATGTGTTTTTAATAAATTCCTAAACCGAGTCCCCTACTCTTCATCGACGGAACAAAGTATAAAAGTGTTTTGCCCTGAGAGACGAACTTCATATTCTATTTCACTACGTCAAAACCATACAATGTCGTCTCAATTGTGTGAACTGAACGAGACCATTTATGATGAAGAAATGGTTTCACTATGTGAAGAAGTGGAAGAGGAAAATACGCTCAATTTTGAGGATATCGAGATCGAGTTGTGTGAAGACATACAAGATGAAAATCATTATTCCAGTCCAAGTCCAAGTCTCTACAGCCCGGTTGAATTCATTGAGAGGGAAGATGCTCTATTTGGAATACGAATACCAGCAACAGACTATGAAGACTCTGAGCAAGATTCACTCCATTCGTTCTCACAAGATGAAAATCATTATTCCAGTCCAAGTCCAAGTCTCTACAGCCCGTTCTCATCACAGTGTACACTTAAGTTATCGTTACTTTAAGATTTATTTAAAAAAAATGGTATGTAAATAAAACTATAGTTATTCAAAACAATATTTTTTTTATTTCATTACCTTATAAATAAAGTCATAAACATATATTGTACAAGTTGATCATTATACAAAGTATTATCAGAAAATATATTAAGAAATTGTGACATTGAGATGTTGTTATATTTAAAATATATATAAACTAAACAATACATTCCGCAAAATGGGCTGAAATAGTTCTGAAGTACTTTATTATTATGACTCCACTTCTTACAATTGTTTTTCAAAAACATTTCATGATAATCCATTGGTTTTCGACCAAACGAGTCAAAATATTCACCAACACCATTAGTATCCACGTATATTGCTACCCAGTGAGATCCAGGTTTTGTATCAGGATCTAAATTAGAAATTAAATAAGCCGGTGGTGTTAAATAGATCGGTATCTTATTTGCTGCAAAAACATTGAAGTGAATATTTGGATCGATTATGTTTAAATATTTCCCAATCTCAGTAGTATCCATTGAAAACTTAAATAGAAATAAATTTAAAAGTAAATAAGATAATCTTCTTGATTGAATGAGTGGTTAACAAATGACTCAAAAATTAAATACCCGCATTTATATTCATTTTTAACTATTGTAGTCTAAACTAACATCTCGATTTTTATTAATTTCAATTACATTGTCAAACTCTGCGTATACAATACAATTAAGAGTTGTTGTTAGAGCTCTTTCAAATCGAACTTCAAATCTTACACTACCCCGTTTTATGAGATTCCAGTGGGAGTTTGAATTAGCAGATAAATCAGGAGTTAAATCAAAAGCAAGCAGACAATATCCATTATTATACTCCTCCTTAGAGACGTCATTTCCATCATTCAAGAAATGAATTCCTGTTCCAGAGAATAAAGTATGATATGCACTCGTGAACATATTATTATCAAAAGAGGGTGTTAATGTTTTTGATGGTATAGATTGGCCATCAACATACAAACCGAACAGGTTAAGTCCGTGATTACCAAAATTAAAAGGGTTTGTATTTAAAGATCCATTAAAGGCCGAATTTCCTACGAAACCAACTATACATCTTTTGGGAATTTGTCCTAAAAATACATTATCAAGCATTTTTCCCTGAATCCCTGATGGAATCGTTAAGACTTTAACTTCAGCACGAGTGACAGGATATTTTGCAGTTGTAGTAGCTAATACTTTCTCATGTGCAATTAATACACTGGGATTGATCCGAACTTTGCGCATTACAAGGCTAGCACTAGATATATGCACTTTGAATTTACTATCTGCTGTTGAACACATAAGATTAAAAGTATCTTTAGAACGTACTAGTTTTAGACGCATTTCGACACCGTTGATTAAAAACTTATCTTGATTAAAAATATCAGCATGTATGTGACCAATCATTTCAATAGTTTGACTTTCCTTTGCTAATTCTTCTCTTTTTGTGTATCCTTGATTTGAAGCATCACATGAATCCATTTTCGAGGCTGTATCTTTATACCAAAGGCCACAAGTAAGATGAGATTTCTTAGCAGCTGCACCATAATTAAGCAAAGTCTCGATGTAAGCTCGATACCCATAAGTGTTGTTTGGAGGTGATACGAGCTTTTGATTTAAATTTATGTCAACCTGACTAAAAAGTGAGTGTAGCCAATTGTTAACTGGAGCAACATTAGTCGTCGCCGAAATGCTAGTTGCATCAGCATTCTGAACTTTAGCTTTTATGTGAAGTAGGGTATGAGATAAATCAATGTAATCATCTCCATTTCCAGGTACTAAAAACTCAATGGGACCATCATCAGTCAACGATGAAATGGGGTTGTAATGAATCCATTGTCCTCCCTCAATACTAGTTTGAGTTGATGGTAAAGCAAACAAATCCAACTCAGATTTTACGCATTCACAGGAGTTATGATGTAAAAATGACATTATTTAATTTTAACTTTTATGAAAAATATCTTGAATATTACTCTGTTTAATTTTCTTAGTACCGTTCCGTTTGAGAGTATTCTTAGGAGTGATACGTTTCCTTTTTTGTCGCCTAATTTTATATCCTGATCCTCTCATTATTGAATCAATTTTTTTGTCAGCTTTTTGTTTTAGATTCGAAGTTGCTGTTTTTAAACGTGATCTCATAGATTCATCCATAGGTTGCACATTTAACATATCAGATAATAGACCCACACCAGCATTCAAAGCTTCTTTACCCACAACTTTTGCACCACTTTTCAAAAGTGGAAGAACAGATCTGAATAGTCCACCCAAAAAACTACCAATACCATGACCTCGCTGATAAGGTGCACCTTTATAAATTGCACCAATACCAGTACCAGCTTGATGAGAATAATAATGTAAGTACGGACATGACATTTTAAATACACTTTTTCACTTGATTCTCTTAAAATGTACTTTAATACATGTGGTCCCAAACTGGAATGGTACTTTTCGACCTGTACTCGTTCTTATATCTATTTCTATCACATCGAACTCTCTACGCATGACAGGTACATAATGAGGCGGTGAAAAAATATGCATTTTATTAGCCCCGTATACATAGACTGTTGGATCTAGTGGTGCGATTCTGAGAAGAGGGGCCATAACATCTCCAACAATTTGTGGCTCTATTATATCACAATAAATGAACAACTGAGATGGCAATCCTAATTTTAAATTATAAGGATATGTTCCAGTTTTATTTTGAATTAGGTTTGTATTTGGTTCAAAACCGAGTTGTAAACATAACTTTGTTGACAACTTAAGTACATCAATGAAGGTATTCGTACATAATACCGATACTTGCTTCTTTATTTCATCATAATTAAACATTATTCCAGCATCGGTATTTTTATTTAATTCAGCTACAATATGATCAATGCTATCATAATTCATGACAGGAATACGGTTTCTATAGTGCACTAATGAACTTATATCTTCATCGGGTATTGTAATCCACTTTGATGTATAAATAACATTTTCATACTCTCGAACCGTATACATAGTGCAAGGATATTGAAATTCAACAACTCCAACGTGCCATTCTCCTTCCAAAATAAGTGATTTTGGTAATTTTGTTGAGAACATGGTCGTCGTGTTTTCCGGGAAGTATTCCATTGAACTATTACTAAGTAAAGTTAAATAAAAATTGTCTTCCATCATCCTATCTGATTAAGACTGGATTCTAAAATCCAACTGTTAAACTTATCAGGATAACCTTTCCACTTGACAAGTACTTCTTTTCTGTTACCTGAGTAGCGAGACCGTAGTATTTTATCAATTTTATATTGAGTGGTGGGGCTATATGTAACTTTTTGTAATTCATTCTCATAAAAAGTACCAACAATAGGTTCACTTTGAAGATCTTTAATAGTATATACTACTCTGGACATGTTATTTTTTATACCAGTTATAATAAATATTTCATCACTCCAATTTGTCTCATATCCTTTTTGAAAAATGTGCTTATATTTTGTTATTCTTACATGATCTCCAATCGAAAACTTAGACTGTGGTATAGCACTGATTTTATTATTTATATTTCCATATAAATTATTCCAAACTATCATAATGTTATTAAAATTAACTTCAAACGGACACATTTTTATGCTTGAATGGAAGCTATGATTATAAGAATAGAGTAAATCTTGTAAAATATTAATATAAGTATAGGTATTTTTATGTGTAAAATAACGCCACATTTTAGTTTTTAATGTCCTCTGAAATCTTTCAACTACACTTGCTTTAATATCTGGGTTGTTGGTTGTGTAATAATTTACATTTTTACTTTTAAAGTATTGTCTAACATCTTTTGATACGAATTCGGTACCTTTATCTGATTGTAAGTGGGTGGGAGTTGCATTAGCTTCAGTAAATATGCTTTCAAATGCTTGTTTTATACTTTCAGAATTTTTCTTTTTTAGGGCTCTAGCGAAAGCGTATTTACTAAAAACATCAATAACACAAAGAATATAATTAAAACCTTCATTATATTGAGAATAAGTACGCATATCACTTAAATCTGCTTGCCAAAGTTCATTAAGATTAGACAATATATATTTATTCCGAGGGAATTTTCGATGCACAGGCTTATGTAATGTATAAGTTTCCTGAGCTTGCAACCATTCTTTCACTTGCTTTCTATTCATTTTACCTTTTAATGCTCTTGATAATTTCTCTGCGCTTCCATAACCAGCAGGATTGGACACATCGTAATATATATCTTTGATGTCTAATATGGATTCCATCTTTCCCAAACGTCCTGTTTTTTCCTTAGTTTGTATGATGTTAAAGTTTTTGGACTTTTATCATCAATTGGAGAACTATGTCTTCTGGATTTTGGTGATATATTACTAATATTTTCAGAAGCTTGAGGGTTACCAATACATATTAAGGGAACCCCTATATCTTTTATAGTTTGGATAAATTTTTCCCATCCATTAGGCTTGGGGCGTTTTAATGGTCTCAAGGTATAATTTACTAGATCCACTATATTACTACCATCTACAGCTTCATTATCTACGACTATCAATCCATCCTTTTTCCAACTAATTTTTTCTTTATTGTTTAACAGAGTATTTAACAATATTTCACCTTTTTTTCTATACGTTTTTGGTATAAGTTTGTTTATATAAGTAGGGGTATATAAAATTTCAATCGGTAGCCCAAGTACGTGCTTATCATCATCTGATTCCGCATTAACTGCTGAATCATTGTCTTTCATTTCCTTTTTAAATATACTGTTATTGTCATAGTTTCGATCGTCCTCTACAGTGACTGGTAATTTAATTGGTTTTCTCTCTCCTTCGGTAATATGGAGATATCTTTGTAAAATTTGCGTGTATAACGTCCATTTTTCACGATCATCTAGTTTACTTTTCAGTATTTTTTGCATTTCTTTATCTAATCTTGACAAAGAATCGTCAGATGCAATATTTCTTGATTTTAGTCTTTCAATGACCTCTGGTTCAATAAGAACCATTTTTTTTGCGTGTTCCATTTTTATATTAAATTAAACAACCCATTTAAAACAGCTCCCAAAATAATAGGCAGAAATGCTCCTCCTTTTTGAATGATAATACGTTTTCGTGATTTATTTCCCCCTTTCTTTATTAATTTTCTGAGAATAGTTTTGTGTTTTTTTAACTTAGTCTTCTCACAATCCTTTAAAGGTAGTTTACCATTTAGTATATTGAAAATACACTCGCAAATACAATTGATTTCCTCGTCCTTACACACTTTCAATAAGGCTGTTCGGAATTTTGGTTGAAGTGTGTGTAAAGCCTTTAGTAAATTTTTGTGTGTTTTTACTCGTGCAGACATTGTTTTACAGTGATTCTGAATACATATTTATATTAACTTTGTAGAAAAGAAGCAATTCAATTTTACAGACGATTCTCTTGTCTCTTTATTGGGGGTATTTTCTTTAAATATTTCTTTGATATACTCACAAACACGATTAATTTCTTCTTTCTTAAGAGAGCGAAGTAAAATTTTACGATATTTTGGTTTAAATGTTTGTAATGCACACCTCAACTTTTTCGTGTCTTGCGTAGTACTTCCTTCAACCATTATTTGCTACTGACAAGAATTGAGTCATGCAAACCATATTTAAACCCCTTTTTAGGGATGTATACTACACAATCATTAGAAGTATTATCAATCTTAGTTTTAAAACGACATGAATCATTTGTATTTTGCTTTAAATCAATCATTAAATAACCATGAGGTTCTGTAGTGGCATCTTTATAAGCCTCTTCAACAAACTTTGAATTCTCAGGAAATACTTGACGTGCTAAATGGCGAATTTGTGTTCGGTCTCTGGGATTTTTAAAGTAAATTATGTAACTTGTATTTAGAGAAATATCTCGTTGCCCTTTCCCTTGATGAAAAAGATTTTGTGTGATATAAAATACACTTAAATTTCTGTGGTGACTACCTTTAGTAAAAATATCAACAACACGACCATCTGACTCCCTCATAAGATCATCAATTATGACTAATCGAGGATGTTTTCCATCAAACATACTCATTTCAGGAATTCCTTGAATGTAAGTTACATTTTCTAGATTGTATAGAGGCTGCATTTCATCGTAACACCACAAAATTTGATCAAATCGTGTATTACATATATCATTACAGTGTTTTAAGAAATTTGTCACAAAATGTGATTTACCACATCCACTCGGTCCTGCAACTATAGCAGTAAATGGATGGAGAAAATGATACATGTTCAAAAATACGTGTAGTTTCAGTTGAATTAGATATAGAAATGGGGAATAAAGTAATAAGACATTGATTTAAGTATACATTTATTCATAATTATATCTTAATTTTCTATACAATTTATAACTTAAAGATACATCTATACATTGTAGCACTTACTTAAAAAATAACATCGAGTCTTACCGCAAATCATTAGTAATCGACTTTATTTTGTAATGACCCCAAGCTAAAGTGTTGGTAGAGTTATTAATTAAAAACCGTTTAGTATCTGAATGTGATAATGATATTTTATTATTTTTTTGAGTAAATATTATATGCTTTATCGATCTGAATCTATACATTTCACATAACTCATTTTTTTGTTCAAATAAAACTGTTTTATAATTCTTAATTTTAAAATTTTTGGTAACCGATTTGTTTACGCCTTTTGCTTTAGCAATGAATTTATTTTGTGTATTAAAAGCATACACTTTTGATCTCAAACCAACAAATTCAGTCATAATAGTACCATTATTTTCATCCTTAAAATAACCAATTTTTTTTTATTTGTCCGAGGAATATCATAACTATTATTAGAGGGGTAATCCGAAGTATCAAAGTATTTATTTAAGTCAGGTTTAATGTCATCATAAAAGTTATCAGTAAAAATGTGATATATGAAACTATCTGTGTCTGTATAAAGCATTTTACAACTTGAGCCATATTTCTTTTTCATATATTTGTAATGGAAATCATACATAAGAGTTTTAGAAATATCTAAAATACAAAATCCTAAGTAAATAGGTTTATTATAAAGTAATTTAGTTTTTCTCAATTGTATAGCAACCAAATTTTCTGAAAATATTGAGACACTATGAAACTCAGGTCTCGCAATAAGTTTTTGAGCACCAACAGATTTTCCCTTATCTTCCCAATGTGTACATAGTTTGACATCTACACGTTTTTCAATGTTCTCCATTGTTTTCCCAAATATTGAATTATTCATTAACTTATAGAAATCCTTTTCAAAATCAGATTGGGCAGATGTACGTAACTGTGTGTTTAAATCAATATATTTTTGTAGCCAAGGACTTTGATTGAATTTTAAAATCCGATGAATTTTTTTTAGTTTTAAACCCATTTCTAGGCACTGTATAAGATTTCTATAATGAATTACATACTTAGTTTTATCGAATAGATTTGGAACTAATTTTAAAGTTTTACTCCCTCCAACAAGTATATTCTCTGGACAAAGAGGAAAATCGGTATGTAAGTCATGTAAAGCTTCGGGATATTCTAAGTCTACTTCTAGAATATAACCCACATCAGAATCAATCGGTATGTTGAAATTAGTCTCACAATTTACCCATTCAAATCCACCTGTAGGAAGGTATTGAGACATAGCCCAACCATATAAATTATTAGCGTCTAAGTATGCGAGATAAGATGATTGAATTTTCTCATTAAAATTTGCCATGTACTTATTATTGGCTTGTGCATAGCGGTTACTGCACTGTGAAACACCACCGCGTATACCTGATTTTACGAATGCAATTTTTTCAAAATCTGTTAATAAATCTAATGTTATTTGTGTGTACTTTAACATTGCATCCCAACTAAGACCTGGTGCTGTATAATAATGAGCAGGATCTAAATCATAAGTTTTAATACAAACGTTTCTAAAATTTTCAAATATATCTGTTAAAAGTAATACATCCGTTTTCAAGTATAAATCAGAGTAATCACTCATATAAAGACATTTAAAATGGTTCCAAACATCTCTAGCATGTTTATAATCTTCATTTGAAATAGTACTGTTTGTAAGTGTACTGAAAAATTGATTCTGTGTTGGAAGTGATGTTAAATTTAAGGAGTCAAATGATGTCATATATTCGTATGGGTATACACCTTTACGTTTTAAATAATAAATATCTTTTTCACTTTGAAAATTTCTTCGCAATTCGATGAAATCTTCATCATTTAAATTATTTGTTAACGATTCTAGACTACTAGATAAAAATTTAAAAGAATCAATAAACCTCAATTCAATTTGTTTGTTCGTGATTTGTGTCTTTTTTGAAAACGAAATATATCGTTCTTTATTTTGGGGTATGACATTTATTGCACCTTCTGAGAAATTCAATGCATGCACAATGAAATGAGCATCGTAGTTACTAAGGTTATGTAAAATTATCGGTATAAATTGAGGAGTTTCTAACTTTTTACTACAACTTTTGTGGCAGACACCTACAAAAACTCCAGTGTATTTATTATATGCTATTTCGCGATCCGATTTTAGTTCTTTTTCACATATATGACATGTAGATACTGCAGATAATTTTTCGTTGTCATTTATCGTTAGAGGCAGTGGATTAACTTCAATTAAATGATCATCATAAATTCGTTTTATATCATCATTTAAGGTCTCCATAAACACTTTGGCACAATCAGTACCTGTATATGTTTTATATATTGATAGACTATCATTAAATGTACATTTGATATAGTATCCAAAGCTATATACTTCATGTTTTTGAAAATTTGTTGTGTATAAGGTAGTTGGATCATTATCACATCCTTGTATAGGATTTAGAAATGCTTCAAAATCTGCGTAAACAACAAAAGGCAATTTGAGCTTTCTCTCATATTTATTAAATGTTAATTTAGCTTTCGTGATATCGGGCATATCAGTTTTAATGTGATTACAATCAAACTTTTGATGTGATTTTAATTTACTCTCCGATTGAAAATATAGTAAGCAACCATCGCAAATAAATGTGGCGTGGTGATGTTTGTTTAATTGTTGACCAACTAGCCTGGAAAGATTTTTTATATAACAATAATGACCATTAGAACCATTATTTATGTATAATAAATTTATGTGTTTATGTTTTCGAGATTTTGTGAAATAGAGAGGACCAATAATCTTCGTAGAATTGCTTTTTGTGTCATGTTCAAGTCCAAAAACATTTATACTAATATTATTTAATGTCTCAAATTTACTGATATCTTTTAATTGTACTGGAAATGAAATATTTGTAAAATCTAAAGAGTTTTGTTTCGTTATATATGAAGTCACTCTGTTTGCATTCACTTTGACTGGATACAAAGCGGAAAGTATAGCCCATTGAAAGCATCTATTGTCATTATTTTTTACATTAATAATAGCAAGTTTATGTTTGATATCTATTGGTAAATCTATATAAGAGTTCCCTTTTAACGGGTTTAATTTATTTATATTTAAATCCACATAATTAATTTTTTTAAGACTCCAACCACTATCTTTCTTTTCAAAATTACAAACTTTACTCGAAGTTTCAGCTAATAAATCCGAATAAATGGTATTAATTTCATCACCTAAACAGAATGTATAGTTACACGTTTGAAAGTCAAATGAATTTTCTAAATTTTTTGATTCTTGAATAAAGTCACCGTTTAAAATGAAGTTAACTTTAATCAAAGTATGCTCTTTTAAAAGCGTATGAAGCAAGTCATGAACAATATTTTTAATGGAATTAAAAAAAGATTCAGGCGTCTCAAATTCTAAATTATTATTGGAAATCCTGTATGTTGCTATCCGTCGACCAAAAGCATTTTCTATTAATTGCACGTTGGTTAAGTTTTGTACCGAACTATTAAGAAGTACATTATTCATATGTTTCTTGCTTTTAAGGTGGTTGGTATAGTACTTTCGACTAATATTTATTTTACAGTAAGGACACTCAACACTATGATATTTTGTAGAACTTACAGATGAGGACGATTCTTCCTGCACTGATTTTGATGTCGTTAATAACCCCGTAGATGTAGAAGGTTCTTGACAACATGGTCGTTTACTCGTAGACTGTGTGACTGCAGTAGCCTCTCTTTTCACTCCGGCTCCAGTTTGCTTTGAACTGAAAAATAAAAATAGAATTATGAAACATATTTTCTATAATACAAACGTTACACTAATCTTTATTTAAATATTTACCATTTGTAGCACACATATTACAATATGCTTTCATAGGAAATACACCGTCAATTTCATCCGAAAGAGGACAAATGGAGATACGATGACCACTACATGGTGTATAAAACGGTTTAATCTCTGGGTCATCTAACATCCATCTAGGTAGTCTTTCAGAAATGTACCACAACCGTATGTATCGGTGCATCTTATTTAACACAAATGATTTAGTAAATACACTTATTTCATCATTGGAAAAAGCTTCCATGATTAATATTTTTCTATCACAACTTCGCTCTGAATGAGTGTAGTTAACAATAAAACCGAGTATTTATACGTAAATAGCCCCTCCCCATCAGCGTTGTGTTTAAACAAGTTTGAACTAGTCAGGGACGAGGGTGTATGGGATGGTGGCCGTTACATCAATAAAAAAATATAATCATGCACCTTATCTTCGGTCAACCGTTTGGGGTATAATAGATTAAAATAAACACTGTTCATGGAGAAAAAAATGATGGATAAAAAATACTCACGAATAAACTTGATCTCGTTCGACTTCCATACATATGTTAACTAACTTAGCGTTCAATTCTGCTTCTTCACAATTTGCCAGCAATTCTTCATCGTCAACAGAGTCGTTAAAGGCACACAGTTGACACAGCATTGTTGTAGATGGCGAGATGGAATATGACTTGAGTGTGTTAGAACAGGACTCTTTTATAATTTGTTTCGGCTGTGTTCACAGGCAAAATAGTAGGGAGAGTACATATTATTTTGAAATATATTTACGTTAAGTGACCTGGGTTACTAATTTTGTTATTTATTTGCAGCAGGCAGCGATGTTATCTTTTAAATAGTTATATTTTTTACGATGGAATAATTTATAGGTATTTTTATTGTTTGACATCTCTGTCGATAAAATATTTTTTACAATCATTTCTTCCTGCGATCTGCTTTGTTATGTTGTAAATAATATCTCGAGAGGCGTGATAAAATTTATCAGCGTCTGAATTCGCGTAGTACTTTAATCGTAAATCTGCATGTTTCCAGTACTCAAGAGGTGAAACCCCTTTCAGATTCTTCATGTCATAGACATCTATTTTGATGAGATGAGTTGCACTGACACCATCACCATCATTGGATGAGATATACGATAGACCTCCTTCAGTCGCTTGCGCTACCGTTGAAGAAATAGTAGTTCTCTTCTTTTTTTTTGGTTGTTCAAAAAATACATCTATATTGTTTTGCTCCATCATTTTGTTCTTTTTTGAAGCAGTCTTTTTATTATTTGACGCACAATCACTCGCATCTTGATCGTCTGACACATTGAGTGGATAGTAGTAATGTTTATAGGTGAATTCATCATTCTGCGAGTCCTGAAATAAAAAGATGATATTTCAACAAATAAAATTACATAAACTAATTAAATTAACTTCAATTTATAAAGTACTTGTTACAATTTATAAAAGTCCCATTACTAACGAATCAAGATGTTAGTTACAAAGTCAAGACAAATAAACTTTATTCAAAATTGGTACACTGTACACTTTTTGAACGTAAATTTAAGAACATGATATAATGGTGATAATTACTGACGAAAACTTAAAACTAAAAATACGAGGGTTTATTATCACCATGTCACAATATGGTCAAACCTTATAAATGATTATTTGAACTGTTGGCTTTTAGAGCAATTTAGGTATGTCCCTGGGTTTTGTCACTAAAAAATATTATAAGCTATCATTATTTAAATAATTGGTGCAATTACACACTTACCGCCATAATAAATATGTAGGTTCACAACACACTGACTCTACTACTCTACTACTGACAGCTAAGTAATATTTAAGACTTATTTTAGACTGAGATCCTAACGATGTCGCACTGAGTAAACTTGTGTTAGAAAAATTGAAATGTATCGTTCTTATACACATGCTCTTAGACGTGCAGCAACATGCTTGAACACCTGTTTTGCACCTGCGTGCAATATTTTTTCCTGTCTACATACCTCCCCGAAGATAATGGGATGATAAAATATAAAAGAGTAATAAAAAATCAGACAAGTTTGTGCGTGTCAAGGGGTTGGTGAGATCGTAAAATGCATAAATCTAATGGACAAAAAAATCGAACAGGTAGATTCGTGCATAGAGCTATAAATTATTCTATTATTAGGGTAAATTCTTTGAAACGTACAAGTAAGTTATGATGTAATTGCCTCGTTGGTCTTGTGATTAACATATTCGACTGCAGATCGCGAGGTCCCAGATTCGATTCCCAGGTCGGACAAATAATGTGTGTGTGTGTGTGTCTGTTCCCCCGTAGCGCTCAAACGGGTGAACCGATTTGAATGCGGTTTTTTTTTTGTTTGAAAGGTGAATTAATTAAAAGTATTGTTAGCTATGTTTGATGAAAATCGATCCAAGATGACCACCGCTACAAAATGACAGATTACATATTTTTCACAACTCTCTTAATAATTTTAACTATAAGGTCTAAACTAGGATAACATAGTCTTGTCGAGCCGGTCCGACAGCCGCAAGAGAGGGAGGACATGTTTTTCAGCCTCGTTTCAAGAGTATGGGTATCAAATGAAAGGGCTTGACTAGTAGAATAGCAGTATGCAAATCCAAGATGACGAATGTCAGGGGTTTTTAAATTTCAATTTATACTTGTGAAATGAATTTATTGACAAACTGACCACCGTCAATAGGCGGTCTTATAATAGAGTGTGTCTTGGGTTCAATTCCTCAACAGTTAAGTTCGAGTATATTTTCTTTGTAATTAATTAAATAGTGACTAATAAGAACTATAAAGATTAGGTTAGTTGAAATTGAAATGTTTCGCATTGCTTGTATAACATACATTAGCTATTAATCATATTTAAATCTATAAATAAATAAATATAAAATTCTATTTTTTCATTCATTATAATTATCATGAAATAACAAGATAAACTCATAGCTCGTAAATAAATAAAAATAAAAATAAAAATAAAAAAGCCTTTTATTTCTTCACTTAACTAACATTAATAATAACATTTCTATACAAACTAATATTAGACATTTTATTATATTATACATAATACTATATTAAGTTTAAAATTTATGAAGATTAAATTATATGAAGAACCCTTTTCAGGTCAAGGCCTCCTCCAGAGAAACCCACTTCGTCCTGTCTTTGGCTTTGAGCATCCAGTTTGGACCTGCCACTTTTTTTATATCATCATCCCAACGATAATGGGGCCTTCCTCTACCACGTGTGCCTTTTGGGCCTGGCCATCTCGTTACTCTCATTGTCCACCGATTGTCCGTGAGTCTAGCAACATGGCCGGCCCATTTCCATTTCGATTTTAGTATATAGGAAAGTGCATCAATTAGTTGGGTCTGTTTTCTGATGACAGAATGGCGAATTTTATGGATTCTTTTAATTTTCAGTAAACTTCGTTCCATCGCTCTTTGACAAGTTGTTATCATTCTTTTTATTTTTTCTGTGAACTTCCAGGTTTGGCAGCCATACGTTAGCGTGGGTAATACACATGTATTCATAATTTTACGTTTCATATACATTGGCATTTTACTTTTTAGTACCTCTTTTAAGCTCCAGTATTTGTTCCAGGCAAATTTAATTCGTCGTTCTAATTCTTCTTCGTTATTATTGCTGCCGAAAGAGATTTGTTTTCCCAAATAAATATATTTCTGGACGTACTCTATGTGTGTATTTTCTATCTTTATGGGAGTTTCTGTACTGTTTGTCATGAGTTTTGATTTGCTGAAATTTATTTCCAGCCCTGCCTCTCTGCTCGCCATGCTCAAGGAGTCCAGCATATATTTCATTTGAGCGCTACTCTCTGAGAAAACGGCTATATCGTCAGCGAATCTCAGGTGGTTGAGGTACTTCCCCTGTATATATATACCCATCTTTTCCCACTTCAATGAACTGAGGACTGTCTCTAACACGGCTATAAAAATTTTTGGAGATAACGGGTCTCCTTGTTTAACTCCTCGGTTGATGGGGATCGGTGGACCCGTTGATTCTAGCCGGATTTTACTGGTACTATTGTCGTAAAGGTATTTTATTATTGTAATATATTTTTGGTCTATATTTAGTGCTTGTAGCGACTTCCATATCGTCTGATGTCTCAAGCTATCGAAAGCTTTTTGATAGTCAATAAACGCTATATATAGAGGCTTCCGATATTCTAGAAATTTTTCTATCAGTAGTTCAATAGTGTGTATATTATCAATTGTTGAAAATCCTGACCTAAAGCCCGCTTGCTCAATTGGTTGGTTCGACTCTATGTATTCCTTTATTCTTTTCTCTATTAAAGAGGCAAAAAGCTTGTAGAGGCATGGTAGTAAGCTTATTGGACGATAGTTGGCAATGTTATCAGGATTTCCTTTTTTATATAATAATATAATCGTAGATTCTGTCCATTGGCTAGGAGTAGTGCCTGTCTGTAGTATAAGATTGAACAATTTAGTAAGAGGGCCTGCTAAGCAAAGGCTAGCCGTCTTTATCGATTCATTTGATATGTTATCGGATCCTGGACTCTTATCATTTTTTAACCGTTTAATTGCATTTAAGACTTCGATTTCGTCAAAAGGAATGTGCTCATTGCTACTTGACTCTACATAGTTAGTTTCATTGTTGACGTCATTTGTGTTTCTTTCGCTATACAGTATGTAAGAAAAAACCCTGTCAGATCCGTGACGTTGTAATTAGGTATCGTGAGATGGTTCTATTTATGGTAATAATTTTGAAATACTAAGTAAAAAAATTACCCCTAAAAAACTAAAATTTAATTCTATCAAATAGGGAAAATCACATGGTAACACAGACGCGGCGTCAGCGCTCGGTAGGTATCGGGTAGGTACCTACCTATCGGGTACAAAGTACAGATCGAGTTTATTGTAGTAAAACACGTGCCGGCCAGTCGAGTCTTTGAAGAAGCCGACGCCGCCTTTCGGTATGAACTGGCGGCATTTATGTCGGCTTTTAACAAAGCGAAATTTGTGTACCTAAACCAGGGATTCCCAAAGTGGGGATCGACATCGACCACAGGGGTCGACAAATGAAAACTGATTTTGGGGGTCGACGATGTGTCGAACCCTGTTAATTAACACAAGTTCTTAAGCAGGGTATTCACCTAGACGTATAGCATGTAACGTATTTGATACTGTATCAACTTGCAAGTGGGTACGGCTCGTCCACGGTCGTGTTGCCGTCCACGCGCACATTGGGAGCTGCCTTTGTGTTCGCAGTGATACCGCCACTCGGCGGGACACTGCGAACTTACTGCGTTTCACGCGCGAACGGCTTGCAGCGGGCTCGTACCTAGGTCTTCGTACTCACTTGATACAGTATCAGATACATTACATGCTACACGGGTAGGTGAGTACCCTGCTTTATTCAAAATTTCAAGTTACCTAAGTTGTGTTACGTGTACCAACTTGTTATAAGAATGATTAATTTTTTTTTACCAATTAATGATGTCAAGTTTACTCACTTAACCAACCGCAAAGTTTTTAAATTGGTAAATATTTTGTATCAATAGAAAAAACTAGAGGTAGGATTTTAATGTAATTGGGTTATGGGGGTCTAAGCTATCACTAATTCATTTTGGAAAAGGGGTCTCTTGCCCAAAACACTTTGAGAATCCCTGGTGTAAAGGAATAGTAATAAAATAAATAAACTTATTTCAAGGTCGGGATAGCTTAAGGCATCTTCACATTATGCTCATTACGCGTTAGGGTTCAATAGTATGGAGGTATGTCTAGTGTTACAGTTTGCTGCTAAACAACGACTTGTTCTGTCAGCGGCAGTAATTACGCACGCAAATGCATACAGCCGGCTGCGATACGCGCGCTATCTGATTCAATCAGCAGTTTTATTCATAAAATTATTCGGTAGTTTTTATTTTGATCACACTAACCAATTCAGTAGGTAAGTGAGCGTGAGTCTGTGGCTCAGCTCAGGTCACTGACCAAGAGTGTGAGCTGGGTGATTTGATGCTTTTTAGGGTTCCGTACCCAAAGGGTAAAAACGGAGCCCTATTAATCTCACTCTGCTGTCTGTCTGTCTGTCTGTCTGCCTGCCTGTCTGTCCGCCTGTCTGTCCATCCGGTTGTTTGTGCGCTCGTCACAGGTCTCTAGCTGCTCGTAGTAGTTCGTAAGCTGTGACCGAACAAACGAACATTTTTTGGGTTTTTCTTTCACGGTTTGTTGCGATGTCTAGCTCGGAAATTAAATATTTCTTACACCCAAAATATTATGTTGTTCATAATTATGTACGGAACCCTAAAAGAGTGAGGCTCTCTCGAGTCAAGACCGACTCGCAGTTGGCCGTTTTATTTTATTTTAGTCGGCAAACAATATGCTGCGCCGGTCGATTCTAAGCTTATTGTGAACACGCCTTTACAGGCTTACACGTGCCAGCGGTATTTACAAAAGGTGCCGCCCGCCGACTCTGGTGTTGTCACATTTCAAAAATTTGCACGATTTTGGGGAATTTGGGCACTAAAAATGTGCATTTTAAATTACAATAACATTTTTATCTTAATGAATAAAATTTTTTAAATATTTTTTTCAGTGATATCTGTGGGTTAACAATATACCCCTTTCGGATCTGACAGGGTTTTTTCCTACATACTGTATAGGTCTTTGTAAAAAGCTGTCGCTAATTTGAGAATTTCTTTGCGGTTTTGAACCAACTTGGCAGAGTTTTTCAGGCTGGTAATCCAAATTTTATGAGATCTGAGTTCTTTGTATGCTTTTTTCATGCTACCAGTCCGTAGTAAATGTTTTTCTATTATTTTGTGTCTATGTTGTTCGTAATCCATTTTTAAATATTTGCTGGAAAGTTTATATAATGCACTTAACTCATTTTTCATAGCTCTTGTTTTTGGCTTTGTTTTTTGTAGCTCATATTTCCTTTTGAGTAAATTTATGGTGCGGTCTTGTATAATTCCCTTTTTAAATTGGCTAGATGGAATGTGTGCATATGATTGGCATGAGGTTATCGTATGGATTATTTTATCGTACAATATTTGAATCGAGTCTTCTTGGCATTCCATCAACATACTAATGTGATTATTTAGATGTTCTTTATATCTAGATATTTCTTCCTCTCGTAGTAGTAAGCTCTTTGGTAGATTACTAAAATTTCTTCTGGACTTCTTTGGTGTTTGGAGCCTTAGAGTTGCTCTAACTAGTCTGTGATCTGAAGAAAATATCAAGTTGATTATTTCGATGTTGCTAACACTATTCTTTAGATTTGATAAAATATAATCTATTTCATTTTTGGTAGAGCCGTCGGGCGATCTCCAGGTCCATTTTTGTTTATATTTTTTCTTGAAAAATGTGTTTAGAATAGGAAGGTTGTTCTCATAGGCAAACTCTATTAACATTTCACCTCTATTGTTTCTTGTGCCGTATCCATGTTTATTCATAATTAGTTTTTCGCTAAGCTTTGCTCTACCTATTTTCGCGTTAAAGTCGCCTATCACCATTACATTTCTTTCCGACATAGAGAGGGCTGTGTTTAAAGTTTCATAGAACTCTACGATGTCTTCATCAGGTGCTGCCTCTGTTGGGGCGTATACTTGTATGATTGAAAGTTTTAATTTGGCAACGGCAAGGTTCAAGATCGCTACTCTTTCAGATAGTCCATTGAAGCTAGTGATATGCTTTTTAAGGTATTTTTTTACAATAAAACCGACTCCATGTAGGCCAGGTGTATTACCTATATAGTATAATATAAAATTTTCATATTCTTCTATATTATTACCCAGACGTTTAACTTCAGAAAGTCCTATCACGTCGAATTTTATTTTCTTTAAAGCTGTGTCTAGCTCTATCAGACGTTCATATGAAGAGAGACTACGTACGTTGTATGTAGCGATGTAGAGAGTATTGGTTTCCGGTTTTGGTTCGATTCCGGTAAGTGTTTGTTCTGGAGGGTTTTGGTCTGTAACTCCCTCGGGGACCAGCCGGCTTGGGAGTGAATTTAATATGTTATAATCTTGTGTGTTTGACGTTGTTTTGGAAGTCTGGAGGGGGCCTCTTAATTCTCATTCATTTTCGGGTCGTGTCATATAAGATTTTATAGAAGTGTTTGCTCTATATTTCTTGTGCGTTTGGCGCTGTGAGGACTGTTGTGGGTAAGTTGTTACGTTAGGGGATGTTCTTGCGTATATCGGCGATTCCGAGAGCTGTCGTTTATTATGCGTGGTCTTTTTTTATCCTTCACGATGAGCTTGTCGTACTTCAAATAGGCTGTATTTCCTTTCTCTATTTCTAATTTCTGTTTATTTTTTAGTTCTTTTCTTATTCCTAGAACTTTTTTTGGGAATTCTTCCTGTATATAAATATTACTTCCTTCCAGGGTTTTTTTGTTTTTAAGTATCTGTATTTTTTTCCCCAGCGTGGATAGGGATACCGAGATAGGTCTTGGTTTATTTTCTATACTTCCAAACCTTTTAACTGATTGTATTTCTAGAACATCTGTTTTTACTTTTATTTTATTGTTTACAATGTCCAATATTTTTTCTTCGAGTTGGAAGTATGATCTTTCGCTTTCTTCAACCCCAAAAAACACCAAGTTCCTTTGGACGTTATGCTTCTCTATAGTACTCAGTCTTTTCTCCTGGTTTTCTAATTCCGACCGTAGATTTTCCATCTCTTTATTTAGGCTATCGAACTTTTTATTCATGTGAGAGGTAATCTGTGATGTTATTTTTTCTTCTGAGCACGCAATGCGTGATTCGATCGCATTTAGTTTTTGACTAAACTCATCTCTCATTTCTCTAAATAGCCGGTTTAATTCCTCCATTATGCACCAAAGTTTTTTTTTTTTTTTTTAAAGTTTATCTATTTTCTTTACCGCGCCCTCTGTTGGAAATAGTGAAATAGACGTGAGATTCAATCTATACTGAGGACGTCTTGTTTCTCGAGGGACCACGTAGTTTATACCTTACTCGCTAGGTGGCGTTGGTACCCAAAGTAAGTTTTTATTTGAAATAATGACTTGCCGTTTTGACGGTTGAGATTTTTAATTTAATATTATTTCTCCAAATTGCAATTTCAGACTGACCTTGTTAATCCGCCACTTTCTGGTGATCATCCAAAGTGTCGCTAGTCACATATTTCATTCTAGGTGTAACTAACTTCCAATATAATCATCCGTGTATTGTCTGAATGTATTTTGTGATTTTTGTAGGTTTCCGTTCGATTACTGGCACTGTCCACAATATATGGTAGGAATTGGCCTTAAAACTTCACTTTTTACTACTTTTCACAATAATTTACGTAGTTGAAATATTTTTACTAAAATAATATACGCGGAGCTAATGTTTACAGTGTAAGAGGCGCCCTCATAGCTCGTAATACACTTTTATATGAAGTCGGATAATAATGGAAACCATAGCAAAGCAAGAGTCATAGTTGCCGAAGGGTCTGGTACCTGGCGCGGATGCGCTTTTGTCATGGGCCGCATACCGGCAGGTAGCCCCCGCGAGCGCACTTTTTTATTCAAATTGATGCTGAATCGGCCAAGCATCACGGCAAACGGGATTTTGTGTTTTTTATATATAAATTGACCCGTGGGAAAGAAGTGGACCCATGATCCAGAACCGGCTTGATCCTCTACTCCCGAGGGAAGCGTGGATTTCCGGTTCCCGTTCCTGCTCCCTTTTGCAACCTTTATACCTACTTTCAAGGAAGTTTGCTATAGTAATCTACCTATAGCTGTAGTTATAGATTACGGTTTTTTCAAAATCCCGTGGGAAATCTTTGATTTTTCGGGATAAAATAGCCTATGTTTTAAGTCAGGGCACAATCTTTCTCCATTTCAGCCAAATCGGTTCAGTAGTTGCAGCGTGATTGAGTAACAAACATCCATCCACACTTTCACATTTATATTATTAGTAGGATTTTACTCGCCTGGTCTTCGTCGTGGTAGATGCTGGCGGTGTCGATGTGTCGGTACCCCTCGTCGATGGCGGCCTCCACCGCCCGCTGCACGGAGTCGTCGACCACCGCCACCGGCAACTATACATACAAATAAAAGAAATTAACAAATAATTTAACTATAAGTAAGTAGGTATACAATGAAAAACAAAATTAATATTTTGCTATAATCCGTTAACAGTGACTTTGTAGCATCTTCAGCACATCTCCTGTCGACATCTCCTGAAGATGCTCCGGTGTCGGAGCGAAACGATCATAGTTTGTTTTGTGGTGAATTTGTGTGGTGTTGTCCAGAAGTCCGATAATAAACCGGTCAAGTGCGAGTCAGACTCGCGCACCGAGGGTTCCGTACCCCAGAAGTCTAAGTACAATCTGTTTTTCATTGGTTTGTCTTAAAAGGTAAGTAGCTAATTAAGCTAGGCCTCTAAATTGTATGAGCGCTCATACAACTCAGAGGTCCATCTTAATTGGCTCAACTATGTATGTATGGGGACACCCTTTAATTTCCAAGTTTTTTTAGTTTTTGGAATTTTTCCTGTGTTTGTGCTGTAAGACCTGGATTTTCGCCTTTTGTTATTCTAGGTCAACTGGAACTACCATTTAGGTTTTCCACCCAAAACCTATAGGGTACTTCCGGTTTACCTAGATTTGTCAATTTTGGTTAAAAGCAAGGTTTTACAGATCAAGTAAAGGAAAAATTCCGAAAAATAAAAAAAGTTGAAAATTAAGGTGAATTTTGGCACTTACAAATTTTCGTGAAAATCTAAATTTGCCCATATATTTTTATTGTGTGGACTCAGGACCTTAATTTTGATACACCTAATAGGGATCATTGACTTTAGTATCTGGTATAAATTTCAACTTGCTAGGTCCACCCGTTTCTGACAAAATCGGTGGTGACACACGGACAGATGGACAGACGGACAAGAAAGTGATCTTATAAGGGTTCCTTTTTTTTAGCATTTGAGGTACGGAACCCTAAAAATGATTTATGACTCGGTCCGCACGTTTGTAATGTCCCAACTATAGTATTCTGAGGTTTACATGCAGCAGTGGACAAGTTTCGGCTGACGAATTGAGAAGTGTATTATTATATCTATACGTGTATGTTTTCTCACCTGTTTTTGATCAAGACCCAACCAGGTCCCGAAGCCGTACCGAGGCATCACGTTCCCATCGTTCAGTCGTATCACCGGCGCTTTGCAGGCAGGGATACTCTGGAAACAATCAAATTATAGTGGGTGTAAGAGTTATGAGGGCTATTACACATACACATATTACACTAGGGTAGGTATAAGGGCTATTGGTTGAGACGGGTGGAAGGGAACCGCTTTGGGAAACGAAGACAGGTAATAGTAGTGAAAGATTACCTCCTCCGTAAGACTTTAGCTCCCTTTTCATATTCTATAGTCTCTATGACGTGAAAATATCATTTTGGCGAACGCGACGTCCGGAGCGGCAAAAACTCTGTATAAGAGAGTTCGTCATAATATTAGTAATAGAAATAGGTTGTAAATTAGTTTTTAGGATGTTTAATAATTATTGTTTATATAAGTACGATTTGGCCAGCGTGGTAGACTATGGCCAAAACCCTTCTCACTCTGAGAGGAGACCCGTGCTCTGTAGTGAGCCGGTAATGGGTTGATGATGATGATGATGATGAAGTACGATTTAATGTTGTAGCCCTACGAGAGCAACGTAGTCACTCTATTAGTGACTTTCGCTCTATAAATGAGAATTAAAAAAAAAAAAATCTATAGTCTCTATAACGGGGAGTGTTCTGATGAGTTGTTTGACCTAATACCACCTACTCATTTCCGGCACCGCACCGCACGCCACCGAAAATGCTATCATCCTCAGCACCTGGATCACTGGCATACATCAACCAAGCGTTGCGCGAGGTCGTTCCTTCCGCGCACTCAAAACTGTGGGACCAACTCCCTGTGGAGGTGTTTCCACATAACTGACATAGGGTCATTCAAGGGGCGGATCGACAAACTCCTTAAAAGCCGTCAACGCATTAGTGGTTCGTCTGGTGCTGCAAATGTTCATGAGCTGCGGTAATCACATAACATCAGGTGACCCACTCGTTTGCCCGCAATTAATAGTACTTAAAAGAAAAGGTCTGCAAGCGTTCCACCTTGGTAACTTAATAAGTAGGTACTAGCTTCTGCCCGCGGCTTCACCCGCGTGAATTTCGGTTTTTCACAAATGCCGAGGGAATCGTGGATTTCCGGTTTCCGTTCCCGCTCCCTTTTCCAACCTTTATACCTACTTTCAAGGAAGTTTTCTATAGTAATCTACAGTACCTAAACCTATAGCTGTAGCTAAAGATTTTGGTTTTTACTTTTTTCAAAATCCCGTGGAAACTGTGGATTTTTTCAGCATAAAAAGTGCAAACGTATACAGATGCATGCAACTATAATTGTAATACTTGATGCGCTATGTGAGCGTGATTTACCGAATAACAATTAGCGCCATCTATCACATTTTTAGAAGTCTATATCTATTTAGTCCCACAGGAATACTTTTCCGGAATCACTACATAGTATAAAACAAAGTCGTTTTCTCTGTCCCTATGTCCCTATATCCCTTTGTACGCTTAAATCTTTAAAACTACGCAACGGATTTTGATGCGGTTTTTTTTAATAGATAGTGATTCAAGAGGAAGGTTTATATGTATGATAACATCCATTAAATAGTGGAGAAATACTGTTATTTTTGAGGTTTCTAATGTGATGTCGTAAATAATTACATTTTTTCCGCTTACATTGCAAACGCAGGCTGAACCCTACGAGATTTATCAATATAATGTACTAAGTATTGTACACATTGAAAAGGTCTATAGAAAACTCCGCGATGGTATATGTCTATCTCTTATGGATATCCCACAATAACATTTTTTGTCATTTACTTTTTTACGACAAATAATGGCTAATTTTAGAAGCGATTTTAACCAATACAGCATAAATCCTTATCTAATTAAATACCTTAAGTACATTGTTGATTTATTATAGATCTATATGGCCCTTTACAGCATATGATTTAAATGAATATTTTCGAAGATATTACAGATTTAAAAATTGCGGGACATAGACTTTGCGCGCGGCGCGCGGTTCCAGCCGGCCGGGGCGGCGATGCGTAAAGTTCTCCTATAGCATTTTGAATTTAGCAGCGATCGGACGCGTATGCTATCGAGTATCGGAGCTTTCTAGCGAGGAAAATAACAATCACACTAGTATTATAAAGGCGTTATTAAGTTATTAAGTTTGTGTGTATGTTTGTTCCTCTTCTCCGCCGCAACTACTGAACCGATTTGGCTGAAATTTTAAATGGAGATTGCTTATGCCCTGACTTAACACATAAAGTAACTTTTTATCCCAGAAAAGTATTCCTGTAGGACTAAAATAGATATAGACCTCCAAAACGCCACAGAGGGCGCTGACTGTTCTTAGGTAAATCACGCTCACATAACCCATTATTGCAATACTTTGCTGTGTAGCATGCATTGGCAACACATAGGCTACTTTTTATCCTGGAAAAATGCACAGTTCCCACGGGATTTTGAAAAACCCGAAATCTATATCTACAGCTATAGGTAGATTACTATAGCGACCTTGCTTGATATTTTAAGTATAAAGGTAGGAAAAGGGAGCGGGAACGGGAACCGGAACTCCACGATTCCCTCGGGATTTGTTCAAAACCGAAATTCACGCGGGCGAAGCCGCGGGCAGAAGCTAGTAAAAAGATAAAGCGTATGTGTTAAGTCAGGGCATAATCTATCTCCATTCAAATTTTCAGCCAAATCGGTTCAATAGTTGCGGCGTTAAATAGTAACAAACACACACACACACACAATTTTTCGCCTTTATAATATTAGTGTGAAGTGTGATAGTGTGATATTGCAGATAATGTCAGGGTAGGTACTAAGTACCTACATTTGATGATGATTTTTTTCCTCAATGTAGTAAATACAGTATTCTATGTGACTATAATATTATTATGTATGACCAGTTCACCTTGGGACCGCTCGAGGTTATGTCTCATCTGAGTCATCTGTACATCCGCGGTGCATCCAATCACAAATGATCAAGTAATTAAGATGATGCAAAACAAACAATCTACGATGTTTACGTCGGTACAGTCTGTATTAGCGATTTTTTTGTGCTCGCCTGGCTTTAAGTAATAAAATTATTTTTATACTTAGTATAGTGGTATTTGTCTGACTACGAAAACTATACTGCCTGATGGTACAGCGGTTGCAGTTGGTAACTCGGTAAATGGCCACCCACAGGATAGTGTGAAGCACCGTTGCCAGACGTCCCGATTTTGGCGGGACATCCCGATTTTTAAATCAAAATTAAATGTCCCGCGCGGGACAGGCTCAGTCCCGCTTTTCGGAGATAACTCGACCATGCACGCAGTGTGCAGGGGGGTAATCTGTACCTTATTTAGCAACTGAATCACGCATTCTGTAACTTAGTTAGCAACTGAAAATAGTTGCCAACGAATTAGTTCGATATACATTATACATTGCTGCTTTACTGTGTAAAATTATGAAAACACTTTATATTTCCCACAGTAAAGCAGCAATGTATATCAAACTAATTCGTTGGCAACTATTTTCAGTAACCCAGCTGAGGAAGCACAGACAAGTGTGTACCTACTGGCCAAGTGTTACGTAGCATATTCGTCATAAGTTGATGATGATTTTCGGCAATTTTTGATAATAATACATGTGTTCAACATTCGGGTATTCCCTTCAAGTTTAAACATAAATTAAAATTAAATAGTACGACCACAATAAAATTATTTTATAAAATTATTTTTATTAAGTAAGTACTTAAAGCATCTTAAAGTTACTAAAAAAAATTGCAACTTTATGGGGTTGTTGTTTCCACGCTCTGGTGGCGATTTATTTTACGAGCACGAATTTTGTCTAAATAAATTATTTTTTTTAGGGTTCCGTACCCGAAGGGTAAAAACGGAGCCCTATTAATGTCACTCGGCTGTCTGTCTGTCTGTCTGTCTGTCTGTCCGTCTGTCCGCCGGTCACAGGTCTCTAGCTCGCAGACGAAATGAGTTACAAACCTGAAATTTTGGTATTTAGTGTAAAACGTTAACCCAAAATCAAATATTGAATTAGAAATTGAATTAAATTATTTTTCAGCGACGGGGTGTTATAAGTTTGACGTGTCTGTGTGTGTGTGTGTGTGAGTGTGTGTGTGTGTGTGTGTGTGTGTGTGTGTGTGTGTGTGTGTGTGTGTGTGTGTGTGTGTGTGTGTGTGTGTGTGTGTGTGTGTGTGTGTCTGTCTGTCTGTCTGTTCCCCTGTGGCGCTCAAACGGGTGGACCGATTTGAATGCGTTTTTTTTTGTTTGAAAGGTGATTTAGTCGAGAGTGTTGTTAGCTATGTTTGATGAAAATCGGTCCAAGATGGCCGCCGCTACAAAATGGCGGATTACATATTTTTTATTCATCCCCTCTCCCAAGGGAACCGTGCTGAATTTCGGAATAAAAAGTATCCTATGTCCTACCTCGGAGTATAAACTCAAATCGTACCAAGTTTCATTCGAATCCATTCAGTAGTTTCGGCGTGATGCGCGGCCAAGATACAGACAGACAGACAGACAGACAAAAATGAAAAAAATTGCAGTTTTGGCTTCAGTATCGATTATAGAGTGCCCTCCAATAAAAAATTTCAAAATATCTTCAATGTACAGAATTGGATCTGTTACAGTTTTATTATATTACTAGCTTTTGCCCGCGGCTTCGCCCGCGTGAATTTCGGTTTTTCACAAATCCTGAGGGATAAGTAGATTTCTGGTCCACCCGCCCCCCACCGCGCGTCGGCGTACCGCGTTACCGCGTACGACGGGAGCAGGGCACAGGGGCGCGCGGCGCGCGGCGCGGGGAGTTCCATGCAGCGCGAGCGTGCGTCGGCCGTCGCGCGCAGCGAAAATACCTATCAGGGCGTTTTTTACCGATTTCAACACAACTCCTTTTTTGAAAGTCGGTTAAAAAGTAGCCTATGTTACTCCTTGGTTAATCCTCTACTTGTCTGTGAAAGTCCCGTCAAAATCGGTTCAGGCGTTTCGAAGATTAGCCCGTTCAAACAGACAGACAGACAGACAAAAATTTTAAAAACGTGTGATTCGGTTATGGTATCGTCCAAATAACCATATGAGCTTAATATGTGGTAGTTATTTCGAAATTACTGTTCGGGTCACTGCGTGTAACCGAACACCGCATACTCAGCAATTTACGCCATTGCCTCCTGCTCGCGAGAGCGGTCGGCAAAGACAGTACAATTCGGACCAGCCACGCGGAAAGTACTCCTATCATATCAAAATCATATCATTATTAATCAATACAAGTCCACTATCATCAATAATCAAATCTATCATTTACCAATACACCACAAAGAACTGCACCCCACATCTTTTGGTCCTTCGAGCCGGATTTGCTTATTGGGCAACCACAATACTTTGTTACATGACGCCTGTACTCGGCAACAATCGTCACCTACTTACAATAAATCAAAACAATTTAATGCCAATAACCCAACGAAGCCACAAAACGTGACAAATGTGTCACACGTGTCTCAAAAAGACGTTTCACAAGTATTACTTTCAACTGCAATTGTAAAGGTGAAAACACACGATGGACGTTTTATGAAAATGAGAGCCTTGATTGATCAAGGTTCCCAAATATCACTTATCACGGAACATGGAGCGCAAAGCTTAGGTATCAAGCGACAATTTTGTCAAGGGAGATTTTTCGGCATCGGAGAAAAGGAAAATAATTGTAAAGGAATAATCAACATCAACTGCCAATCAATTCACAACGATTTTTCATTCCAAACAGAAGTTATTATCACGGATAAATTGGTCAGTAATTTGCCAAATACATCATTTGAAAAACCTACATGGGAGCACATACAAAACATAAACTTAGCAGACCCGGAATTTTATAACAGAAGACCAATCGACATACTATTTGGAGCTGACATTTATTCGAATATCATGTTAGGAGGGATTATAAGAGGAGAAGATCCATCACAACCCCTGGCCCAGCAAACTCAACTAGGATGGTTACTGTGTGGAAATATGAGATCATATAATTGTAATGTCGTTTTGTCAAACATAGAGAATATTCAGAAGTTTTGGGAAGTAGAAGATATCACTGAGTCATCGGTTTTATCAGAAGAAGATCAAGAGTGTATACGTCATTATATCGAGACAACAAAGCGGAGAGAAGATGGAAGATATCAGGTAGAGTTTCCTTTCAAAGATAATTTTGAACAGAACCTTGGAAAATCAAAAGAAAAAGCAATTGCTCAATTTAGAAACATGGAAAGAAAAATGAGTAAGGACCCTACATTATCAGCTGACTACAAGTCATTTATCAATGAATATATAGCATTAGGACACATGATTCCAGCAATAAATTCAAGTGAATCTGACTGTTATCTCCCTCATCACGCTGTACACCGAGCTGACTCAGCAACCTCCAAAATCCGCGTGGTCTTCAATGCCTCACAGAAAACAACATCCTCTGTCAGTCTGAATGACGTTATGTACAAGGGCCCAAACTTGCAACAGGACTTACAATCATTACTTATCAAATGGCGACAATATCAATACGCGTATACAGCAGATATCGAAAAGATGTATAGACAGATTCTTATCAGTGAACATCATCAAAAGTATCAAAAAATTGTATGGAGAGACTCCGTTACCAAACCAATTCAAGAATATCAGTTAGCAACACTAACATATGGCACCAAGGCGGCACCATTTTTAGCTATGATGACGTTAAGACAGCTGGCCGCTGATGAAAAAATTAATTATCCCGCTGTAGCAAAAATTGTAGAGCAGGCATTTTACATGGACGACTTAGTTCATGGGTCTCATTCTATCAAGGAAGGCAAACAGGAAATATTACAGTTAGACGGTTTACTAAAATCAGGAGGTTTCACATTAAGAAAATGGTCAAGCAATGAAAATCAATTATTAGAACCCATCATGGAGAATCGAAACAAGGACAATATCGTATTTTATTTTAAATCAGAAAGCACTGGGAAGACATTAGGCTTACGCTGGAATTCTTTGGAAGATAAATTCACCTTTGAATGCACCTGTATGACACCTATAGAAAAAGCACCTATAACAAAAAGAGTATTATTATCAGAGATTTCTAAGTTATTTGACCCTTTAGGATGGTTAGTACCGATTGCGACCACACTTAAGTTACTTTTTCAAACTGTTTGGATGGAATGCTCAAACTGGGATGACGTCATATCAGAAAAAGCAAAAAGAGAATGGATGAAAATCAGAGCTGACTTGGAAAATATCACACAAATTGAAATTGAGCGTTGGGTAGGAAGTTCCCGAGATGATATCATAGAATTTCACGGATTTTGCGACGCGTCCTTGAAAGCGTACGCAGCCGCAATCTACGTAAGAATCAAAAAGGGTTCAAGATATCACGTTACATTATTGACTGCAAAAAGTAAAGTTGTGCCAATTAAGAAGAAAATATCGCTACCTAGGTTGGAGTTGTGTGGAGCTCAGCTATTAGCTAAACTAATGAACAAGGCCATCGAGTGTTATCAAGAAAGCTATCAAATCAAGGCTCATTGCTGGAGTGATTCGATGGTGGTGCTTGACTGGCTGCAAGGGGAGGCTACTCGTTGGCAACCGTTTGTCGCTAACCGAGTTAAACAAATCAAGGACATTATATCATCAGAAAAGTGGAGTTATGTAAAAACTAAAGAAAACCCGGCGGATATTGCTAGTCGTGGTACCAATTTATCACAGTTGAAAAGTCATAAAGGTTGGTGGAGTGGACCAGAATGGCTACAAAATTTATCTATGGATGAAATTAACAAAAACCAAAGCCACTTCACTACTAATCATGAAAGAAAGCTAGGTCAAACAAATATCATTCAAAAGAACACAATCTCGGATATTATTACACAGTTATTAGAAAAGCATAATTGCTTCATAAAAATATGTCGCATATTAGCATGGATACAGCGTGCATTGATTTGTAATTCGAAGCGTTCATTGACATGCAGACCTACTTATATCACTTTACAAGAAATTAAACAATCAAAGTTAAAAATAATAAAATATGTACAACACAGTGAATTTGCAAAAGATATAGAAAATTTACAGAAATTTAACAAGTTAAATAGCAAAAGTATTTTATGGAATTTATCACCATTTATCGATCAAAATGGAGTTTTAAGGGTGGGAGGACGGTTACAGAATGCCGACCTATCATACGATATGAAGCACCCGATTATCATACCCCATAATCATAGATTAACACAACTATTAATAACTGAAGCACATAAGTTAACTTATCACGGGGGGCCAAGGCTCACACTATCATTCTTAAGAAGAAAGTATTGGGTGATTGGAGGAAATAGGGCGACTAAGAAAGAATTAAGGAACTGCATCATATGTAGGAAAAATAGCCCAGAGATTCAATATCAGCTTATGGGAGATTTGCCAGCATCACGCACTGACCCAGCTCCGCCGTTTTTCCACACCAGCGTGGATTATAATGGATTCATAAAAAGACCCGTTGCCAAGTTATCAATATTACCCTTACATTCATCAAACGAGGAAGCTGAAAAACACAAAAGTAAAGAAAACAAAGGACAGTCAAACAGAAAAGATCTTGCCATCGCATCAAAATATAATAATTTTATATCAACGGCTTTAACATGTTTTATTTTGTTCATGACAATCATATCACCGACGAGCGCATTACATCATATTACGAAATTCAGTATCAATCAATCTGTGTACTTGGACTCTATCTCAGAATTACAAATAATCAGGGATGAGTGGACTATGGTTGCCTATTACAACATGTCACCCTATTGGGAAGGAATTACTACAATAAATAAATTCAATAATTATTTAGAAAAAACATGCGAAAGAGTCCAGGAACAATCACGATGCAATCTGATCCTGCAACAGTTATGTCACGAGAACAATGAACTCGAATATTATAACAAACTTTTACTGAATCAGGATTTCGACGCGCACGCCAGACAGCGTCGCGGACTTATAAATGGAATAGGATACGTTGCAAATACTTTGTTCGGCGTATTGGACGAGAGATTCGCAGAAAAATATACCCAAGACATACAACAGATAAGAGTAAATCAAAGACATTTATCAGAATTATGGAAAAATCAAACTTCAGTAGTGGAAGCTCAGTATAATCTGTTAAAACGCACAGAAGAATTAATTGCGAAGCAGCACAAAACTATCAATAAACAATTGAATACTTTGTACCAATCTACGGGTTATATTGAAGAACAAATACAGAGACTATCACACATTGAAGACTTTACATTATCAGCGATTACTGCCAGCAATTTAATAAATAATTTAAAAAGAGCGCAAGACACCTTACTAGATACCTTAACAGACATATATCATGGAAAACTAAATATACATCTGATTACCCCTGAACAGCTGCAGTCCGAACTACTGATAATTTCTAGCCATTTATCAAAGGATTTAGCCATACCACTCCAAAATATTCACGGTGAATTACTAGGAATTTACCACTTGTTGAGAGTAAAAGCAAGAATGACCCAAGATTATTTTATATTCGAAATTAAATTCCCTCTAATTGCCAGAGATAGTTATCAACTTTACAATCTTATACCAATTCCACAACAAATAGAAAATAATATTATTATCAGTATCGCTCCAATATCAGATTACATTGCAATAAATATACAGAAAGATTCATACATACCTACAACTTACCTTGAACTTCAAGATTGCTTAAGCCATGAGCAAAGGTACCTATGTAAATTAAAAAACCCTGTCCGGCATTTATCGGCAAATGAAAAGTTCTGTGAAATTGATAAATTGAATAATAATTGTAAACTCCAAAAGAAACCTTGTGAGAATAAATTACTCCAACTAACAAATGTTCATAGTTATCTATATTTCTACTGTTATCCCTGCTCGTGGAGAATAATTTGTGAAGATGACGTGTCAAATCCAAAACTTAATGGAGCCGGAATCATTCATATCAGCGAAAAATGCATGGTGAAGGGAGAAGACTTTTCAATATTTTCACATCAACCATCAGCTAGAAACGTTTTAAATATCAACCCAAAAATTGTACTTCCTGAAATTCCACCAATAAATTATCTTCTCAATCTATCGTTCCCGAACATATCATTATCAAATAACTCAGCAGAAGACACGACTATCAATGAAAATCTCAATCAAATTCAACAACAAATCCAATTGATGAAGAAAAATGCCGATTTAGCAGATTCGGACATATTATCAGGACATGATCTACACCAGTATATCATCAGCTACGGAGTATCAGCAGCAGCTGTGACCCTGGGAGGACTCATCTGGTGCAGGAGGCGGAGGCGCATCCGTGTGTCTCCCTCCCCCGCCGCCCCGCCGCCCCGCCGCCCCGCCGCCGCCCCCGCCCCGGCGAACGTGAGTGATAGTGAAGTGACAGTGAGTGTGAACCAGTTACAAACCAGTGAAAATTACAAAAAGTGTGAGCATATAGAAATGGTGGATATGGCTACGTCGCCAATTCAAAAAAAATGCATTCGGTTTAGTTTAAAAGAATAAAAGGTGTAGAGACATTAAGTATCACAACTCTAGAGACATTAATAATATTATAATAAATAATCATAAAATGTTAAATAAGGTCATGCTTTTTGTTAATAGCTATCTCATCTGCATCATCATTTCAATTTTATTGTTATCATTACACCCTCATCTCGTGGTTGGGAGCATGTTCGGGTCACTGCGTGTAACCGAACACCGCATACTCAGCAATTTACGCCATTGTCTCCTGCTCGCGAGAGCGGTCGGCAAAGACAGTACAATTCGGACCAGCCACGCGGAAAGTACTCCTATCATATCAAAATCATATCATTATTAATCAATACAAGTCCACTATCATCAATAATCAAATCTATCATTTACCAATACACCACAAAGAACTGCACCCCACAATTACAGACAGACACTTCAATTTTATTTATTAGTATAGAAGTATAGATAGATAGATAGATAGATTGTATTTAGTAGGTAATAGTCCGGCAGCCCTGGAACAAATTTTTTATTGATTAATCTAGGTATAATTACATATAATAAAATCGTGGACTTGCCGTATCTGTACATTGAAGATTTTTGCAAAATAATAACTGGAGGATGTTAGGGAAAAGTAATAGAACGTAAAAAAGCTATTTTTGAAATTTTTGTCTATTTGTCTGTTTATCTGTTTGTCTGTATGCTTGTGCGCGCATCACGCAAAAACTATTGAATGGATTGAAATGAAACTTAGTACGATTTAAGTTCATACTACGGAGTAACATATATAGGCACTATATAGGATACTTTCTACATGCTTTATATTAGTTTCACCTGTATGTATGTTTGTAACCGACTTCTTTGAACGCGATTTTGACCCACTTTAAACGGTCAGATTTCATTCAAACTTTGTAGATTTATCGAGGACCGATGACAATATACTAATTTCATAAGATTATTTCATTATTCAATTTGGAAAATAAGATTTTGTGTTCATTTATCAAAAGTCGTCGGTAAGGAAAAACAATAAACTTTCAAAATCGCACGGTAACTAAGTGTAACTAGGGTAAACAGAATAGATGTCACACACAACTAAAATCTAAGCACAAAACGCACGGATGCGAAGATAAAACAATATTAAAACAAAATAATATTATTAATTACTAGTACTTATTTACTTTAATCATATTGTACGATCTATAATATATATAATATATATATCTATCTATAATATAATAAAACTGTAACAGATCCAATTCTGTACATTGAAGATATTTTGAAAATTTTTATTGGAGGGCACTCTATAATCGATACGGAAGCCAAAACTGCAATTTTTTTCATTTTTGTCTGTCTGTCTGTCTGTCTGTCTGTCTGTCTGTCTGTCTGTCTGTCTGTCTGTCTGCCTGTCTGTCTGTCTGTCTGTATCTTGGCCGCGCATCACGCCGAAACTACTGAATGGATTCGAATGAAACTTGGTACGATTTGAGTTTATACTCCGAGGTAGGACATAGGATACTTTTTATCCCGAAATTCAGCACGGTTCCCTTGGGAGAGGGGAAGAAAGTTAAAACGTGTATTTAGCTCTAATTCAATAACGGGTACTTCGATTTAACTCATTCTTTTTTTGTTAGAAAGGTAGTACTTTAAGTATTGTCCCGTAAATATATCAAGGTCATAGGTTTTTTATTTCAGAAATGACAGACATTTATATTGGGTTCAAATAACTTGGGACCCGGATCTTTGAACGTACGGTTTATTTTAAACTGGTGTGCATTTAGAGTTATGTTTGTCGATCTGTACATTTGTTCTAGCTAATTTCAGAAACGGCTGGATCGATTTTGATGGAACTTTCAATGGCAGACAGGTGATGTTATATGGAGTAACTTAGGCTACATTTAGTTTAGGTACAAAAAAGGATTATGGGATCCAATCCGATCCTATATAAAAACCTATATAACCACGCAGACGAAGTCGCGGGGGTCAGCTAGTAATATAATAAAACTGTAACAGATCCAATTCTGTACATTGAAGATATTTTGAAAATTTTTATTGGAAGGCATTCTATAATCGATACTGAAGCCAAAACTGCAATTTTTTTCATTTTTGTCTGTCTGTCTATCTGCCTGTCTGTCTGTCTGCCTGTCTGTCTGTCTGTATCTTGGCCGCGCATCACGCCGAAACTACTGAATGTATTCGAATGAAACTTGGTACGATTTGAGTTTATACTCCGAGGTAGGACATAGGATACTTTTTATCCTGAAATTAAGCACGGTTTCCTTGGGAGAGGGGAAGAAAGTTAAAACGTGTATTTAGCTGTAATTCATCAACGCGTAGTTCGATTTAACTCATTCTTTTTTTGTTAGAAAGGTAGTATTTTAAGTATTTTTCCGTAAATATTTCAAGGTCATAGGTTTTTAGTTTAGAAATGACAGATATTACAACCCTAATTATTGGGTTCAAATAACTTGGGACCCGGATCTTTGAAAGTACGGCTTATTTTAAACTGGTGTGCGTTTAAATTTATGTTTTTCGGTCCGTCTGTTTATTCCAGCTAATCTCCGAAACGGCTGGATCAATTATAATGGAACTTTCAATGTTATAAGGAGTAACTAAGGCTACATTTAGTTTAGGTACATAAAAGAATTATGGGATCCGATCCGATCCTATATAAAAACCTATATCTACGCGAACGAAGTTGCGGGGTTCAGCTAGTTTACAATAAAAAACAAATAAAATAATTTATTAATAATTAATATCTGGTATTTTAAGTGACATGATTTTTTTAGTGTTTTATAAATAAACCAAACTAAAAACTAGAAAATAAATAATAGTTTAAAAAAACTAAAAAACACGCTTTTTATAGAAAACCAAACTAAAAAATAGAAAATAAATTTTAATAAATATAAATTAATAATAGTGTGCATATGAAAAAAATGTATTTTATTTAAAAAAAAGCGTGGGGTGATTTTAAGATATTATCGAAATGATAATCCACTATACAGTTATACACCCATGCATGCACCCCACGCTTTTTTTTAAAATAAAATACATTTTTTTCATATGCACACTATTATTAATTTATATTTATTAAAATTTATTTTCTATTTTTTAGTTTGGTTTTCTATAAAAACGTGTTTTTTTGTTTTTTCAAACTATTATTTATTTTTATACCGAAATTCAGCACGGTTTCCTGGGAAGAGGGCACGAAAATCAAAATGTGTATTTAGCTGTAATTCAATAACGCGTGGTCCGATTTCATTCATTCTTTTTTTGTTAGAAAGTAGATACTTTAAAGATTACCGACTAATCTCTAAAAGGCTGTATCGATTTTGATGGGACTTTCACTGGTGGATCATCAAATTTTGATCTACCTAAAAACATTCGCCAGTGAACTTTTAACAGTTTTTAGCATGATATGAGCTCAAAGGAGCTTAGGAAAAACCGAATGATTCCCACGGGATTTTTAAAAACCAATATACTTAATTACGCGAACGAAGTCGCGGGTGTCCGCTTATAATTTACTAACAAGCTGAATTTTCGTGAGTAGGTTCGTTTCGACAAGACGAACAAGTTTTTTATCTATGAAAATTCTCGATGGAGGTAGCTACTCTCAATTTTATATACCTACTCGTACAACGCGTGTTAGTCCGATTTCATTAATTCTTTTTTTGTTAGAAAGAAGATACTTCAAAGATTACCGGCTAGCCTCTGAAAGGCTGGATCAATTTTGATGGGACTTTCACTGGCGGATGTTTACATTTTGATCTACCTAAACATCCGCCAGTGAACTTTTTAGCAAGTTATGAGCTCATAGGAGCTTAGGAAAAACAAAATAATTCCCACGGGATTTTTAAAAACCAATATCCACGCGAACGAAGTCGCGGGTATCCGCTTGTAAATAAAATAAAAATTAAATTAAAATAAAAAAAAAATACAAGAAACGTGATTTTTTCGGCGTTTACCAAGGAGTAACATAGGCTACTTTTTTAAACGACTTTCAAAAAAAGGAGGAGTTGTGCTTTCCTCTCTACCTATGTACACCGAAATCTCCGAAATTTCTAAACTGATCTGCGTATTTTTTTTTTTAATCTTGGATTTTGAATTTTTAAACTTTGGATTCCAACTATTTAATCCTGATGCTGTTAGGGTACTTGAAGGAAAAGCTGACTGCTGATCTAGAATATAAACGCATAGCTCAATTATTGGACGGATATAAGGATGAAAGGACATGACCAGTGCCTGCCTACCGATTAGGAAAAATGTGCAGGATTTCTGCTTTTACAGTAAGATTCAAAAATTAAAGCTTAATTTAATATGGATTTATTATTTCGAAAAAGGCCATGGTTTAAAATATCTAAAAAAACAGTATGTTTATTGATTCCGCTTTTTCCTTTTATTTACTACTCCATCAGAATTGCCAGAAAGGTATGAAATGTACGAAATTGGTACTTTTTAGGTGACCTTCGGTCTTATTTTCAATTTAACTTTTATTTATACATTCTTTGACGTTTCCATTGCTACCAGATTTTTATAAAAATAAATATTGCTGGGGACAAAAAGAGATTAGTATGAATCACTAGCTCGGTTGCTACAGTAGCTATATGAGTAACTTTAGAAAGGTGTCAAATATTATGAGTCTTTTTTTTAATAAACATAGCGAGCAAACAACAACAAACCATTATTATTAACAGAATAAAAACTTCGTATTGGATTTTGTACCTGGAAGTCCCTTAATGAATGACGACCTCTGACTCCTGACGTTCTCTTTCGTTCCGAGAATATTGACTTTTTGTTACGAAAGTCAGTGGCACTACAGCTTCGTACTTTATCTAGCTTTCGAACTTTTTCAGGGTCTCGTTCGTAGGATTCACGACATACCATCTGGCAACACTACACCATTTATACAAATAATAATCATTCATGAAAGTTTTACGAAATAACTCTGCTATTCGATACTAGATGGCGCTAGGCAATGTCTAATCAAGTCTAAAATGTAAAAAAAATGATTTTCTACTATTCAATGTCATCTATATAGGTGGAACTTTGCTATAAAAAGTAAAGCTATTTATTATTTGTTCAGAATAATTTAAATTATTCGGATTTGCTTGAAACGCCTAGCGCCATCTAGTATCGAAAAGCAGAGTTATTTCGTTTTAAAGTTTTATGAAATAACTCTGCCCCTCGATACTAGATGGCGCTAGGCGTTTCAAGCAAATCTCAATAATTTAAATTATTCTGAACAAATAATAGAAAGCTTTACTTTTTATAGCAAAGTTCCACCTATATAGATGACGTTGAATAGTAGAAAACCATTTTTTTTTTACATTTATACTTGATATTCCACAATGTTTAGCGCCATCTAGCATCGAAAGGCAGAGTTCTTCGTAAAACTTTTCTTTATTTTTCTCAGTTTTCTGAGCCTTTAGAGCCCTGAAAGTTTTTTATCTGAAAACTAGAGAATATAAGAATTCCAAAAATAAAACAATCATTGCTGCACATTGATTTTTGACACCTAGGCAAGTGCCCATAGTGCCACTGGTCATGTCCTTTGCATGCAGCAGGGCTATTCTGTAAAGCCATTTTCGAATTATAGAGAGTGAATTCGAGATGAGTTTGCTAATTTGTACTCTGTAAAACTCGATAGTACAGGTCTTCTCACTCAAACTCACTTCACTTCGCAAGTGCGTAGCAGATGTTTACAGAATATCAAACCAAGGTGAAGTGAGTTTGCTTTCGAAGCGAGTTATCTCACTTGAGTGAGCTTCGATATCGAGATTCGATATCGATGGTATTTTAGAGAATAGCCCTACAGAGCTATTACGACGCGGACGTCGACATCTGCTAACAAAAGATTTTTGAAAATTCAACCCCTATTCAATTTAATTCAATGGGGTAAAATAAGGTTTTTTTTTGTGAAATCTAGGTGGACGAAGTCGCGGGCATAATCCAATAAAATTAATATCAATAAAAATTAAACTTACATGACCGACAGCACCGGCAACGAATACCAAGAAATTGATAAAAAATAACATGTTTTTTTTTATACTCCAGTAATAATAACTTAATTATAATAGCAGTTCACACGGTAGGTATCTCACCGCGACGGGTGAACTGTGAGAAGTGAGCTTAGAATTCACCTTTGTTATATATTATATCATTAACCTGCCGACATCTAAACCTTTACTACCTGTAAAGGCTGAAACAAACAGAACGCGGCGCGACCGACGCGACGTGCACTGCCACGTCTGTACAAAAGAGTAAAAAACGGTAGGGGTCTAAATAAATAAATACAAGAAAAAGTTCATAAACTAAAACCCGACTACACTTAATAATTTAATTTAATATAAAATAATAATTTAGTGTGCGGAAAGCGCGGGGCAAGCAGCTAGTGGCGCCAACTGTCATGTCTATCCGAAACTAAATAATATTTTAGTTTTGCCGCTCGGACGTCGCTTCTCGATTTTTTTCGTATATAAAATGTAGCCTGTGTCACCTGGACCATAACAAAGAATTATTAATTGACACCTCATTCATCAAAATCGGCCCAGTAGTTTAGGCGCTACGGTGGTACACACCGAATCTCATACAAAAATTGGATACAAACATACATACCTACATACATAGACTGCTAAAATCATAACCCTTCCTTTTGCTTTGCCGTAGTCGAGTAAAAAATCCGACTGCGTAAACAGAGGACTAATAAATTGTAAGTAAGTAGGTATATATTTTTGTAGCCTTTTATTTTGATACCCCACTCGAGGTTCTTAGAGAATTTTTTCAGCCCGCGCATCAAAGCTCTGAAAGTCTGCCATTATCTTTTTTTAAGAAATTTAGGTACCTTGACACTCGCGCCATCAAGACCAACATGATGTATCATTTATCAAAATCCGTTGAGCAATGAGCCGTTGAGTAGTTACAAGCGGACATAAGGACCGTACATACACACACAGGACAAACACATAGCCCTCCTTTGGGCTTCGCCGCAGTAGGGTAAGAAGGAGCATAAATTACATAGTATGTTTGGTATTGGTATGGTACATGAATGCGTCGAATGCAAGCAAGATGCGATGCAATAATCTATACTTAATATAATAAAGCGGAAGAGTTTGTTTGTTTGAACACGCTAATCTCAGGAACTACTGGACCGATTTCAAAAATTCTTTCACCGTTGGATATGTACGCGATCCCTGAGTGCTTAGGCTATTATATTATGCACCACGGGCGAAGCCGGGGCGGACCGCTAGTACATAATATGTACATAATTAATAACTATGTACCGAATCGCGCGTGTGCGTGACGTTTATTTTACAAAAAAAAATCTTCACGTATTTCTTCATTGTTAACCGAAATACATTAATTAATGTTGTTACAAATAGTACTTAAAGTCCAATTGCAAGTAGGTAATAGTTTGTTTTCAAAATAGGTAGGTACACTTTAGTACACTTTTGGAATGAGGAAAACTTAAAACTTATCATAAAACTTTACTCATATCAATCTGCCCGCGGCTTCGCCCGTGTGAATTTCGGTTTTAAACAAATCCCGAGGGAATTGTGGATTTCCGGTTCCCGTTTCCGCTCCCTTTTCCAACTTTTATACTTACTATCAAAGAAGTTCGCTATAGTAATCTAACTATAGCTGTAGATATAGATTTCAGGTTTTCCCGCGGGAACTGTGGATTTTTCCAGGATAAAAAGTAGCCTATGTTTTAAGTCAGGGCATAATCTATCTCCATTCAAAATTTCAGCCAAATCGGTTCAGCAGTTGCGACGTTATAGAGTAACAAACATCCAAACATCCAAACATCTAAACATCCACACATCCAAACATCCAAACATTAAAAACATCCAAACATCCACACTTTCACATTTATAATATTATAGTAGGATTACTTAATAGATATCATTAAGTAATCTTCATTTCTATCAAGGTCCTAGACCTGTTTATCTTGTGGTCAAAGATCTTGTAACGGCGGGTTCACATTGTCCGAGTCGCTGTATCGAAGCTGTATGCGTCCATTCCCGCGCGGACTTGAATGGACACTGACTGACTTCTATTAGTACAAGTATTTGTCCTGGACTGGCTATACCACCACCGAAATACCGAAAAGTTGAGGTGCGTGAGGTCCCTCCGAAAGGGAGGCTGTTTTTATTTTAATTTATCTCTAACTAACTTGTAGTCTGTAGATGAATTAAAACATAAAGCTAAAAAAATGCGAGACAGTCTTTGGGGACTGCCGATAGAAGTGAAACCTGGATTAAAGTTTAAAGCCGAGAAAAGTGATCAAGGATTAAAGTTTAAAACACCACCACTACAGCCTTTCAACATCCCACTGCTGGTCACAGGTCTTCTCTCTCATAGGAGAGAGGGATTTAGAGCTTAGACCGGCCACGTTGCTCCAATGCGGGTTGGTGGGCTTTAACGACTATATTGTCACACTAGCTGACCCCCGCAACTTCGTTCGCATGTTTATAGGTTTTATATAGGATCGGATCGGATCCCATAATTCTTTTATGTAGGTACCTAAACTAAATGTAGCCTAAGTTACTCCTTAAAACATCACCTATCTGCCATTGGAAGTTCCGTTAAAATCGACACAGCCGTTTCGGAGATTTGTTGGAACATATAGACAGACCGACAAACATAAATTTAAACGCACACTAGTTTAAAATACCTAAGCCGTACGTTCAAAGATCCGGGTCCCAAGTTATTTGAACCCAATAAATGTCTGTCATTTCTGAACTAAAAAACCTATGACCTTGAAATATTTACGGGATAATACTTAAAGTACTGCCTTTCTAACAAAAAAAGAATGAGTTAAATCGAACTACGCGTTAATGAATTACAGCTAAATACACGTTTTAACTTTCTTCCCCTCTCCCAAGGGAACCGTGCTGAATTTCGGGATAAAAAGTATCCTATGTCCTACCTTCATTCGAATCCATTCAGTAGTTTCGGCGTGATGCGCGGCCAAGATACAGACAGACAGACAGACAGACAGACAGACAGACAGACAGACAAAAATGAAAAAAATTGCAGTTTTGGCTTCAGTATCGATTATAGAGTGCCCTCCAATAAAAATTTTCAAAATATCTTCAACTAGAGAATGCCCGCGGCTTCGCCCGCGTGAATTTTGGTTTTTCACAAATCCCGAGGGAGTCGTGGATTTCCGGTTCCCATTCCCGCTCCCTTTTCTAACCTTTACACCTACTTTCAAGGAAGTTTGCTATAGTAATCTACCTATAGTTGTAGCTAGAGATTTCGGTTTTTTTCAAAATCCCGTGGGAACTGTGGATTTTTCCGGGATAAAAAGTAGCCTATGTTTTAAGTCAGGGTATAATCTATCTCCTTTCAAAATTTCAGCCAAATCGGTTTAGTAATTGCGGCGTAATTGAGTAACAAACATCCAAACATCTAAACATCCAAACATCCACACTTTCACATTTATGATATTAGTAGGATAGTAGGAGGATTAGTAGGATTAGTAGGATAGTAGGATTAGTAGGATTGGTATTGGATTATGTGTGATAGCTTCTGCCCGCAGCTTCGCTCGCGTAAATTTCGGTTTTGAACAAATCCCGAGGGAATCGTTGATTCCCGGTTCCCGTTCCCGATCCCTTTTCCAACCTTTATACTTTCTATCAAGGAAGTTCGCTATAATAATCTACCTATAGTTGTAGATATAGACTTCGGGTTTTTCAAAATCCCATGGGAACTGTGCATTTTTTCCAGGATAAAAAGTAACCTATGTGTTGCCAATGCATGCAAAACAGCAAACTATTGCAATAATGTGTTATGTGAACGTGATTTACCTAAGAACAGTCAGCGCCCTCTATGGCGTTTTTGGAAGATTATATCTATTTTAGTCCCACAGGAATACTTTTCCGGGATAAAAAGTAGCCTATGTTTTAAGTCAGGGCATAAGCTATCTCCATTCAAAATTTCAGCCAAATCGGTTCAGTAGTTGCGGCGTGATTGAGTAACAAACATACAAACATCCAAACATACAAACATCTAAACATCCAAACATCCACACTTTCACATTTATAATATTAGTAGGATTAGTAGGATAGTAGGAGGATTAGTAGGATTAGTAGGATAGTAGGATTAGTAGGATTGGTATTGTGATTATGTGTGATAGCTTCTGCCCGCAGCTTCGCTCGCGTAAATTTCGGTTTTGAACAAATCCCGAGGGAATCGTTGATTCCCGGTTCCCGTTCCCGATCCCTTTTCCAACCTTTATACTTTCTATCAAGGAAGTTCGCTATAATAATCTACCTATAGTTGTAGATATAGACTTCGGGTTTTTCAAAATCCCATGGGAACTGTGCATTTTTTCCAGGATAAAAAGTAGCCTATGTGTTGCCAATGCATGCAACACAGCAAACTATTGCAATAATGTGTTATGTGAACGTGATTTACCTAAGAACAGTCAGCGCCCTCTATGGCGTTTTTGGAAGATTATATCTATTTTAGTCCCACAGGAATACTTTTCCGGGATAAAAAGTAGCCTATGTTTTAAGTCAGGGCATAAGCTATCTCCATTCAAAATTTCAGCCAAATCGGTTCAGTAGTTGCGGCGTGATTGAGTAACAAACATACAAACATCCAAACATACAAACATCTAAACATCCAAACATCCACACTTTCACATTTATAATATTAGTAGGATGTACAGAATTGGATCTGTTACAGTTTTATTATATTATAGATAGATAGATAGAAGATAGATGATAGTGATAATAACCGACTGCTGCGTGCTCTCCGAGGCAAGGGGGTGAGACACCGCCAACTACCAACTCAGGGCTGGCACTGAGAATTTATAGAAAGAAAAACCCAATACCTAACAATTATTTTGCCCGACCCGGGAATCGAACTCGAGACCTCGTGATCTGCGGTCGAATATGCTAACAACTAGACCAACGAGGCAGATAACTGGAATGGACACTGACTTTTATTAGTACAAGTATCTGTCCTGAACCGGCTGTAGCAATGAAGGAATAAGTTGATTATATATTGAATAGAAGCAGGCGTTACTTTGCGGAAATCCATAATATATGATGAAAATTTAAAATTATTTTGCTATGATCCGCAAAACAGTCAAATTTGTATGGTACAACAAGCAGCATGTGCTATGCCCTGTCAGCCTTCCTGCTGTTAAATAAGCAGGAAAAATAAGTAACCAAGCGGACCCCAAGCACCACCACCAAGTAACACCACACAAATCCACCACCGAAATAAACTCGACGATCGTTTCGCTCCGACACCGGAGCATCCTCAGGAGATGTAGACTCTACAATGCACAACTGCAAAGTCGGCATAGCACATGCTGCTTGTTGTACCATACAAATTTGACTGTTTTGCGGATCATAGCAAAATAATTTTAAATTTTCATCATATAAGTTGATTATAGTCATTTTGGCACTGAATGTTAATAAAAGTTATCATATGAAGGAACAAAATACAATAAAATTCATTTATTTGCTCAAAACATATGATATAGGTATGATTAGTTATAGGTGTTGCAGAAAGCCCGCCAACGTGCACTGGAGCAGCGTCGCGGATCTAAGCTCTAAATCCCTCTCTCCGATGAGAGAGAAGGCCTGTGCTCAGCAGTGGGGCGTTAAAAATATGTAGTGGTGGAATTAACTGGAACATTAGTGGAAACATGTGAAACGGCCATAACAATATCAAACAAGTTGAATTGTATCGTTGACCAGTTTTGCTCAGTACTCAAGTTACTCTCCAACCAAAATGGCGTCGGAACTAATACCCGTTTTATTGTTGTTTTTCATTTACAATACGGTAAGTTATTAATCAAACACTTAATTTTCTTTGTGCTTAGGTAAAATGGATATTATAAGTATACTTAGGACTAAATTTAAGTTACTTATAATAATTTTTTCTTGTTACTAACCTAGTTAAGTACTGATATGTAAGCTTATATTGTTACTAACCGAACCTACTAAATAGACCATTATAATAATAATTGTTGTCTAAAAATAAATAAATATATACTTAATTGTAAAATAAAATTTTATGGATTGTTTTACAAGTTTGTACTTACCTACTTAAGTAGTTTATTTTTTGTGTACATACAGTGTTTATTTGGTATCGAACCATCGAAGTTGTAGCCTGTGATATTCGAATGCAGGTCATGTAGGTACGTTTATCGAGCTGCCATTTTATTGCAAATATCAAGGTCTTGTACACCTGTTAAGATGCGATTTACAGAATTTATACCTGAGCATACCTAAGTTCTAGCTAAGTTGCTATGGTAATTTCGAACATCTTTTCTCTTGCAAGGCTACGATTTTTTTAACCCCCGACGCAAAAACGACGGGGTGTTATAAGTTTGACGTGTCTGTGTGTGTGTGTGTGTGTGTGTGTGTGTGTGTGTGTGTGTGTGTGTGTGTGTGTGTGTGTGTGTGTGTGTGTGTGTGTGTGTGTGTGTGTGTGTGTGTGTGTGTGTGTGTGTGTGTGTGTGTGTGTGTGTGTGTGTGTGTGTGTGTGTGTGTGTGTGTGTGTGTGTGTGTCTGTCTGTTCCCCTGTGGCGCTCAAACGGGTGGACCGATTTGAATGCGGTTTTTTTTGTTTGAAAGGTGAATTAGTCGAGAGTGTTCTTAGCTATGTTTGATGAAAATCGGTCCAAGATGGCCGCCGCTACAAAATGGCGGATGATATATTTTTTCACAACTCCCTTGATATGGGTATCAAATGAAAGGGCTTGACTAGTAGAATAGCACTATTGCAAATTCAAGATGGCCGCCGCCACTAAATGGCGAATGTCGGGGGTTTTTTAAATTTTCAATTTACACTTGTTAGATGATCTAAAAATGACAGGTGTAACGATCGCATATAGGTATTATCTACTAGCTTTTGCCCGCGAATTCGTCCGCGTAGAGTTAGGTTTCCAGAACTCGCGGGAACACTTTCTCTGCACAAAGTATCTTAGGTCACTCTCTAGAGTCTACTAAGTATATCTCATGCAAAAAATCACATCGATTCGTAACTATGTTCGTATTGCGGTATGATCAAAGGACAAATGCGTAAAACATGCGCATTACCGAGGGTTAGTTCGATGCCGAGGGTATTTTATTTTCCCGGGATAAAAAAGAGCCTATATTCACTCTATATCTCAAGGTTCTCAGTTATATTAATAAATAACTTAAATGCCAATTTTAATGTCTGTACCTTTAAAACATAAGACTTTCCCATACAAACTTCCATCCCCTATTTTACCACCCTGAAGGGAAGATTTACCAAAAAACTTATACAGGTTTTTATTATTTAAAACTATTAATCTAAATACCGATTTTCGTGTCTGTAACTTCAAAAACCTAGAACTTTCGTATAACTTTCTAACCCCCATTTTACCCCCTTAGGGTAGGATTTTCGTGACATATTTTCAAACCTGATATCTACGCTTTAGAAAGAATCTATCTTCCTTTTAAGTTAATAAGAACAATAATTAAAAATCCCAAAAAACCCTTCATCCCTTACTGGGGGAGCTTTTCTAAAATAGCTTACACAGGTTTTTATTATTTAAGACTTACAACCTAAATGCCGATTTTCATTTCTCTAACTTCAAAAACAAAGGACTTTCGTATAAACTTCCAACCCCTATTTCACCCCCTTAGGGGGGGGGGATGTTCTCTAAACCGTTTCTTAGTCTACGTTTTAGAAGGAACCTACCTTCCAAATTTCAAGTTTATAGGCTTTATAGTTCCTGAGATTTCCTGATTAATCAGTGGTATTTTGCTTTTATAACAGAGCCGTAACATTTTTAGTTAGTCCACCACTACCACTAAAGCCTTTAAACGTCCCACAACTGGGCACAGGCCTCCTCTCTCATAGGAGAGAGGGATTTAGAGCTTAGACCCGCCACGCTGCTCCAATGCAGGTTGGCGTGCTTTAACGACTATTTTCACATGATAATAACCGGGACCAACTGTTTAACGTCCTCTCCGAGGCACGGGGGTGGAACACCGCCAGCTTCCAACTCCAGGCTGACACTGATTTCAAGACAATAACCTAATACCCTAACTATTATTTGGCCGACCCGGGAATTGAACCCGGGATTTCGTGATCTGTGGTTGAATATGCTAACCACTAGACCAACGAGGCAGTTTAGTTAGTCACATACGGAACCCTAACATAGCGAAGTTCGACTCGCACTTGGCAGATTTTTGATAGAGGCCATAGTAACACGGATTCTGTGAATTGATAACCTCCCTATTTCTAAAATGTTATCTTATGAGTTCATAAGTCACACTTATCATAAACTACACGATGTCCGCGGCTTTGTCCGCGTGGATTTAGGTTTTTTTAAATCCTGTGGGAACTATTTGCTTTTCCGAGATAAAGGTTGCCTATCTCAATTTGTTATGGTCCGGGTGACATACAGTACATTTTATATGCGAGAAAAATCGAGAAGTGAAATTGGAATATTAAGTTACTTTCAGATAGACATAAAACAGATGGCGCCACTAGCTGCTTGCCCCGCGCTTTCTTCCATTAATACGCAATTGAATACACGTTTTTTTGCACACTAAATTATTATTTTATACTACTTATTATTATTATGAGTATTCAGATATTAGTTTATCTCTTGTTTATAAAACATGACCAAATAGATTGAATAACCTTGTCTCCTCATCATTGTTTACGCGTGTAGACCATGACAAACAGATTGCTTGCTTCTATACTGTCTAAACTCTAAACAAATCAAACATTAGGTTTAAATAAAATTGGTTGTCTGGTAAAGTCGGTATATCATATATGGATGGTAATTAACCCCCGACGCAAAAACGACGGGGTGTTATAAGTTTGACGTGTCTGTGTGTGTGTGTGTGTGTGTGTGTGTGTGTGTGTGTGTGTGTGTGTGTGTGTGTGTGTGTGTGTGTCTGTCTGTCTGTTCCCCTGTGGCGCTCAAACGGGTGGACCGATTTGAATGCGGTTTTTTTTGTTTGAAAGGTGAATTAGTCGAGAGTGTTCTTAGCTATGTTTGGTGAAAATCGGTCCAAGATGGCCGCCGCTACAAAATGGCGGATGATATATTTTTTCACAACTCCCTTGATATGGGTATCAAATGAAAGGGCTTGACTAGTAGAATAGCACTATTGCAAATTCAAGATGGCCGCCGCCACTAAATGGCGAATGTCGGGGGTTTTTTAAATTTTCAATTTACACTTGTTTTACGTGATAACGCCATAAGAAATAATTGCCTCTCTATCGCTTGTTCCGCGCTCTCGCTTGTTCCGCGCTCTCGCTTGCATGCTCGGCTAGATGGAACGTGACATATGACTCATATGTCATTACTACAGGATGCCCGTGACTTCGTCCGCATGGATTTAGGATTTTAAAAATCCCGCGGGAACTCTTTTTTTGCTAAGCTCCTTTGAGCTCATACTGTTAAAAGTCGCGCATTAAAATGGAACTACAGTATTGAGTATTAATTTTTTAACTCTTTCCCATCACTAAAGTTTTCCCAATGAAAGTCCCATCAAAATCGGTCCAGCATTTCGGAGACACAAACACAAATTTTAATGAAGGTATTGATATGATGATAATCCGGACGTTCAAAGGTTCCTAACTTCCTATGCAATCCGTGTTCTAAGTTACATATAGTAGGTAACATAAGGTATAAAGTTACATATTTATGGAATATTGAGGATTGTCAAGGCTGTAATTTCTGAACTAAAAAACCGAACTGACTGAAAGTTATATATTAACGAAAAAATAATAAATAATAATAATTAACGAAAACATATACTTACGAAATAATCTTTAAAGTATTTCCTTTCTAAGAAAAAAGAATGAATGAAATCGGACCACGCGTTAATGAGTTACAGCTAAGTACACATTTTGACTTTCATCCCCTCTCCAGACCCAGAGGGAACCGTGCTGAATTTCGGGATAAGAAGTATCCTTGTTACTCCGTAGTATGAACTTAAATCATGCCAAGTTTCATTTCAATCTATTCAGTAGTTTTTACGTGATGCGCGAACAAACATACAGATATACAGACAAACAGACAAAAATTTCAAAAATAGCTTTTATAGAATAGAATAGAATAGAAAAGTTTTTTATTCAAATAAACTTTTACAAGTACTTTTGAATAGTCAAATGAATCTATCACTATTATATACAACGTTAGTTTTATTTTGCGCAAAAACCGAAACACGTATCAAATATTTTTACATTAAAAATATTTATACAAAATTTCAAAAAAATATAATGAAAAGTAACGAAGTTATAAGCTTGTTATGTTGCGTCGTAGTCCTAGAAAAAAAATGGTCACCGCAAGCCGTCGCCGCAGGGACTTGCGATCGACGCGAGTTGAATGACCGCCGGTGTGTGCCGACCGTCAGCTGATGCGCGGTAAATCATTGTGTCTAAGCTTGTAGTATTTCAAAATATTTTTGGACAAAAATATAACACTATATAAAAATGGTTGGATTCGATTTTGTTACTGATTCTGAACAAACTACCTTCAGGTTTTGCGTAAAGTAAAACTAACGTTGTATATACATATATACTTATACGTTCCGTTCCCCCAGTTATTTTTTGCAAAAATCTTTAACGTACAGATACAGCAAGTCTACGATTTTATTATATGTATAGAATAGAAGAAGATTTATTTATTTTTATTATTATTATTTTGTTTCCAGAATGCAGCCGTCCAAGTCCCTAAGCTGAAACTGAACGATGGCAAAGAGATCCCCGCCATAGCGCTCGGCACGTGGCTCGGGAACAACACCGTGGTAACTGATTAAATTTACCAAATTCTTAAATTAACAAGGAAAAATATTTTGGACCCTGGACAGACCTTGACTAATGTCCTTTCTAATATGACTATCCCCACTGGGAAATAGTCGTAAAATGAGAAAATAATCAAGACAAATATCTCATACTCGGATGACTGATGGCATGATATATAGCACAAAAAAATTTACATAAAAACGTTCTCAATCATCATCATCATCATCATCATGATCAACCCATTACCGGCTCACTACAGAGCACGGGTCTCCTCTCAGAGTGAGAAGGGTTTTGGCCATAGTCTACCACGCTGGCCAAGCGGATTGGCAGACTTCACACACCTTTGAGAACGTTATGGAGAACTCTCAGGCATGCAGGTTTCCTCACGATGTTTTCCTTCACCGTTAAAGCAAGTGATATTTAAATACTTAAAACGCACATAACTCTGAAAAGTTAGAGGTGCGTGCCCCGGGATCGAACCCACGACCTCCGATTAGAAGTCGGTCGTCCTAACCACTAGGCTATCACAGTTCTCAATACATATTACATACTAAGTAAGTATGTATGGAAAACCCGACAAAACAGAACAGAAAAATCCAGGCTTATTTCAAAATCATAAAAATCGGTTGAGTGAGGAATACTCATGGAACCGCCAACACCACAACCGCTACAGCCATTTTACGTCACACCGCTCGCGCTGGGCAGGAGGGATCTAGAGTTTAGACCTGCCACGCTGCTTCCATGCGGGCTGGCGGGTTACACATGGAACGAAATATAATATCTAACAAATAATAAATTGCTGTCGGATGAGTAAGGAATACAAATCAGACATAACTACATACGTACAGTATCTACATACATTCATAAATGTTTAAGTCTAAAACACACCTAGTTAATTTATAAGGTGACTATGTAAAAAAAAATCCGCAATTTGAATTTAGGCCACCCTTTTCCCCACCAGCCGTCATCAGTGGGCGCGAACTGGAGGGGCGTGGAGCAAGCGGTGCAGTGGGCGCTGGAGGCGGGCTACCGGCACGTCGACACCGCGTGGGTCTACAAGACCGAGCAGCAAGTGGGCAACGGGATCAGGGCGGCTGCGGTGCCGAGAGAGGAGATCTTCGTTACCACCAAGGTGAGATAATAAGTATTACGTAGATTGTTAAACGAGGCGGGAAGAGGGACCCACACCCACTATAAACACGAAGTACAGGCCCTCGCTTCGCTCGTGCATACAATATAGTTTGAGGGTATAAATGGGCTTTACCCGAGTTGAACATAATTATACTTACTACTTTTCATATCCAATAAGGGGAAAGTAAATAAAGACCGAAAATAGTTAAAAAGGTGTGTGTAGGTACTTTATAATACATGTACACGCGAAATTAAATATAACTTATTATGTTTTCTTTGCATGCAAATAAAATTAATTACAATCAGTTTTAGATGGCGCGACAGTCAGCCATGTTTGTTTGCCAAGCGTCTGAAATTGCCCGCTAACCCTATTTCATTTTCAGTCAGTTAGTGTGTACTGTGTAGGTATAGTGAGGCCGGTTTAATTTTCAATCTTTTCACAAGTCTAGTATATTCGCAGTGTAGTATTCTGTAATTTTTGTGAGCACGTGGCGACATCTACCTAATTTGCTATTTGATTGTTGTTACTTACCTAGCGTCGCGGCGCGGTGTTTGTGCTCTTGTAGGCTGATTAAATATCTTGCTTGTAGGATTTTCGTATGTTGTGCGTATGACGCCATCTAGTTTCTTAATATGGCGACATGTAGGTTTTATTTTCATTAAAATTATAAAAAAAATACAAACAATGCAATTTGCAAAGAATTCCAATAAAATCAAAGGCAATTTGCATCGCTTACAAAGACTTTTAACGCACGCGCGTGATTATGAATAGGTATGACCGTATGACGATAATGTTTAAAATGTCGGAAAAAGTCTAGCCGTCTGGGAGCTTTCATCGAAAAAGTTGCCTCATCCCTTTATGATATTATATACCTAACAAAACAATGTATGCATTGGTGGGATAGTAGCGGGTAATTACTACCCGTGCGAAGCCGATGCGGGTCGCTAGTAAATAAAAAAATAAAAAACCTCTAACAACAATTTTTTTCCACAGCTCTGGAACGACCAACACGCCCGCGAGAGCGTGGTGCCAGCCCTGCGGGACTCCCTCAAGAACCTCCAGCTGGACTACGTGGACCTGTACCTCATCCACTGGCCCTGCGGACAGTTCGTGAGTACACGAGCGCAGCGAGCGCAGCATTTCACCCAAGTCTTCGGACAATACGGGTTGTTGTACCCGTCCATAGAGACAAGTTAGTACGGTAATCAGAGGCTCGTTTGTGAGTGACAGCGTACGTACATATACCCACGCAAGGGCGTCGCCAGCCGATGGCCAAGGGGGGGGGGGGGCAAGTTGATGATATATTATAGTATGGGAAAAGTACAAAGTATTGTTGGTACAGTCCAGAGCTTTTGAAGCTGGTTACGAGCTCTTAATTTATTTTCGAATTAGAATTTTTCATTGACCTCGACATTCCATTTGCGCCAGGTTTAATTTATATACTTACTTAATGCAAAATATAGCATATCTATATTTTTTCAAATCTCTAGGGGGGGGGGCAGCTGCCCCTACCTGGCGACGCCCATGTACCCACGTAAATTATACTAAAAATAAGTTATGTAAATATTTGATAACCTAGCAGTTAAGTCTTCGGGGGGAATGTGAAGGCATGTGAAATCTACCGCACCGAACTTAGCCAGCGTGGTCGACTACGGCCTAAATCGTTTTCTCTGCTAGTAGACCCGTGCCCCGTATTAGGCCGCTAATGGGTTGATGCTGATGGAAATGATATAGAAACCCTCACCGCACTTGCAGGCCAACCAGTCGTATGACACCACCGACTACCTGGACACCTGGCGCGGCATGCTGGAGGCCAAGCGGCTCGGCCTGGCGCGCTCCGTCGGCCTCTCCAACTTCAACCAGCAGCAGATCCAGCGCATCATCGACAGCGGCCTCGAGAAACCGGCCGTCTTGCAAGTTGAGGTGATTATCATCTGTCCGTCGTGGTTTGTGACTACCTGGACACCTGGCGCGGCATGCTGGAGGCCAAGCGGCTCGGCCTGGCGCGCTCCGTCGGCCTCTCCAACTTCAACCAGCAGCAGATCCAGCGCATCATCGACAGCGGCCTCGAGAAACCGGCCGTCTTGCAAGTTGAGGTGATTATCATCTGTCCGTCGTGGTTTGTGACTACCTGGACACCTGGCGCGGCATGCTGGAGGCCAAGCGGCTCGGCCTGGCGCGCTCCGTTGGCCTCTCCAACTTCAACCAGCAGCAGATCCAGCGCATCATCGACAGCGGCCTCGAGAAACCGGCCGTCTTGCAAGTTGAGGTGATTATCATCTGTCCGCCGTGGTTTGTGACTACCTGGACACCTGGCGCGGCATGCTGGAGGCCAAGCGGCTCGGCCTGGCGCGCTCCGTTGGCCTCTCCAACTTCAACCAGCAGCAGATCCAGCGCATCATCGACAGCGGCCTCGAGAAACCGGCCGTCTTGCAAGTTGAGGTGATTATCATCTGTCCGTCGTGGTTTGTGACTACCTGGACACCTGGCGCGGCATGCTGGAGGCCAAGCGGCTCGGCCTGGCGCGCTCCGTTGGCCTCTCCAACTTCAACCAGCAGCAGATCCAGCGCATCATCGACAGCGGCCTCGAGAAACCGGCCGTCTTGCAAGTTGAGGTGATTATCATCTGTCCGCCGTGGTTTGTGACTACCTGGACACCTGGCGCGGCATGCTGGAGGCCAAGCGGCTCGGCCTGGCGCGCTCCGTCGGCCTCTCCAACTTCAACCAGCAGCAGATCCAGCGCATCATCGACAGCGGCCTCGAGAAACCGGCCGTCTTGCAAGTTGAGGTGATTATCATCTGTCCGTCGTGGTTTGTGACTACCTGGACACCTGGCGCGGCATGCTGGAGGCCAAGCGGCTCGGCCTGGCGCGCTCCATCTGCCACGTCGTCGTGTCAATCAATAGACGTCCACAGCTGGACATACTGTATCTTGCAAGGATCATCACAGAACACGATCTTGCGAATCTTGTTTAGCGGCTGCCAGCGACTCGCTTGAGATCGTCCGTCCATCTAGTGGGGAGTTTTCCCACGCTCCGTTTGCTGGTGCGAGGTCGCCACTCAATCACCTCGCCTCGGCCACGTCAGCTTTACATTGCGAAGTTTTAAATATACAGAATTTCTTTTAGGTATTTTTACTGGCGCGTTCGCGTAGTGTGTGGGCGATGACGGATTTGTCGACGCTCGGGCGCGGCTCGCGGCGCGTCCAATGAATGTGGCACTTTACACTCGTTTTACCGTGTTCCAGTTGAACCTGAACCTGCAACAGCCCGAGCTGCTCGCGTACTGCAAGTCGCAGGACATCGTGGTGTGCGGGTACACGCCCTTCGGCTCGCTGTTCCCCTTCAAGGCGCGGCCGGACGCGCCCGCGCCGCGCGTCGACGACCCGGCGATGCTGGCGATCGCCGCCAAGTACAACAAGACCGTGCCGCAGATCGCTTTGAGATACTTGGTACGAAACCTTCGAACAACCACACTCACCCATATAGCAAACCTTCAAACAACCAGACTCACCCATATAGCTTCGAGTTATTTGTTAAGAAACCTGCAAACAACCACACCCCAATAGCTTTGGGCTAGCTCGCTCTTTCATTTCTTTGAAAATTCACATCGGTACCTACTAACAGCTACTAAAGAAGTTTCACTTCAAAAACGAGTGAATGCTAAGTAGCGCAGCGCGTTCGAGATATTAAAGTTTCACTTCCGCCATGTGCGCAACTGCGCATTGCACAAATTTTTTTTTTTAAATTTCAAAAAGAGCAACCACCGAGTTTCTCGCTGGTTCTTCTCGGTGGGAACGGAATTCCGAACCATTGGTAGGTAGATTCAATTGACGATTCAAAAACACTTGTAAAAGTTTATTTGAATAATTTTTTTTTATTCTATTCGCAGGTGGAGCTGGGGGTGGTGCCTCTACCCAAGTCGCTGACGAAGAAGCGCATAGAGCAGAACCTGGACATCTTCGACTTCCAGCTGTCCGCCGAGGACCGGCAGCAGCTGAAGAGCTTCGACAAGGGCTACCGGACCATCCCGCAGCTCAAGTGGCTGGACCACCCTTACTATCCCTTCGAGAAGAAATGATCCACCGCTAACCTTACCGTTACTGACAAATAAAGTGGAGATGCCATGATTCTTGTTCTTTTACTAACCGACTTTCAAAAATTTATGTATTTATATGCGCGATAATTTTAAAACCAATGAACCGATTTTCGTTCGATCGATTATCATAATCTACATACTTTCAGGAAGATTTTAGTACGTGACACACCTAGTTATAATTCTTATGTACGAAGTTACACGCTTAAAATAATGTTCGTCCATATGTGACTAATATTTTTGATTGATAGGTACACCGATTTACCTGAGATTGATGGACGAAGTTGGTTTAATCTACTATATAAAAATAAGTCGGGTTTTCCTTCCTGACGCTATAACTCCAGAACGCACGAACCGATTTCCACGGTTTTGCATTTGTTGGAAAGGTCTCGGGCTCCGTGAGGTTTATAGCAAAGAAAAACACGCGAACGAAGTCGCGGGGGTCAGCTAGTTTTTTCTAAAATATTGCTTGTTTAATAAACTATTTGTCGTGCAAAATCCCTCAGTGCCAGAAATAGAGTCTTCAAACAGTGTAACGTAGTATGTTGCTAAGTACTTGCTAGTCTCGGGCCAGAACAAATTATTGGATTTTTTTTCAAGAAATTCTAATGCCCGGAGTTGGGAAGTTAACGATGTTAGATACACCCCCGCCCCGTGTCTCGACGTTGCTCCTGCGCCTGATCTCAATCCGGTCGTGTCGCATTGTCGTCCCGTCGGACTATGACGTCGTCCTAATTGGCAAACGATCGTACGATGAATACGATCGATTTCGTCTCACGATCAAATTAAACATATAAATGCCCTAAAAGTGTCCTAAGTCATCGCGCGATCGATTACTAATTTTCATCATACGACTAAATCTCATCGTTTGATCGTACGATCGTTAGCTAATTAGGACTACGGTGTGAGTCGAGGAGTAAAGAAAGCATTCAAATCAATTTCTTTATTTGTGAATACAGTGTTAAATCGGATGTTACTGCCGATATATTTTGTATTCTACCACAGCGTGGTGTTATGGTGTAAAAGTATGATTACATAATAATTATATCTAAAATAAGTTACATATAAATTAGCATTTAAGTTAGTAATAAAGTATTTAGTTAAATGATATATATCAGATATATATCTTGATATATATCCTCGAACCCTGACTTAGAGTAAATCTAAAGTGACACCTTTATGTCAAAAATAAAACTTTAAATTACACACGACGAATAAAAAACTTACGAAATTTAAACTTTACTAAACGAAAAATAAATCAAGAATAAAAATTAATTTTGAACATTTATGTCAAACAACAAATTGCGGGTAGTCAGAAAAATGTCATGTCAAAATGCTAAAATCATGTTCCCAAGGGATTTTTAAAAATCCTAAATCCACGCGGACGAAGTCGCGGACATCAGCTAGTTATTTATATTTGTAAACAATGACAGCTCTCTCATAAATAAAAATACGTAAGAACTGCAGCTTTTTAAAATATGACTTGCAGCTGTCTGCCCAATGCAGGTTCTTCATTGCTCTAATACAACTAGTGCAACTATGATTGCACTATATTATCTCCTGCACAGCTGGGTAGTCTCAGATTCAATTGAGATTGGCCACCATGGCCGAAATTAGGAGGACATACAATTTTTTCATCTGTGAGTCTTCATGTGGTTTTTTAATGAAGCCACCTGTGCACCTTTATAATCACAACGGTTACAGGAATACGGTCTCTCCCCAGTGTGTCTCCTCGTGTGGGCTATAAGACAACTATTCGTCGAACATCTATAGTCACAGTACTTGCAAGAGTACGGCTTTTCACCCGTGTGAGTCGTCATGTGGGATTTTAGAGATTTTGCATTTGAACATCGATAGTCACAGTGCTTACAAGCGTATGGTTTTTCACCAGTGTGAGTCCTTATGTGCGTTTTTAGATTACTAGATCCGGTACATTTATAATCACAATGGTCACAGGAAAACGGTTTCTCTCCAGTGTGCGTCCTCATGTGTCTCACTAAATAATATTTGCGTTCAGTTGTATAGGAGCAATGGTCACAAGAGAGCAGTTCCCTGCGGCTGCGCGCGTCCCCGCGCCGCACCACACTGCCGCGCGGCGCACTGTCTGCACTGCTCGCCTCACAGCTATAAGTGGCCAACACTTTATCTAGTGTTTGTTGTGTTCTGGGACCGAAGCAGTTCTGTTGTACTGAAGAGGCTTCACCCGTCTTCGCGTCCTCCGGCGTGGCGCGATCCTTTGCCGAACATGTGGCTGAAATGAAGCAAATACTTAGAATAATTGGCTTCTAACCATTGGTATCTGAGGTGTTAATTCTGCAAGGTGTTTGTTTATTAAGATTTAAGAAATGATCAGATGGGAACAATCTTGCAGTTGCTGTTGTTGTATTACTTTGTATCCTCATTGTAATTAGTAACAATGATATTTGACAAGACAATTTTGGTTCTGTTCTGGAGCACTTCAATCAGTATTATTCTGAATAATGCATCATGTGTTTTGACAAAATTAATATAAATGTGTTTTGTGATAGTTTGTGATGATGTTTTTAACTAATCTTTTAGAATGTTTGCATCTTCATAACACAGTTAAAAATTGTGCTTTTTTTATTAAAACTACTTGTTTTAATAAAAAAAGGACAGTCATGGGACTGTCGCGTCGGTAGAAACTATGTTTCTTTGTCATTGTTAAGCATTGTCCATTGATTGCAAATAATAAAAAAAATTTAATATAAAAAAATATTACTTAAAACAATGAAATAAGAATACTATGTCGAAATAATGAGACACAGTGGACAGCTCTCTCCCTCTCACTCGCCTCGCCTCACTTCGCCCATTCGCTCGCCCTCTCTCACTCGCCCTACCTGCAGCGCTAGAAATCGTGCGGAATGGAAAGATCTTATTGTTTTATTTCTTCTAAGTTACGTGCAGCCGCCAGGACCGGCATAAAAAGTACATAGCTTCAAAAACAAATTTATTTTTTATAATATAATTTGTGTCACACTTATGTACTTCTAAAAATATCTTCCACACTCACCCTGTGTCGTAGGACAGTCTACAGAAAAACTCGCTTCAACATGTAAAGGCTCCACCTGAAACCAAAATGAACACAATATTAGCTGTCACCCGCCACACAGCACACCACTACCTTGAAGTGGCAGCATTCACTCATAAGAGAGACTACGCACTTTAATGTGTGTCTTCACATCTCCAACACTGAAATCTGTTATTGTGGCCGGAGTGTCAACAAGAGGGTCAACAAGACAATAATGTTCCATTTCTGAACTTTCATTGCTTGGCTCTTGCTTGTACACATCCAAGAGCGAGTCGTAGACATTATGGCAGGTCTCCGTGCAATCTCTGTCTAAAGGTTCCTGCTTAACCAGTGTGCCACCATCCGCAGCCAGCATAGACTTGTCTGCTCCTTCCTTTATCATTTCAATATTGTCAGCACCTCCGTATACACCTGTTTCTACCCGTTGGTCAACCTCTGTTGGGTTCTGGTTTAGGTTAGACAGCCCTATGTCGTTTAGCACAAAGGAACGGCTCCGTGCCGCATCTTCCTGAACCCAGTTCTTGTCACAGTCGTCAGCCAGGAAATACTGTGAGCATACTGCGGCGCCATGTGGCAAGTGAGATCCTTGTTGGCAGAGATCGGAATGAGGCTGCACGTGAGGCAGGGAACCTGTAACGAGAATTTTAGTGTAAAAATGGGCTGACAAATTGATACTAAATACTTGAATATGCATGACAGGACAGGAATGGAAAAGGGTTTTTATTTTTGGTGATTTTGAATCTATGGTTCAACTTAATTTTAGTGCAAACAGAATATTTTCAAGCAGAGAACGTAATTTTTTTTTTAAATATTATGTGATCCGAGTCACATCCTGACCAGCTCTACACTTCCATACTCCCGCTTTAAATTTGATGCAGTAAAATGATGTTTCAAAATGTCATTCCGTAATGTTGTCAACCTAATTTCAATAGTGAGGTGATAGGTTCATTTCATTTATAATTATAATCATAAAATCTTTTGACTGTTAGATAAAAAGATAGAAAACAATTTTTTTTTTCGTCAAAAAGTAGCAACCTATGAAACATCAGTTTACTGCATCAAATTAAAAGTCTGACTATTAGGTCTTTAATCAAACAAAATTGGAGTTTGTTACTGCTAATAGTGGCCAGAATACCCAGTAGTTTCTGGTTCTGTGTTGAATATCTATGCGACTTGTGATTTATTCACCTATTCAGTCATTCGGATCAAACCCGACCACACTAAAATTAAAACAGAATGGAAAGTATTCAGGTATAATTTATATTGATGTTAACAGGAACTACAGAGATATTCACCCTGAGAATTTATCACTCGCTGATCGTTCTGATCTTGAGTCAATCTGTGGGGTACCCATTTGGTGTTGATTTTCCTCATGTGAAGTTTTTTTGTGATAAAGTCATGACAAGTGGTTCTAGGTATTCCTGTCCGAGCCGACAGCGACGTGATAGACCAAGCTGTAGACTCACGGAAAGCGGCTTTCATAAGTTTAAAGCGCTCCTCATTTTCGATTCCAGATTTATGGTCACCTCCACGATGCTCCGTAACGTCAAAATTCCCAACTCGGAAGCGTTGGTACCACTGTTTCACAGTCGTTTGAGAGAACGCGTTGGAAGTCATCACCCTGACTAATTTTCGATGGGCTTCGGCGGCTGTGAGTCCTTCCAGAAACATAAACTTTACAATTTGACGCTGCGCAATGATGTCAATCGAGTTACGTCCTTCTGAATTTGTATTTGAAGCCATAATAACAGTAATCACTGCGAATTCTAAAGCACAACTGACCATGAACTGACCACACTACTAACTTACAAGAAATTGTTGCCCATTATCAGATATATGTAGGTACTTAGTTGCACTGTGCACAATCGAAATTTTAATGTGGTCGGGTTTGATCCGAACGACCGAATATTTGTTTCAACCTACTTATGGTGCACCGCCAACGAATAATAACTTAAGTTTATTTTACTGACACTAAAAAATCTTAAAATTAATACATTAATTAGGTATCTACTAATTACATATGTACATGAAAACAAAAATAAAAATGTTTAGACTTTTACTTTTAGTTATCGTAGATACTAATCATTAATCTGTGCTTTTAGTGCACGTCACAGACCACGAAAAATGAGGTAAGGTGTAAAGGGCCCTTTAGATTTGGCTGAATTCAGTGCACTAAATGTCAAATGAAAAAGACTCTACATTAAGACAAGTGTAAAGGCATTCAGACAGTGACACGCTATTTGACCATGAACCTATAGAAGAGGACTTGGCATAATGTCCTATAGAAAATAGTGGATCGGAAAATAGCTTAAGCTTATCAAAATTTTCATAAGTGTGTAAGAGACAACACTACATTTTTAAACATAACAATAAAACAGATCGTGGCAGAAATTTTATTGCAACTTCCCTTAAGATGGCCTCTCTAAATATATACATGAACACTCACACACGCACAACTTGAGACATCACAATGAACACGCGCCATTTTATGTTACAGGATTGTGCGTGTGTGAGTGTATTTTTGGCACGTTTTTAAGGTAGGTATGCCTACTCTACTTATTATTATTATCTCTATGTATTTGACAGTCAGAGTCGACACTGCCCTCGGACGAAGAATCAAGGTTGATTCTTCGTCCGAGACACTGCCAGAAGTGCGATTGTGTAAGGTTTGAACCATGATGGTTATTTTAGACGATCGGTCATTGATGGTCAAGAAAAATTCGAATTGCGTAAAACTGTCCATCAAATGAAGAGCGAAAAGTGACCGGTGGCTTAAAAACGTATCATGGAATTGAGTTTTATTATACAAATAGCATCAGTGAAACTCAATTTTTTATGTTTTTAACAATTATGTCGGACACAAAAACAATGGAACTTATTACGATAGCATATTAATTTCATAATGAAAATTAACTTTCATAACTTCAAACATAGAATTCCAACGTTAATATCTATATGCAAATTATGTAACAAAACGCAGACCAGTGAATTATGATCGAGCTTACTAATTCTGAACAATAGTTGGCGTTAGTGGACTTGTTTTGTTATCTGTATAATGGTTAATTATGACATCAAGTGTCAATGTAAGTGTCAATGTCAATGTATTTATGACAGTTTAGTGTTTATTTACTCAATGTTATTTACGAATTAATACATTTTCGTAAATTTTTCAACAAAAATTAAAGAAGGACAGCCACAAATCAAATATAGCTCTATATGTGAATGTGGTTTGGATGAAGGGTCTTCTTCTCTTATCCTCTTCTGCCCAAACTTCTCCATAGGCTCTAACGGGTGTTAGTGTATTTTATTGTTAAGTGTTTAGTCCCTACGTAAAACTTTTGTGTATTTTATTCTAATTAATATATATAAACGGCAAAGTTTGTATGTATGGATGTTTGTTACTCTTTCACGCAAAAACTGCTGAACGGATTTGGCTGTTTGGAACGGCGATAGATTATACTCTGAATTAACACAAGCAAGTAACTTTTTATCGCGGAAAATAAAGGAGTTCCCGCGGGAACCTCAGTGAGGTGGAATAAACCTCAATCCACGCAGACGAAGTCAGGCCCGCGGTCATCATCTAGTTACCTATATCTAACAAAATGAAATTGTAAAAATATTATGTAGTAGGTATATTTTATAGATTTACGTAAGATTATTATTTATGTTTACGTAAATGTATGTTTAATGTTTCTTATTGTGATGTTTTAGGTTATCAACTCTCAAGTACTTACAATAACTTCACTATTTTATCCTGAATATGGAAAATTCAGTGTCAGCAGTAGATTGTGTTCTTGTGTTTTCTCCAAGCTACTCAATACTGGTGAAGTGAATTGTGCTGTGTTACTACACAACTAAAAGCCATACTACAAATAAAGAATAACAACAACCAAGTAAGCTTTAGGACCATAATTCATAATTTTCCTACAAAAAATAAATATTATTCATATTTTATTATCTTCATAACAACCATCTCTTGTTTCAGGCAAGCGTGGTGACTCCTAACAGCAAAAACGCCACAATCCGCAGTCGAACGAGCTAACCACTAGAGTAGTTTCTTGACCTTTTTCTAGTCATGGACCTCTCTCAAAATATGAAAGAGCCGACTGATCCTTTCCGAAAAGATAAAAAATGAGGTTTAGCGTTTACCAGCTTCTATTATTTGCTGTTGCTTATGCTGGATTGGAACATCAAATTGTACACAGTACTTACTCAGTGGCGGGGCAAGACCTAAATTTTATGTGGGCAAGATATATTTTCCGAGGCCCTCTGAAATTTTTATTCATACAAAATCATAGTAGGCACCTACTATACTACGTGAGTAACCTCCAGGGCGCGAGGCCCTCCGGAGTGCGAGGCCGTGGGCCTGGGCCCACGACGCCCACGCCTTCCGCCGCCTCTGTATTTACTCACAATATAATTATTGTATACCAATTTTCATACTAATGCATTATGTTAGGTAGGCTTGCCGTAGACTCAGTGTTAGTTCCGTGGCCTTACTTGTAACTACTTGTAACTTAAGAAACACTGCACTAGACCAATGAGGCAGTTAAACACTGCAATAGAGAGATGCAACACATGATATGACTATGCATAGAATTCATGTTAAACTTATTACTTATTTATGTGTAAAATTTAAATAAATAAAGTGATTAGAAACACTGACTCGTTATCATCTCAAGAAAACAAGACTGCTTTTGGTCATAATATGGTTGTCTACACTAATTGTACATGTTTTTTTTTAATAAACTAAGACATTTTGTCGAAGTTAAAAGTTTTTTTATAAAAGTACCTATTTAAGCTTATTGAAAAATCTTATTACATGTACAAAACTACTTTGATGACAAAAACCTTGGGAATGTTTTTCTATTATAGCTAATAGTTCTCATACTTAATTAAAGTGATAAGTAGGATATACTTGGTTGAGTTTGTATCTCACTTTAATATAATATCTAGTTGTATTTGATTGCCATTCAATGACTGTACTGTGGTAAATAATTAAACTGTTTCTGTAGATAATAACAAACCCTATTTTGTACAGTGGCTAGTTAGGGTTGCTGCCACATTCACCCAAAAGTCGTCCACATGCTGGTTGGCCAAGGCATCCCCCAGCATATTACGTTCTCCTGCCCATACCCACATTGACTTCCAGGAGGCCTAATAGAGCCTTCACTTGTGTAAGTGACACCGCCTTGCCTTGGGCATGGTAGTGATAAAGATAATAAAAGTGGCTGTTCTTATGTAATTTTTGGTTAAAATGTAACAACCATGCTAATAGTACTAAGTTGGCTGTGATTGACATTTTAAATTATTTAGCATGTAAGTAGGTTAATTACCTACCAATGTAGGAGGAACTTGTAAATTATATTAAGTTAAAAGTTCCTATATAATATACATATAGGTAAATTATTTACCTACTTACATAGGAACTTTTAACTTAAGTATATAAATATTCCTATGTAGTAGGTAAGATTAGATTAAAATGTAAATTTATTTATTGTTTTTCTTTTGTTTGGGCAGAGCACTCTAGAACACTACAGTTCCAGTGTAACCTGCCATGAATAATCAGAAATAAAAAAGATATATGTATATTCATACAGGTTTTATTTAATCATTACACATTAAGTATTTAACCTCATTATATCAATTTGTATAATATCGGCGGCGGCGGCGATAAGGAGTTAAGGAGCTAAGTAAGTCACGCTCTCTTTAAACATTTCTGTGGTGGTGTCGTGTGGTGCGGGTTGTTACGTTCCCTCAAATATGGTTGAGCAAAGCAATGGCTGGATCATAGGTCATGCTCGTGAACGGGTGCCACCGTCGGAAATGGATTACTTTAGTCTGCCCTTCTTAACATATTGTGTCTTGCCTTTACACAAGTTTAAGAACTCTATTAAAAGTATGCTCATAAAAAAAAGCATATTATACAATTGAAGATTATATAAATGATAAAAAAGCATGGATTTAATCTTGTTCCAGCAATGCACGAGACAGCATTTCAATCATGTACATAAATTGTTGTATTGTTATTTTTTAAAAGAGCAACCGCCGAGTTTCTTACTGGTTCTTCTCGGTACTGGTATGCCGTTCCAGCATTCCGAACCAGTGGTAGATTCAATTGATGATTCAAAAGTACTTGTAAAAGTTTATTTGAATAAAAAACTTTTCTATTCTATTCTATTCATAATCTGTGGGGATAATATTAGGACTTTCAAAATAAGATTGAATAGGTAGGTAGGTGTAGAATACCTTATAGGCAAGCGCATTCCACCTTAGGCTGCTATTAAAGATAGTCTCAGGAACTACTGGACCGATTTCAAAAATTCTTTCACAGTTGGATATGTACGTGATCCCTGAGTGCTATAGGCTATATATATGATATACCATGGGCGAAGCTGGGGCGGACCGCTAGTTTTCTCATAAAGGTGGGGCCATATGATAGCAATGTGGGTACGATCCACACATTCCACGCTACTGGGAAGCCAAATTATGTCCAAGAATCTAAAAAATATTTATTATTATACTATCCTAGTAGGTATTTGATGATTTGTAATGATAAAAAAGTATAACATGCTGCTTTTACCCCTTCATAACAGCCCTTCTCTCTTGAATGTTACTGGGGAATTTTATGGGCTGCTGCAACATTTGTGGCTGGTTGAGGGCATCAGTCACTTAGGCCACATACTTGTTGTACTAAGAGTACCTAGCTGGGGTGCCTAGCAAAACGGGTAAGGGTGGTGAAAACTGCAGATAGTGTTTGTAGCCTACCTATCTAGTACCTAATAGATACCCAGTAGGTCATATCATAAATATTAAAATATACCTACCTATAGAGAAGACCATATAGGTAGGTACAATAAATTAAATAAAACTTTCCATATTATATGATATGAATACATTTAATAGCAAAAAGATTGTCACCAAATATTTACTTACAAGGTTTAAACTATGATGAAACAGAAAACTTAAAACATAGCAATTAATTAAATAAAACTGTAACAAGGTAGGTACCTAACTGATTAAACTGGCATGGCCAATCAAACAAAATTACTTAGGTACTTAGGTAAGTACCTACTTAATATTGTACTAATGAATCTATTGACACTATTTATCAACATCGACTCCGTAGGGTAGGCACTACGGTGGAACATACCTATTTCAACACAAACACCTAGGTACTTATTCTTCTTTGTTCGTTCGCTCTTAGTAGAGCGGTCGTGGTCATCCAGAAGTGACATCTTTAAGGGCAGATGTTATACGCCTAACGAGCATTCGCCACTTTTCGCTGCTGGCCGACAGCCTGGTGCCTTCATACAAGGGAGCGCCCACATGATTTAATTTAGTCGGTCTATCGCATGGGCGACCTTCCTTGACGTCTGGTGTGTCAACTTCGCCCTGCACGGCAAGGCGCTCGATGGAGTCGTGTCCTAAGAACTTCACGAAATACGACTCTGTACTAACGTCGAAACATGCTGTTTGATGCCGAGTTCTTGGAGTATAGAGATGTTGGTGCGAAATTCGGTCCATGAGATTCCCAACATTCGCCTTCAGCACCACATCTCCAGAGCATCGATTTTTTTCTTCTTGACTTGTCGCAAAGTCCGTCTCTTTGCCGTAGTCGAATTAAAAGTTATATTTACTGCGGTGTTTATTAAGGAATTTGTTTTAAAAAGTTAGAAAATTAGATTTTAATCAATTCAATACACATAAGCCATCAAATGATCAAATGATTAACGATAATCATGGCCCGAGACTCACCGCTATTATTTGACATAGGCGATGATCTCAAAAAAGTTAGACAATTCGAATTAGCTGTCAAATCGTATGAAATCATTCACTCATCGTCTAAAATAACGATCCATGACATTCATGATAGCCATGCAATCGTCAACCATCTATGAACTCCGTACACAATTCGAATTGGCCGTTTGACAGCTGAAAACGTACGTTTAAGCTGTCAAATGAATACAATTTTCATGGTCTAAAGTTAGACAATCGCACTGCTGAAGTGCGATTGTGTAAGGTTTGAACCATGATGGTTATTTTAGACGATCGGTCATTGATGGTCAAGAAAAATTCGAATTGCGTAAAACTGTCCATCAAATGAAGAGCGAAAAGTGACCGGTGGCTTAAAAACGTATCATGGAATTGCGTTTTATTATACAAATAGCATCAGTGAAACTCAATTTTTTATGTTATTAACAATTATGACAGACACAAAAACAATGGAACTTATTACGATAGCATACTAATTTCATAATGAAAATTAACTTTCATAACTTCAAACATAGAATTCCAACGTTAATATCTATAAGTAAATTATGTAACAAAACGCAGACTAGTGAATTATGATCGAGCTTACTAATTCTGAACAATAGTTGGCGTTAGTGGACTTGTTTTGTTATCTGTATAATGGTTAATTATGACATCAAGTGTCAATGTAAGTGTCAATGTCAATGTATTTATGACAGTTTAGTGATAATTTACGAATTTATAAATTTTCGTAAATTCAACAAAAAATAAGAAAAGGTTTTTCGCTTGCGTTAACTTTGGTCGACGCACGTGTTAGTGAGATTTTTGTTGTTTTTTGGCATTTTTCAGTGGATTTTATAGTATAAAAGTTGTTAGCCGATAAGTATTAACTCTATTGGTGCTGGTGAGTTGTAAAATTATGTTTTAACCCAGTAGGTAATAAATAAAATGGACTTAGATCCACCAACCGAACCTCCCGACCCGGGAGCCATTCCCCCTTCCCGTAAACGTCAAGGAGATGATGGTGTAGCTCCTTCCTCGTCTAAAAAAACCATTACAGACCCTTCCTCAGCTAATCCATCGGTCCAAAATCTATATGTCCATCCTTCTTTCTCCGAAGGTCCCAAATCTTACTCCATTGACGACAAGGGTCCCTTCATTGTTCAGGTCTCGCGGGAAGTCGAAGACCCGTCATCCGGTGCCTCGTTGCGAGCAATTACATTCGGACAATTTCTACATAAGCACAAAATTAGTTCAATTCTTAATGACGGTGTAAAAAATGTTGGTCGCAATAAGGTCACTGTTGAGTTTTCGACTGCTGCCTCTGCTAACAACTTTCTGGTTAACCCTGTGCTCTCGCTTTGTAAATTCAAGGCAAATATTCCCACTTACAATGTGACCAGAATGGGGCTAGTTAAGGGAGTCCCCGTGGACTGGTCGATGGACGAACTTGTCGAGTCATTGGTGCTCCCTCCCGGTTGTGGTGAGGTGCTCAAGGCTCGCCGACTGAATCGCAAGTCAGTTGAAGAATCTGTTGTCACCTGGGTGCCCACCCAATCCGTCGTCCTGACCTTTAGGGGACAAATGCTTCCCTCTAAGGTCTTCTCCTATCACACCTCTCTTGCTGTTGAGACATATAAACTCCCCACCATACAGTGCCTGGACTGCTGTCGCTTTGGCCACACCAAAACGATTTGCAGATCCAAACCCAGATGTTACAGGTGTGCTCAAGCCCATACTGGTGATTCCTGTGAAGTACTTAAAGAGTTAGCAACATGCCTACATTGCTCAGGTAAGCACTTTGCAACTGACAAAAACTGTCCAGAATTTTCAAGGCAACAGTCGATAAAGATAGTAATGTCCCAGGACAACATTTCGTACATGGAAGCCTCATCTCGATTCCCCCCTGTCAGGCGATCATATGCGGAGATGGCGAAAGAACTATTTTCTCCTCCTGCCTATTCATCAAAGACTCCTCCCCGCCCTTCCCTCCAACAAAATAACAAAACTTCCTACCGACAAACAATTATCCGCTCCCCTCGTCCCCGAGCCCCCCTTGTGAAGGGTTATGATAGAAGAGCTCACCAGGCAATTGTTGGTGACCTCCCTTCATCTACCCCAAATGGCTGTGCTCTCAACAATGATCCCACTTCCTCCCAAAACTTACCTATGTTAGAACAATTATCTACACTCCTTCTGAGCCTTGTTGCTCCATGTAGTGATATTCCCCTACCGTCCAACGTTGCCAAAAACCTATCTCAACTATTTAAAATCCTCCAAAACGGCCCCAATAACCCTACTGCAATGGAACAGTAAAAGCCTTCGCCCCAAAAAATATGAATTAATCTCTCTAATCAACCTGCATAAACCCTCCATTGTTGCCATCTCGGAGACATGGTTAGTGCCTGGCTCCCGGTTTCGGGTGCCCGGTTTCTCCTGTTTGCGGGATGACAGGAGTGATGGGTATGCAGGAAGTGCCCTCTTTATTCGGCACTCCCTCTCCTTCTCCCAAATCCCTCTCCCTCCCCACAGTCGGCAGATTAATGCTGTTGCTGTACGTGCATTAAATATCTCCTTTGTATCATTGTACATCCCTCACCCCTCTCCCTCTCTAGCCCCAGACTTACAATCCATCCTATCCTCTGTCCCCAGCCCTATCATTGCCCTGGGTGATCTTAACACTCACCATTCAATGTGGGGGTGTTACGGCTGTGATGGGTTTGCTCCGCTGTTGATTGACATCCTTGATGATGTAGACCTCTGCATCCTCAATGATGGCTCTCCGACCCGCAGGGTATTCCCTAATCAGAACCCTAAATCTGCTGTGGATCTCTCCCTTTGTTCACCCAATCTTGCTTCCCAAATCACTTGGAAAACCCTACCATCCACACACGGCAGTGATCACTTCCCTATCATTCTTTCATTAAACAACAGATCCCTGCCTTCTCCCTCTCATGATCCCCTTTTAAAGTATAATCTTAAAAAAGCAAATTGGTCAGATTATTCCCAGTCTATTGACTACATGATTGATCTTTTGCCAGGCTTGGAGGGTCATGGAAATATTTTGACTTGCTACGATCTCTTTGTAAATTCTATCAAATCTTCGGCTGACTCCTATATTCCCAAAAAACCTCCCCACAAAAATCATTTGCTTTCCTCTCCCTGGTGGGATGATGAATGCAGTGATTTATTTGGTCAAAGAACTTCTGCAGAGGAGTCATACTCAAACTGTATGTCGCAGGAGAACTTTCTCAAGTACCAAAGGCTTGATGCCAAAGTCAAAAGATTAGTTTCAAAGAAGAAAAAAGTTAGCTGGACACGGTTCTGTGAATCCCTTAGCCCTCGCTCTCCATCCTCTATTGTATGGTCAAACGTCAGAAGATTCCGCCGCTCCGTTAATCATACTGACCCTTCATCCAACAATCCTTCGGATTGGCTTAATGATTTTGCTGACAGATTGGCTCCTCCCTATGTTCCTGATATTGACTTATTCCCTAATTTCATGCCAACTTCTATTACCGATGAAATGGATGCTCCCTTTTCTTTCTCTGAACTTCAAATTGCTCTTTCTGGTCTAAAAGACTCAACTCCAGGAGAAGATGGCTTTCCATATTCCTTTTTGACTAAATTAAATGACAAAGCTAAACTCTATTTCCTTAATATCATCAACAAATGTTTTGAAACCGGTATTGTTCCTCATTCTTGGAAATCCCAAATAGTTATTCCCATTCTCAAACCTGGTAAAGACCCTTTAGATTCTAATTCCTACAGACCCATAGCTTTGTCATCTACTTTAGCTAAAATAACAGAACATCTCCTTAAAAACAGACTGGAATGGGTAATAGAAAGTAGAAATATTCTTCCCTCCACCCAATTTGGGTTTAGGAAGGGTTTAAGTACCACAGACAGCCTTAGTATACTTACAACAGACATTCGATTAGCCTTTACAAAAGGAGAGTACCTTGTGGGTGTTTTCCTGGATATATCTTCTGCATATGACAATGTTTTACTTCCAGTGCTCAGGCAAAAATTGCAAAATCTGAGTATCCCTCCGAGGTTAATACATCTCATATGTAATCTCTTGTTCTGCAGATCGATCGTTGTCAAGCATCAGTCATTTTCTCTTCCCCCCAGACTTGTCTGGAAAGGTCTCCCTCAAGGCTCAGTCCTCAGCCCTCTGCTATATAGCATATATTCCCATGACCTTGAATTGTCTGTTAATAGTTTTTGTAACATCTTACAATATGCTGATGATATTGCCCTCTATCACAGCTCAGGCAGTATTGAGGAAATATCCTGTCGTATTAATTCTGCTTTGTATTACCTAGGCCAGTGGCTGTCTGACCATGGCTTGTCCCTTTCGGTGAGCAAATGTCAGGCAGTTGTGTTTACAAGGAAAAGGTCCCTTCCCTCCTTTCTCTTCTCATTTGAGGATCAACTAATTCACCTTGCAGACAAAGCAAAATTTTTGGGTATTTATCTTGATTACCGTCTTAATGGAATTGCCCACTCTGAGCATATTATCAAAAAATGTGAAAAAGGCATTAATGTTTTACGCGCAATAGCGGGAGTCTGGTGGGGTGCCCATCCTTACTGTTTAAAATTATTGTACAATGCCTTAGTACGTAGTCATATGGATTATTGTCTTTTCGTTTTAGATCCTTTTAATAAATCAGCCATTGACAAACTAAATAAAATTCAGTATAGGTGCCTAAGAATCATCTTAGGTGCAATGAAATCTTCCCCCACCAATGCCCTGCAGGTGGAATGTGTTGATCCTCCTCTATCTATACGCCGCCAATATCTCTGTGACCGGTTTGTTAGCAAAATGTTACAGTTATCATCCCATCCTCTTTGGTCTCGATTAACACAATTATCCAAATTTCCTCGATCTCGCAACTCTTCTTCATATTTGCTGGACAGCTTCCTTAAATATACCAACCTTCCTCACCCCCTATCAACTTTCCCGTTAAATCCATTATTTTGCACTCCCTACAAAGCTCTCGTATACAATCCTCCCATTATCACAGATATTGGTCTGACTAAAGGAGCCCCGGATACTAATTCCAAATTTCAAGCTCATATTCATCAAAATTGGTCAAATCATCTTCTAATTTATACTGATGCATCAAAGATGTCTCCTGAAAGCTGTGTTGGTGCTGCCTGCTGGGTTCCCAGGTATAAAATAATCTTAAAATTTAAATGTCCTCCCGAGTCTTCAGTGTTTACAGGAGAAGCCATTGCTCTATTGGAAGCAATCCTGTTTGCACACTCCCATAACCAAAAACAGACAATTATTTTGACTGACTCTTTAAGTTGCTTGTTGTCTATTAAGGAAAATCCTTTTCGAAGCAAGTCAAGATTTCCCATTATTTTAAAGATCAGGGAAGCTCTGCTCACATGTAATCAAAAAGGACTATCCATCTTGTTGGTTTGGATCCCAGGCCACTCCGGTATCCCAGGAAATGAGACTGCTGATTCTTGTGCCAAAACAGCTATTAACTCTGGGTCTTTGGATTACTTCCGTAACTCATCTCAGGATCTTTGTACTCTTGCGAAAACATATTTAGACAGATCCTGGAATTCATTCTGGGATAAATCAAAGACAATCAAGGGTAAATACTATGCATCCATCCAACCAAACATACCAAGACGCCCGTGGTTTTTTACTCATAGATGTGCGGATCGATGGATCACTTCAACTATTTCCCGTCTACGTCTTGGTCATTCTTGCACCCCTGTTCATCTGGCCAAGCTCCGGATAAGGGATAGCTCTGTCTGTGAGTGTGGCTTGGATGAAGGCACTGTATCCCACATCCTCTTCAACTGTCCCAAGCTTCTCCATCCTCTCTATGACGTCCTCCCCCCTAAAGTCCCTCGTCCCATAAGTGTTAAATGTTTATTAATGTTTGTGTTTAGTCCATATTGTAGATTCCTATGTAAATATATAGAATGTAATAAAATTAAACTGTAATATACTATGTTTATATTTGTAGTAGTTATAATTTTCTACTATATGTAATTTATATTTGTGTTGTCTGTTTTGTTCTAGGTTAAGTACTAACTACACAAAAAAAGGAAAAACAACTTTTATAAATAGCTTGTCGAAATTTTCAACAGTTTTCACCGCTCAATCTCCTTCGTGCCTTCTCCACTAACGTGATACTGGCGAAACAACCTGTGCCCAAATGGTACACCTAAAAGCCATTTCTTGGGAATTGAATTGAATTGAATTGAACAAAAAATAAAGGACAGCCACAAATTTTCAAAGATAGCTCTATATGTGAATGTGGTTTGGATGAAGGGTCTTCTTCTCTTATCCTCTTCTGCCCAAACTTCTCCATAGGCTCTAACGGGTGTTAGTGTATTTTATTGAATGTTTAGTCCCTATATAAAACTTTTGTGTATAAATATTCTAACTAATATTATAAACGGCAAAGTTTGTATGTATGGATGTTTGTTACTCTTTCACGCAAAAACTGCTGAACGGATTTGGCTGTTTGGAACGGCGATAGATTATACTCTGAATTAACACAAGCAAGTAACTTTTTATCGCGGAAAATGAAAGAATTCCCGCGGGAACCTCAGTGAGGTGGAAGAAACCTCAATCCACGCAGACGAAGTCAGGCCCGCGGTCATCATCTAGTTACACCTATATCTAACAAAATAAAATTGTATATATTATGTAGTAGGTATATTTTATAGATTTACGTAAGATTATTATTTATGTTTACGTAAATGTATGTTTAATGTTGCTTATTGTGATGTTTTAGGCTATCAACTCTCAAGTACTTACAATAACTCCACTATTGTATCGTGAATATGGAAAATTCAGTGTCAGCAGTAGATTGTGTTTTCTCCAAGCTACTCGATACTGGTGAAGTGAATTGTGCTGTGTTACTACACAACTAAAAGCCATACTACAAACAAACAACAACAACAACCAAGTAAGCTTTACCATAATTCATAATTATCCTACAAAAAATAAATATTGTTCATATTTTATTATCTTCATAACAACCATCTCTTGTTTCAGGCAAGCGTGGTGACTCCTAACAGCAAAAACGCCACAATCCGCAGCTGAACGAGCTAACCACTAGAGTAGTTTCTTGACCTTTTTCTAGTCGTGGACCTCTCTCAAAATATGAAAGAGCCGACACCCTTTCCGAAAAGATAAAAAATGAGGTTTAATGTTTACCAGCTTCTATTATTTGCTGTTGCTTATGCTGGATTGGAACATCAAATTGTACACAGTATTTACTCACAACATAATTATTGTATACCAATTTTCAAACTAATGCATTATGTTAGGTAGGCTTGCCGTAGACCCTCTGTATTAATTCCATGGCCTTACTTGTAACTACTTGTAACTTAAGAAACACTGCACTAGACCAATGAGGCAGTTGAACACTGCAATAGAGAGATGCAACACATGATATGACTATACATGGAATTCATGTTAAACTTATTACTTATTTATGTGTAAAATTTAAATAAATAAAGTGATTAGACACACTGACTCGTTATCGTCTCAAGAAAACAAGACTGCTTTTGGTCATAATATTATGGTTGTTTACACTAATTGTACATGTTTTTTTTTTAATAAACTAAGATATTTTGTCTTGTTTTTATAAAAGTACCTATTTAAGCTTATTGCAAAATCATATTACTTGTACAAAACTACTTCAATGACAAAAACCTTAGGAATGTTTTTCTATTATAGCTAATAGTTCCCATACTTAATTAAAGTGATATACTCGGTTGAGTTTTTATCTCACTTTAATATAATATCTAGTTGTATTTGATTGCCATTCAACGACTGTACTGTGGTAAATAATTAATTAAACTGTTTCTGTAGATAATCATGATCAACCCATTACCGGCTCACTACAGAGCACGGGTCTCCTCTCAGAGTGAGAAGGGTTTTGGCCATAGATAAAATTCTCTCTTCCGTGGTTTTGGCCAATGGCCATAGTCTACCACGCAGGCCAAGCGGATTGGTAGACTTCACACACACAACGTTATGGAGAACTCTCAGGCATGCAGGTTTCCTCACGATGTTTTCCTTCACCGTTAAAGCAAGTGATATTTAAATACTTAAAACGCACATAACTCCGAAAAGTTAGAGGTGCGTGCCCGGGATCGAACCCAAGACCTCCGATTAGAAGTCGGTCGTCCTAACCACTAGGCTATCACAGCTTTATAGATACACACACATATTTCTGTAGATAATAACAAACCCTATTTTGTACAGTGGCTAGTTAGTGTTGCTGTCACATTCGCCCAAAAGTCGTCCACATGCTGGTTGGCCAAGGCATCCCCCAGTATACGTCCTCCTGCCCATACCCACATTGGCTTCCAGGAATAGAATAGAATAGAAAAGTTTTTTATTCAAATAAACTTTTACAAGTACTTTTGAATCGTCAATTGAATCTACCACAGGTTCGGAATGCAGTTCCAGCCGAGAAGAACCTGCAAGAAACTCGGCGGTTGCTCTTTTTAAAAACAACATTATAACAATTATTATGATTAATGTACATGATTGAAATGCCGTCTCGCGCATTGCTGGAATGAGTTAAATCCAAGCTTTTTTATCGTTTATATAATCTTCAATTGTATAATAAGCTTTTTTTATGAGCATACTTTTAATAGAGTTCTTAAACTTGTGTAAAGGCAAGTCTAGTCTAGTCCAGGAGGCCTAATAGAGCCTTCACTTGTGTAAGTGACACCGCATTGCCTTGGGCATGGTAGTGATAAAGATAATAAAAGTGGCTGTTCTTATGTAATTTTTGGTTAAAATGTAACAACCATGCTAATAGTACAAAGTTGGCTGTGATTGACATTTTAAATTATGTATTTAGCATGTAAGTAGGTTAATTACCTACCAATGTAGGAGGAACTTGTAAATTATATTAAGTTAAAAGTTCCTATATAATATGTAGGTAAATTATTTACCTACTTACATAGGAACTTTTAACTAATATAAATATTCCTATGTAGTAGGTAAGATTAGATTAAAATGTAAGTTTATTTATTGTTTTTCTTTTGTTTGGGCAGAGCACTCTAGAACACTACAGTTCCAGTGTAACCTGCCATGAATAATCAGAAATAAAAAAGATATATATATTCATACAGGTTTTATTCAATCATTACACATTAAGTATTTCACCTCATTATATCAATTTACATAATATCGGCGGCGGCGGCGATAAGGATTAAGGAGCATAATCTGTGGGGATAATATTGGGACTTTCAAAATAAGATTGAATAGGTAGGTAGGTGTAGAATACCTTCTAGGCAAGCGCATTCCACCTTAGGCTGCTATTAAAGATAGTTTCCTCATAAAATTGTAACCAGTTTAATGATCCTAATAAAAAAAAAGGTGGGGCCATGGTGGTGTCCATGAACCTAAAAAATATTTATTATTATTCTATCCTAGTAGGTATTTGATGATTTGTACTATTGGATAAAAAAGTATAACATGCTGCTTTTACCCCGTCATAGCAGCCCTTCTCTCTTGAATGTTACTGAGGAATTTTAAGGGCTACTGCAACACTTGTGGCTGGTTGATGGCATCAGTCACTTAGGCCACACACTTGTGTTGTACTAGGAGTACCTAGCTGGGGTGCCTAGCAAAACGGGTAGGGGTGGTGAAAACTGCAGATATAGTGTTTGTAGCCTACCTACCTAGTACCTAATAGATACCTAGTAGGTCATATCATAAATATTAAAATATAGCTACCTATAGAGAAGACCTCATACAATAAATTAAATAAAACTTACCTTAAATGATATGAATAGATTTAATAGCAAAAAGATTGTCACCAAATATTTACTTACAAGGTTTATACTATGATGAAACAGAAAACTTACTTAAAACATAGCAATTAATTAAATAAAACTGTAACAAGGTACCTAACTGATTAAACTGGCATGGCCAATCAAACAAAAATACTTACCTAGGTAAGTACCTACTTAATATTGTACCTACTAACGAATCTATTGACACCTTATTTATCAACATTGACTCAGTAGTGTAATCACTATGGTCGAACATACCTATTTAAACACAAACACCTAGGTACTTATTCTTCTTCATTACGCTCTTGGTAGAGCGGTCGTGGTTATCCAGAAGTGACATCTTTAAGGGCAGATGTTATACGCCTCACGAGCATTCGCCACTTATTCGCCACTTTTCGCTGCTGGACGACAGCCTGGAGCCTTCATACAAGGGAGCGCCCACATGATTTAATTTAGTCGGTCCATCGCATGGGCGACCTTCCTCGCCGTCTGGTGTCCTCAACTTCGCCCTGCACGGCAAGGCGCTCGATGGAGTCACCCTCACGCCGGGAGATGTGTGCTAAAAACTTCAAAATACGACTCTGTACTAACGTCGAAACATGCTGTTTGATGCCGAGTTCTTGGAGTATCGAGACGTTGGTGCGAAATTCGGTCCATGAGATTCCTAACATTCGCCTCCAGCACCACATCTCCAGAGCATCGATTTTTTTCTTCTTGACTTTTCGCAAAGTCCGTCTCTTTGCCGTAGTCGAATTAAAAGTTATATTTACTGCGGTGTTTATTAAGGAATTTGTTTTAAAAAGTTAGAAAATTAGATTTTAATCAATTCAATACACATAAGCCATCAAATGATCAAATGATTAACGATAATCATGGCCCGAGATTCACCGCTATTATTTGACATAGGCGATGATCTCAAAAAAGTTAGACAATTCGAATTAGCTGTCAAATCGTATGAAATCATTCACTCATCGTCTAAAATAACGATCCATGACATTCATGATAGCCATGCAATCGTCAACCATCTATGAACTCCGTACACAATTCGAATTGGCCGTTTGACAGCTGAAAACGTACGTTTAAGCTGTCAAATGAATACAATTTTCATGGTCTAAAGTTAGACAATCGCACTTCTTGATCTATTATAATATAGAGTATTCTAGTTTTACTAGTCTGTGGTCAATCATAAATATCTTGTCGTGGTCTATGTTAAAATTTGTTCCTGGTCTGTGGTTACTTAAAATACGAAGCTTTTTCATTGATTTTTCGCGGTCTGAATAATTATCTGATTCTATTTCATACTTCTAGTTTAAATTAATGTATTGATTATTATAAGAATTTTCTAGTAACAGTGAAATCAATTATGTTGGCGGCGCGCCGTAGGTTAAAACAAATAGGTTGAAACAAAACAAATCTGTGAAAACAACAAAACCTATTTAACTATCCGTTTTGTGTTTTCTTTTCTGTTGAGAATACAATCGGAAGTTTATTGGTAAATGGCAAGTGAATCGTAATTAGCATAGGTATCAGAACCAAAAATTACTTACTGAGTATTCCAACCTCTTTAGCAATAAGTAATAACAAACCTTAAAGCTTGATTTGAAGACCTAGAAGTGTAGAGCTTGTCTCACTCGAGTCACAAAATATTAGTTACAAAATAATTACTCCGCTTAAAAATATTCTGTTTGCACTAAAATTCAGTTGAAGGGCCACAGAATCAAAATCACCAAAAATTAAAAAAAACGGTTTCTATTCCCGTCATAATATGTTTTCAAGTATTATTTTATATTTATCAGCCCTTATTTAACGCTAAAATGCTCGTTACAGGTTCCACGTCTCACGCGCGGCCTCGCTCCGACCTCTGCCAACAAGGATCTCGCTTGCCACGTGACGTCGCAGTTTGCTCACAGCATTTCTTGACCGAGGACTTCTGTGACACAAGAACTGTGTTCAGGAAGATGCGGCATCCAGCTATTCCACTTGTGCTAAACGACAAAGGGTTGTCTGACCTAAACCAGAACCCAACAGAGGTTGACCAACAGTTAGAAACAGGTGTTGTTCACAGAGGCGCTGACAATATTAAAATAACAAATGAAGGAACAGACAAGTCTATGCTGGCTGTGGACGGTGGAACACTGGTTAAACAGGAACCTTTAGACCAAGACTGCACGGAGACCTGCCATAATGTCTACGATTCACACTTGGATGTGCACAAGCAAGAGCCAATCAATGAAAGCTCAGAAATGGAATATTATTGTCTTGTTGACCCTCTTGTTGACACACCGGCCACAATAACAAATTTCAGTGTAGGAAATGTGAAGACACACATTAAAGTGAGTAGTCTCTCTTATGAGTGAATGCTGCCACTTCAAGGTAGTGGTGTGGCGGGTGACAGCTAATATTGTGTTCATTTTGGTTTCAGCTGGAGCCTTTTCACTCTGAAGTGAGTTTGTTGTCAGACTGTGCTCTAACACAGGGTAAGTGACCACCACCACAGCCTTTTAACGTACCACAGCTGGGTACAGGCCTTCTCTCTCACAGGAGAGAGGGATTTAGAGCTTAGACCCACCATCCTGCTCCAATGTGTGTTGGCAGGCTTTAACAACTATTGTCACATGATAGTGATAATACCCGGGACTGACTGCGTAACGTGCTCTCCAAGGCAGGGGGTGAAACACCGCCAGCGTCCAACTCTGGGTTGGCACTGAGAATTTCTTGACAGAAAACCCAACACCTAACTAAATTGTTTGCCCAACCCGGGAATCAAACCTGAGACCTCATGATCTGCAGTTGAATATGCTAACCACTAGAGCAACGAGGCAATTGAGTAAGTGACAATCAGCTCTAAATATGTAACAGCCTGTATAATGTAATTTGTATATTTTGATACATGTTCACATAATGAGTAAATCTGTATAACTATAATAGATGGAGCGAATTGAACATTAAATTTACTTGAAAGTAATAGCAAATATGTAGGAATCTCACTTCCTGATTTTTATCTTAAACACAACAAACAATATTATTAGAGCAAAAGCCCATGTTGGCAAGACCTTAGTTATTTTATAAAAGCTGAAAGTTTCTCTGCGTATTGTCTCCAACACAGGAAGGAACGATCAGCGACTATGAAGTTGAGATCATGGTGGCATTGGGAGATAACATGTAATAAAGGGTTAAAAAATCATAGTATAAAGTATAATTTTTTTATATTTTCCTCGGAATAGTATTACAAATCAATTTTCAAAAATTGAGAAAGAAGACACTATATTTTATAAATCCGTCGAAGTCCTAGGATATGCTGATGACCTGGGGGGTTATTCTGTAACTTAGTTAGCAACTGAAAATAGTTGCCAACGAATTAGTTCAATATACATTGCTGCTTTACTGTGTGAAATTATGAAAACACTTTATAATTTCCCACATTAAAGCAGCAATGTATATCAAATTTATTAGTTGGCAACTATTTTCAGTTGCTAACTAAGTTACAGAATAACCCAGCTGGACCTAGTATACAGATCACGACAAACCCTGGATAATGAGTACCTTGCACAAGCGGCTGGACTGTGTATCAAATTTTTTATTTTTAATTTATATTTGTTTCTGTGTAGTCTTATCTTAAACAAAGAGTTCCTGTGGGATTTTTAAAAACCTAAATCCACGCGAACGAAGTCGCGGGCATCCTCTAGTCTATCTTCTATCTATACTAATAAATAAAATTGAAGTGTCTGTCTGTAATATCGAAATAACTACCTCATATTGAGCTCATATGGTTATTTGAACGATACTATAACCGAATCACACGTTTTTAAAATTTTTGTCTGTCTGTCTGTCTGTCTGTCTGTCTGTCTGTCTGTCTGTCTGTCTGTTTGAACGGGCTAATCTTTGGAACGGCTGAACCGATTTTGACGGGACTTTCTCATACAAGTAGAGAATTAACCAGGGAGTAACATAGGCTACTTTTTTAACCGACTTTCAAAAAAGGAGGAGTTGTGTTTTTCTACCTATGTACACCGATATCTCCGAGATTTCTGAACCGATTTGCGTAATTTTTTTTTTAATCGATAGAGAAACATTGCGACACTGTCCTACAAAAAATTTGGATTCCAACTCCTCAATCCTGATGCTGTAGGGGATCTGATCCCCAAAACTAATGGGATATTTAGGCACTGTCGGTTATTTAAATTGATATTGGGGATACCAATTAAAGACTTTATTGTTGAATGACCTCGAGTAGGTACATGTCCAACTCCTCAACCCTGATGCTGTAAGGAATTGCATTCCGAAATCGTAAGGATCCCACGGAATTTTTCCGTTTTGTGGACGGGTTACTACTTACTACAGATAGACTACTTTTTGTTCTGGAAAATCAAAGTTCCCACGAGATTTTTACAAACCTAAATACACACGGGCGAAGCCGTGGGCATCATCTAGTAATATAATAAAACTGTAACAGATCCAATTCTGTACATTGAAGATATTTTGAAAATTTTTATTGGAGGGCACTCTATAATCGATACTGAAGCCAAAACTGCAATTTTTTTCATTTTTGTCTGTCTGTCTGTCTGTCTGTATCTTGGCCGCGCATCCCGCCGAAACTACTGAATGGATTCGAATGAAACTTTGTACGATTTGAGTTTATACTCCGAGGTAGGTTATAGGATACTTTTTATCCCGAAATTTAGCATGGTTCCCTTGGGAGAGGGGATGAAAGTCAAAACGTGTATTTAGCTGTAATTCATTAACGCGTTGTTCGATTTCACTCATTCTTTTTTTGTTAGAAAGGTAGTACTTTATATATTGTCCTGTAAATATTTTAAGGTCATAGGTTTTTTAGTTCAGAAATGACACACATTACAACCCTCAGTATTGGGTTCAAATAACTTGGGACCCGGATCTTTGTACGTACGGCTTATTTTAAACTGGCGTGCGTTTAAATTTATGTTTGTCGTTCTGTCTATTTGTTCCAGCTAATCTCTGAAACGGCTGGATCGATTTTAATGGAACTTTCAATGTCATAAGGAGGAACAGGCTACATTTAGTTTAGGTACATAAAAGAATTATGGGATCCGATCCGATGCTATATAAAACCTATAAACACGCGAACGAAGTCGCGGGGGTCAGCTAGTTTATAAATAATATAAGTGTGACATGAGATATCACATGAGATGATTATGAACTTAGTCTGATTTTCACTTAGTCTTTAATGCGGGACCCTTTGATGGTCACCCCATATTTTTTTTTAAATTTTCTTGCCTATTCCACCTGGAATAAGCTAAGGATTCGAACGATACCTCATTCATCAAAATCGGTTCAGCAGGGCGATTCAGATTTCAGATAACGTAATTATCGATCGATTTGGTAAGTTATCGTACGATAAGGTGTATTTTCAATTCAGGATAACCATATTGACCGGGAAGTTGTCGAAACCGAACCCGAATTGAACCGTAATCGAAATGTTCTAAATCACCCTGCAGGTGTATAGCAGTTAGAGTGGAGTATATACAAACTTTATGTCCATACATACTCATAATGAATACTGAAAACAGTTAAGTATTCGAATTATTACTGGGATAAATGTTCGGGAGCACAACAAAAGACTGCATGCATAGGTGACGTGACTAACCTTTACTCAAGATGGAGGTACCCACATATACAACAAAAACAATATACATACTCCTCTTTTCAGGGAGTACGTAGTATAAAAAGAGTACAGTGTACCAATTTTGAATAAAGTTTATTTTACTTTGACTTTGGTGGCTTTCAAAGTGACCAAAAGTAATAATTTTATTTCTTCTTAGAATAGACAGAATTGACACCAAAGTTTGGAAGCCAGGTCTTCTTCTTCTTCTGGGCAGGTGTCCGCACTTAAACCAGTTGGGGTCTGTTTGCGTGATCTGTCTCTCTCGTTGGTGTCTTCACTCCAGCCATCCAATGTCCCTCTCCATGCAGGCCCTGCATAAAGGACTGTTTGTGACACCTATAGTGAAAAGGTGTTTGTTTAATGGGCTGTGCCCTGTTAGGAGTCCCACCACCTTCCTGAGTTTACCTCTGTCTAGGCGCAGTAGTTTGTTAGTTAAATGTTGGTTCAGTGTAGGGAAAGCTTCTTTAGTCTGACGGCAGTCAGTAGCATTCTTCCAGAGAATAGAATGCTCCTTACGTGTTAGTTCATGCAACCAGGTCTTATACTCACTGAAGGGAATGGATACCATAGGCTCCGGTCCTGCCACCCTCAGTGTCGTGGCCCTACGTGCTAGTTCATCTGCTGCCTCGTTGCCCGGGTCTCCGTTATGTCCTTTGACCCACCGTAAGGTGATGTCATTGGAGGTGGAGAGTTTTTCCAGGGCTTTGTGACAGTCCTGTATGAGATGAGATGTTGATGTGGTACTTGCCAAGGCTTTGAGAACGGCTTGGCTGTCCGAGTTGATATTAATTGTGGAGTTTGTTACCTGTCTGTAGATCATGGCTAAGACTGCTGTTGTGATTCCAACACACTCTGCTTGGAAAACAGAGTTGTCCTTACCAAGTGCATGGCTTATCTTTATGTTGAGTTCTTGGCAGTATGCACCAGCTCCTGTGCCAGTTTTGGTTTTAGATCGGTCTGTGTATACTTCTATCGTGTTCTGGGCTAGTTTCGGATCATTATTTCCATCTGCGTTAATTTTGTAGTTCCTTTCTAGCGTAAATTGTTTGCTGGTTCTATCACACTTCCACTCTAATCGGGGTTCTTTATTCAACCCCTGAGTTAGAATTTTAGTGTGTGCTGTATCGTATCCTTTCCATAGACCCAAATTTTTGAGTCTGAGGGCTGCAAGTGTTGCTTCTTCTCTGATATGTAGTTGAAGGGGTGTTATTCCCAGTATTACCTCAATTGCTGTTGTTGGCGTCGTATTCATGCAGCCAGTAATGGCGAGACATGCTTGTCGTTGAAATTTTTGTAGTTCTAGCTGGGTAGTTGTAAGAAGTGTTCTCGGCCACCACACAAGTGCGGCGTATGCTAATGCACTTCTTACCAAGTTTGGAAGCCAATTATGATAAGTATTTGCTTCATTTCAGCCACATGTTCGGCAAAGGATCGCGCCACGCCGCAGGACGCGAAGACGGGTGAAGCCTGTTCAGTACAACAGAACTACTTCAGTTCCAGAATACAACAAACACTGTATAAACTGTTGGCCACTGATAGCCGTGAGGCGAGCAGTGCAGACAGTGCGCCGCGCGGCAGTGTGGTGCGGCGCGGGGACGCGCGCAGCCGCAGGGAACTGCTCTCTTGCGAACATTGCCCCTATACAACTGGACACAAATATAGTTTTATGAGACACATGAGGGCTCACACTGGAGAGAAACCGTTTTCCTGTAACGATTGTGACTATAAATTTTCTACATCATCTGCTCTAAAAGCCCATATGAGGACACACAGTAGAGAACAACCCTTTTCCTGTAACAATTGTGATTATAAATGTTTTACATCAACTGCTCTAAAAGACCACATGAGGACTCACACTGATGAAAAACCTTATGCGTGTGAATATTGTGACTATAAATGTTCAACAGCAAGCTCTCTGAAGACCCACATGAGGGTTCACACTGGTGAAAGACCTAATGGCTGTAAGTATGACTATAAAAGCTCACATTCAAGTAATGTAAAAATCCATATGGTTGGCTCACACTGGCGAAAAACCTTATTCGTGTAAATATTGTGAAATATTCACGAGCGACGTTACGAAAAATTCATATAAAAACTCACACTGTTGAAAAGCAATTCCAACCTTGCGAGCAATGTAAATCTTCTTAATATATAAAAAAATCAGCCAAGTGCGAGTCGGGCCTCGCTCTTTCAGGGTTCCGTACATAATTATGAACAATATAATATTTTGGGTCTAAGAAATATTTAATTTCCGAGCTAGACATCGCAACAAACCGTGAAAGAAAAACCCAAAAAAATGTTCGTTTATTTTGGTCACAGCTTATAAACTATTTAATAAATCGTTGTTTTCAGTATTTGTTGTTTAAATAGAGCATATAGTACATAATATACTGAAATATCATATTCCCAACTAGTTTAGTTTTTGAGATAGCCCCCGTCACAAAAATGGTCTAAAACTGACAACTTTGATGGCCTCCCATTCCCTTATTTTTTGAGATAAAAATTAAAAAAATATATATTTGTACTCTACTTAATGAGCTCTAAACAATGATACCCCACAAGTTAGGGTAAAGAAAAAAATTTTTTTTCCGGCTCCTTTTTCATGTATGGGAGCCCCCCTGAAAAATAATTTAATTCAATTTCTAATTCAATATTTGATTTTGGGTTAACGTTTTACACTAAATACCAAAATTTCAGGTTTGTAACTCATTTCGTCTGCGAGCTAGAGACCTGTGACTGGCGGACAGACGGACAGACAGACAGACAGACAGACAGCCGAGTGACATTAATAGGGCTCCGTTTTTTACCCTTCGGGTACGGAACCCTAACAAAGCCGGGTTTGTTCGAACACTTATAACTCGAGAACGGCTGGACCGATTTTCATGGTTTTTGATTTGTTATATTTGTCTCCGTCTCGAATAGCAGAATAAAATTATTTATTTACAGCTATTAAAAACATTGGAAAATTAATGAAAAAATAAAATAAAATAAAAAACATTTTCCCATACAAAATGTACATGGGTTTCATAGGTAACTGTCAAACATTTAATGTTCACCCCATCGATATTTGTTTTATATATTAAGATAAATATTATAATTCTTTGGAGTAGGGGAACATAATTATGCTACATGTGTTTGTTCCGCTACTCCTGCTAAACGGCTGGACCGATTTGGATGAAAGAGCTTTGAATATTTTGGCCTACCTATCAGTCCGCCATTTTTTTTTTTAAACAGTTAACCGATGACGCCACAAAGTACAACTTTGATAGCTTATATCTCGAAATCGTGACACTTTGGAAGATTTTGTCTCATAAGAATAGTTGTTTGTATTCATGCCAGCTATTGATTTATGCAGGTTTTATGCGTGGCCGTTATTTTTAAAGGAAAATGGCGAACTGGTAGGTACTACTCCCGGCCCGTAAGTCTAGCGCTGAGCGAGAAAAGTGCGCGCAGCGTCGTATGAGTGAGCGGGACACGGTATGATTGGAGAGTTAATCAGTGCTTACGAACGATCCTCACGCCCTCCTGGCAACTCCCTCACCGCCCCGAGATACCTTATTTTCGACTTCTACGCATTAAAGGTTAACGCTAGATTTATTTGCCGTGACTTGTACAAGTAGCGGCATGAAAGTCTAGCGGTGACCGTTATTGCGCGGCAATCCAAAATAAGGTATCATGGGGGAGTAAGCGGGTCGCGGGACGGGCGCGCGTATCGTTTGCACGCGCTGATTGGCTCTCCACCTCCAGCGTTCTTTATTGTACATATTGTTATTGCTGTTCATTTTTGTCATTATCTTTTGTTAAGATTGAGTTTGTTAATTTGTTTTTATTAAGTTTGTTTGTAACTTTGAACAGTGAATATGCCTAGAAAAAATACTGTATTGAGAACGCAAGCACGGAAAATGGTGTATGACGTGCACTGTTTTTTAAAAAGAGAATCTAATGACTTAATTGATTCTTTAAAACAAATCAAGAGTGAGATTGAAGATGCTACGAGTTTTTTACTCAAGCATTCCGACAGCAGCACTGTAAATTTAAGCCAGATAAAACAAGCTGCAGAAGTTATTAAGGCTGGAAATATGAAATTAAATGGTTTAATCAGTGACTTAGGGAAAATCCAAAAAAGGACAGCAGAGGCTACAAATACATCAATTTCAACGGTGAGGAAGATCTCCACTCAAGCCAATAGTTCCGATTCAATAACAGCGTTCAAAACACCTGGCAAAAAACGTTCCCGAACGAAACCGGTCACAGATATCGATAGCTTCGACCAAGGCGTAATAAAGAGGTGCATTCATAACTTTCACAAAACAAATAATGAACTTCCTACCGTCGGGAAGCTGAAAAGGAAGCTAGAGGAAGACATTAATTTCAAAGGCTCAGAAGGAAGTCTTCGGCGAATAATTAAGAGTTTGGGATTTCGGTGGAAAAACACCGAAAACAACCGGAAAGTGCCGATTGAGACTTCAAATATACGTTTGCAACGTATCGAATATTTACGTAAAATAAAGCAATATCGTCAAGAGGGAAGGCCTATTGTATATACGGACGAATCTTACGTAGATTCATCGCACTCTAAGGGCCTCAAAAAACCAATTTCGAAAGGACAGCGAGTTGTCATTGTCCACGCAGGGTCTGAAACTGGGTTTATACCCAATGCATTGCTGACTTTTGAAGCTGGTACCAAATCAGGCGACTACCACGACAATATGAATTTCGAGAAGTACGAAAAATGGCTCAGAACTCAGTTAATGCCCAACCTACCACCCAGTGCCGTCGTGGTAGTCGACAACGCGTCCTACCATAATGAACAGTGGGATCTAGCACCATCCTCTCATTCCAATAGAGCTGACATGCAGGCTTGGCTCACTGAAAAAGGCATACAGTACGAGGAAACACTACTGAAACCTCAGTTGTACAATTTAATAAAGGCAAATAAGGAAAGATTCAAAACATTTTCAACCGACCGAATCCTAGCTGAACAAGGCCATCGTGTGCTGAGATTGCCACCATGCCACCCAGATCTCAATCCTATCAAAATGGCATGGTCCGATATAAGGCAATATGTAGCCAGCAAAAATGTGATATGGAGTGCTACTAAATGTGCAGAGCTAATTCAAGAAAAAGTTTTACTGATGGGTGCATGGGATTGGCAAAATTTGTGCAAAAAAGTGAAGGATATAGAAGAGCAATATGCACAGAGTGACCATGTCGTGGATTTGGTAACAGAACAATTCACTATTGGCGTTGAAGAAGATAGTTCAGATGATAGCCTTGGTGAGTCTGATGACGATAACGCTGCTAGTGCCGATGAGCGAAGCAGCTCTGAGCCCGGCCCGTCAACGAGCAAAAGGCCCTGTCGAGATACCACTGATTCAGACTAGGAAAAGGGCAGCATAGCTTGTGTAAATGTATGTAATTATTGTCATTTTGCCCATCTCTAATTCAGAAACTAGTTTTTTATATCTAAAATAAAAAACGAATATTCGTGAATGTTTTTATTTTTCTACTCCCTATAAACTTGTTAAAAAATAAAAATTATATCCTAGGTAAAATGAAATCTTTGGAATTTGGAACTATAAACTATAATAATTACAAACACATTCACTCACACAGCACACTCATAGCCACACACACACACACACGCATTACAATAAAACAATACAAATAGCATTACTTTCTGCCCGCGGCTTCGCCCGCGTGAATTTTGGTTTTTCACAAATCCCGAAGGAATCGTGGATTTCCGGTTCCCGTTCCCGCTCCCTTTTCCAACCTTTATACCTACTTTCAAGAAAGTTTGCTATAGTAATCCACCTATAGCTGTAGCTATAGATTTCGGTTTTTTCAAAATCCCGTAGGAAATGTGGATTTTTCCTGGATAAAAGTGCAAACGCAAACAGATGCATGCAACTATTGTAATAATGTGCTATGTGAGCGTGATTTAGCTAAGAACAGTCAGCGCCATCTATCGCGTTTTTGGAAGTCTATATCTATTTTAGTCCCACAGGAATACTTTTCCGGTATAAAAAGTCAGGGTTAATCTATCTCCATTGAAAATTTCAGCCAAATCGGTTCAGTAGTTGCGGTGTTAAAGAGTAACAAACATACACACACACACAAACTTTCGCCTTTATATTATTAGTGTGATTAACAATCATTGCTTTAATTAATTAATAGCTAAATTAAATAGTATTAAATAATTAAAGCAATGATTGTATTTCGTGCGCGACAGTACCCATGCGCAGCTGACCCCTCCACGTTTCGTTCAGCGCTAGAGTTACGTGCCGCGACTTATAGGACAGGCTCCATACAAAAATATTCAAAGCCCTTTGGTGTGTATATTCCAATGAGCCCCTGGATGGTTTGAAAACACAGAACCAGTAGGTGGCGCTGCTGTCGAATATTTTGCTGTAAGTGTGTTTGTCACCTAACTCTAAACGGCTGGACCGATTTAGACAAAATATTGTGGCCGATTCTGTTGTACACAGTGGCTAATTCTGTTGTACACAATCTTTAAACCTAAACTAAAATGATAGGCCTAAATTTATTGCTATCCTTTTCTGCAGTGAACACTGTGAAAGAGATAGGAATAAATTTAGACCTGTCATTTTAGTTTAGGTTTAGAGATTATGTACAACAGAATTGGCCACACAATCTCCAAATCTAAACTAAAATGACAGGTCTAAATATATTCCTGTCTCTTTCACAATCCTCCCTGCTGAAGGGGATAGCACTATTTTTAAACCTGTCTATATCTAATTGTGTCTATATTTCAATGAGTCCTTGGATGGTTTGAAAACATAATCGAACCCGGTAGATGGCGCTTTGTCATCAGACATTTTGACAGGACGACGTCTGCCGGGTCCACGACCACTATAATAGTAAATAAATAAACAAGAGCATGTTATCAGGAAGAAATAAAATATCAGAAAGTAAAAAAAAATCACCTTAACTGGTAAATAAAAAAAAGCCTTTTATTTCTTTTCTTTCTTTCTTTACAAATGTATTTGGTTAGTTAAATTATGCACTAAAACTAAAATGGAAATAGGCAGGCCACGTGGCTAGACTTAAAGACCAGAGATGTCAGATGGACCTTAAAAGTAAGTAACTCTGTGGAGAGGTCCTCATGGCAAAAGGAGCAGGGGGAGACCACTGGCAACATGGGAAGATGACATCAAAAGAACAACTGGCCCGAAATGGGACCGAATAACACAAGACCGAGATAAATAGACATCTTTGTGTGTGAGTATGATGTTTGAGTATGTATGGCGCCTCCTACCAATGCCTCCTACTATAAAAACGTGTCAAAAATACACACACACGCTTAGATTAGTTATCATCTGTGGTTATCATAGACGTACAATACGAAGACATAAAATGGCGCGTGTTCATTGTTATGTCTCAAGTTGTGCGTGTGTGTGTTTATGTCTTTGATTATCCACATGCCGGTTTATGTCAGGTTTATGTATACATTTTAGGGAGGCCATCTTTTGCCTTGAGTCTGCCGCAAACTTTTATTGTTATGTTAAAAATGTAGTTAGTTATGTCTCTCTCTTACACACATATGATGTTAAGCTTGAGCTATTTTCTGATCCACTATTTTCTATAGGACATTAGGGCGCCTCTATATTTTTATTATTATCTCTATGTTAATTTCTCAATGGTCTGTGCCCTAAGAGAAATTATTAGTCTGTGCCCATATCTTTGTCAATTTTGTTGTCAATGTCAATTTCTGTGTCCCAGTCCTAGAAAAATATAACTTATGGAATTTGCGCTCCAAATAGGGTTCCCGAAGACTCGAGCCTTTTATGCTTTTTTTAGGGCTAGCCTCGAATTTTGATGCCTCGAGAGTCGAGGCCTAAAACAAAAACCAATCATTAATAATTTATTAACCCCCGACGCAAAAACGACGGGGTGTTATAAGTTTGACGTGTCTGTGTGTGTGTGTGTGTTTGTGTGTGTGTGTGTGTGTGTGTGTGTGTGTGTGTGTCTGTCTGTTCCCCTGTGGCGCTCAAACGGGTGGACCGATTTGAATGCGGTTTTTTTTGTTTGAAAGGTGAATTAGTCGAGAGTGTTCTTAGCTATGTTTGATGAAAATCGGTCCAAGATGGCCGCCGCTACAAAATGGCGGATGATATATTTTTTCACAACTCCCTTGATATGGGTATTGTCGCGAAGCGCGTATGCGTTCGCGAAATGCACAAGAGCAAAGTTAGCCGTACTGCTCTAAGGTCAGTGTTTAGTTTATGAATGTAATGTTATCTGTGATTTAGCAGAGTTCGCTCGAAGTTCGCTCTATGCTCTATAGTCTGTGGCTATTACGAATCAGTCATTTTTCATTCGCTATAGTACATTTGAATTGGGGCGCGACAAGGTGGCTGAACGGTATTCCCATTTTGAACGTGTATCGATGTAATCCGCTCGGATCCCGTACCGTGCGCGCGTATTTATATGTTAGTATATCGTGGTTTGCTTAAATGGAATTTATAAAGTCACATCAAGTCTTATTTCCGTTATTCACGAGTGGTATTTAAATAGCGCTGCCAACGCACGACCATCTCTTCCTGAGAACAACATGCAAGCAGAGGCGAAGTCTGGCAGACTCATCTCTTCGAGCACCGAGCGGATGGCGAATAACTTAAGCTAAGTATCTAGACGTTAAGTGCCTGGACGCTAAGTATCTAGACGTTAAGTGCCTGGACGCTAAGTATCTAGATCAGTGATAGGGAATTTATTCTCGATGTGGTTGGCCAACCAAAGTTTAAACGGAGGTCCTCCTCACCATGCCTTTGACCTGGCGGGCGTATTAGATCAGCTAGGAAGTGGTCAAGGACTAAGTACTGGCTGCAACGAGGGATCTTCTACCCTTAGTAGGGCTCATAAGTGTTTGAGCGCTGCAAAGGAGGTTACCGGAAGGTGCGCCGGGGGTCGTATATCGTAATCCCTCCGGGTACCCCTACGGGTTTCCCAGGGAAACATGGCTCGGGGTCATTGGGATGGTGTGGGATGGCCTACCGTACGTTTAAGAAATATAACATAATCACTCTCTCTAGAACTAGGGGCATCATACAGTGATGTCATGGTTAACTTACTCATGCAGGTCGCCGAGGAGCTAGAGCAAGATGGAGAAGGGGGAGCGGAAGACGCGAGGAGACCGGCTGGAGTCAGACTCGCGTCGCAGCATATTACGAAGGTATGACTCCATCAGATATAAATTAACTCGGGGGGCATTCCTTTCCACTCGTTATCACTTACTCATTATTGTAAACCCTCTAAGGGCCCATAGGGGCTCTCAACGACTTAATAACGCGAAGCAGAATTAGGGAAAGGAAGGGCCTTCCCGACATGGTGGAGTCGTGCTGTGATTTTGTAAAAAAAAAAAAAAAAACCCGATATGGTGGAGTCGTGTTGTGATTTTGTAAAAGAATCCGATAATGGTGGATTGTATAGAGATTAGTAAAAGAGACTGGAACTTTCAGCACGTGGAGTCATACCAGATTTAAAAATACCAAGTCGTTTCCGCTCCCCAAATTGTGTAAAAGATGGCGTCGAAGTATCTTTATTTTAAATGTGTGAAACAAGGTGCCAGGCTATAAAGATTGTTGCTACCTACCTATAGAGAAATTCAACAAATTTTTATGTGAAAAACATAGTGGGTAGGGTGTGCGCCTTTTTGTAGCATTTAGCCGTACGAGGTTACGCTGTTCGCCGCGAGGCGGCACATGGTCGCAGTTTCAACTTTAAAAGCGAGGGAAAACGGCAAAAGGTACGTTGGCAGCATTGATTTTTACAAGTTAGTGTAGAGAGGTCAAATTGCCCGCGCAACTCTATGGTGTATACTATGATACGAATTTTCAAGAGCGGACGTGGTCTTTTTTTTTCAACAGAATAACGGGTTAGTACCAACTTGATAAAGACGAAAGGGCCGGAGTTGCCAAAGATAATATCCAATAAGTATGAGCGAACTTCGAACTAATTTTATTAATTTTGGATATAAGTTTGGTGAATAATATTAATTTTAATTGTTATTTATTTAAAGGTGATATTCCAATAGTTACGACGTACAATTAAAACCGGATACAGAGAAAGTTCGCAGCGCCATAATTTCAAGGGTAACACTTAAAGATGGCGGAACTTTAAAATACAACGTGAAATTTTTCTCTGTGCAACGAAATTAAATATTAAATGTAGATGGAATAATTCGAAGTCTAAAAGTGAAGGCAAAGTGAAACGATACCTCGTAAAGCTAATTTAACAATAAACAATTCGACAATAGGTATTTATCCGATCTTTATAATATGTGAAAATATTAAGTGAGCTTCGTAAATTTAAGTGAAATGTAGTGAATAAATTCAGACCTTAAAGAGGAATTTATAGTTTCTACATAGTGTCTAATTACTTTCAGAAGGGAAACAAAGGCTGCATTGATAATAGGAGTGACATAATTCTCCCAATATTTAGTTAACAACCTCTGAGCCAAAGGGGTAAGTTCCACTGTTTTCTGTAGTAAGTAGACAAAGTTTCAAATATTAGACCCTTCTTATTAATAGTATCTAACTCTGAGAGTGATTGTTTAAAGATTTTAAGATTTAATTAGCTATACTAGACCTAATTAAAGGGTTAACGTTTCATTTACAAGTATACTGAATGTGGACAATTTTCTGTAGCATGAAAGCTTAGGTTATTATTTTTGTGAAATTATAAACCTTGGAAAGGAATATAGGTATACCTAGTTATTTAGTAGAGAAGTGAAGGGGGGAACCTTAAGGAACTTTCCAAGTCCCTATGTCTATACTTTATATGCCAATCTTTGTACATACCTATACCTAGGGTCAGTGACCTTATCAGTGAATATAGCTAGCTAAGTTGATAATTTTGTTTGACTTGAATAAATTGATGAAATATAGTGGTGAATATACAAGTCTACCTTTGGAAAAGGCAGTGAATGATGAATTCTAATTAATTATGAGGATAAATGAATTATTTTTGTTATTTTGGATCAGTACTGAGTTTGATTCTGAATAAGCATGTATATAGAGACTAGTAAGAGAATTTTACTTTACTACTCGCCCAGATTTTACTTTTAATTGGTATCTTGATACGATTTGAATCTAAACAATAAACGTAGACAGTAGATTGATATCCTAGACATAATGGCAGAAGTTTAAGAGAATTAAAATTAGAAATTGAGCGATAGAATTGAGTGTAGTGTTTGCGAAGCGAATAACAACCTTTTTCAAACGAACCCAAAGAGAGAATCATTCATATTTGTTTGTTCATATACCCCAACAGGTGTCTTGATGTTTTGACTTGTATATTAAGGGGCCTATTCCCCTCATATATACAAAAATAAATGATTAATTAAATATATGGATTCATAGTACAGGAGTAGGTTACTTACATGTCGAGTGAATTAAATAATTGAATAATTTGAAATAATTTTTTGTTTTGAGATTTTAACAAAGGGCTAGTCCAGACTTATATCTTTGGAAGATAGTATAAGAGATTGAACAAGATTTTTATTTTTTTTAATGAAATTCAGATACAGCGGTTGCTAAGTGGAACGGGTACACTTCATGGCATTCATAGAGTGTGCTTCAACCTCAAAGTAAACATATCATAGACAAGGACAATAAGGTACGCGACTATAAAATATGGTATTTACCTATAAAATCAAAGGTGAATAATCGCATAAATTATTATAAAATACTTATATTTAGAATTTTTTAATTTTAATTTTGATTTTAATTTTTTTTTCTCTTTCTCTTTCTCTCTTCATAAGAGAGCAATGCCTATGCAAGTCAAACATCTGTTACAGAGGATTCATCATGGATGAACTATTACTAACACGTCTAAAGCTTCTGGCTACTCAAATACAAACTCTCTCAAATCAAACTTCAGATCTCGGCTCTCTGAATACTGACTTGATCTTTAATGCGGAAGTACTTAAGACTAAATTACGAAGTCTCTTGACGAGGTTCAATAGCGATTTAACAAATTATTTTCGGATGGTCAATGTTCCAGCGGTTGATGAGATAAGCGAGATTAGCGAGATCCAACTTAAGGCAGAAGAAATTCTGGCGGAGTTAGAAGTCAAATTGAGATTATTTCAGAACAACACCAATACTTCAGCAGTAAGTAAAGCAGCGGAGACGACAACATCGTGCCGCTTACCTAAATTAAACTTACCGGAATTTGATGGGGATATATTGAGCTGGCACCAATTTTGGGATCAATTCCAATCGAACATCCACAACAGAAATATAGCAGACGTAGATAAGCTGTTGTATCTTAAGGCTTCGTTGAAAGGAGAAGCGAAGAAAGCTATTGAGGGCCTCGACACTACAAATAAAAATTATAGCATCGCTATTAATACTTTGAAGGAAAGATACGGGAAAGACTCCCATTTAATAGATGCGCATTACTCGGCATTATCAAGAGTGGCAACATCGGATTCAACAATAACATCGTGTAGGAAAGCACTCAATGAAATAGAAAAACATCTAAGAGTTTTAGAATCACTAGGTGAAGATGTAAACCATAATCACCTACGCCATCTCATTTTTAGTAAATTTCCGGAAGACCTCATTTACGAACTAAAACTGAAAATTAAAGACGAATCTGTGAATGAGATAAGAGCAGAATTAGAGAAACTAATCACGGCCAGAGAGGACGCTAACCGAATTACCCATATAAGTAGTACACAGGCAACGGAAAATTACACCGTGGAAGCGTTACACATCACTCAGAACAAACGAAAGTATAGTCCACACAGGACGGAAAGGACACCATATAGAAATGATGATAGAAGAAATGAATGGAGTACACGACCCAGAAGAGTAGAACCTCAAAATCTGAAGAAGAGATGCTTTCTACCAAGAAAGGATACCGAAGGACAGACACGAAACACAACCTTTAAAAGAAGAAATAGGACGGAAGATGAGGTACCGAGGAAAAGAATAAAACCATTCTGTACATTCTGTAATGGAGATCACTTCAGTGACCGATGCGAAAAATATAAGACCGCTAATGAGCGGAAAGAGGTAATCAAAGATAAGTGCTACGGGTGTCTCCGAGGAGGCCATCTTATTTCGAAATGTCAAGATATTAGAGCTTGTTATCATTGTAAAAAACGGGGTCAACATCACAGGGCTCTGTGCCCAAAGAAATTCTCATCCACAACTGAACTCGCAGCTGTCTCAGCGGTGGATAGAAGATGACATACGGTTCTTCAGACAGCTGTAGTAGCCGTCAGGAGAGAAGGAGTTGAGTCTAGTCGAACACGATGCCGTATACTATTCGATACAGGATCTCAGAGGTCTTACATCACCCAACGGATAGCGAAAGAATTAAATTTATCAATAGAGAAGGAAGAAAGCTTATCAGTTTATACCTTTGGTTCCAGGAATCCGCAAGAATTCAATAGTCCAGTTGTTCGACTAGAGTTAGAAACTAAATCTAAGGATAAGAAAATTATTTATGTAAATATCGTACCAGTGATTTCACAGGGAGTACCCTACAGCGAAGAACTTAATAAGTGGAAAAATAAATTAGAACTTGCAGATGATGGATCGTTAACAAATCAAGTTGATATTCTTATTGGGTGTGATTATTATTATTTATTTGTTCGTTCAAGGAGAATTAAAATAAAAGAGGATTTATATCTAGTAGATTCCGAGTTTGGATGGATACTGTCGGGTCAGGTTCCGTATGAGGAGATAGAGAGTGAACATATGTCGGTTGTTACATATTTCCAAGCAGAGATAGATTTCGGACTGAACAAACCTGACATGCCTTTAGATCAAGGAAGTATAGCTTTCCTTTGGGAGCTTGAGTCGATCGGTATAACTGATTCACCTAAAATTACTAGAGAGGAAGAAGCTATTAGGAAATTTAATGAAACTACCAAATTAATTAACGATAGATATTATGTTAGCTGGCCATGGAATGAATATCCTCCAACGTTAACATCTAATTATGGATTGGCATTTGGTCGCTTAGTAAATTTAATCAAGCGCTTAGATGAGGAAACTCTCAAATCTTATAATAATGCTATACAGGAACAAGTATCAAAGGGAATAGTCGAAGTAGTATCAAATAAAGAACAGGTAAATCATCCAGTACACTATTTGCCACATCACTGCGTCGCTCAAAGGGGCAAACCCATTAGAATCGTTTATGATGCCTCATCGAAAGTTAAAGGTAATAAAAGTTTAAATGAATGTCTCTATTGTGGTCCGTTGATGTTAGAAGATTTGACGTGCATATTGATTAGATTTCGAAGACATAATATTGCTTTGTCAGCAGATGTAGAGAAAGCATTCCTCCAGATAGGATTACATGAACAAGATCGTGATGTAACTAGATTTATTTGGTTGAAAGATATTCAGAAACCACCGAGTAAAGAAAACATAGTATGTTTACGATTTTGTAGAGTACCCTTTGGAGTTATATCTAGTCCATTTCTACTAAATGCGACAATTAAACATCATCTTTGTAAAGGAAATGAACACCTACAATTAATTGCAAAGGATATCTATGTAGATAATTTAGTAACCGGAGTTCAAACGCAAGATGAAGCAATACAGTTATATGAAGAAGTGAAAAGTACTTTCCAACGAATATCGATGAACATTAGAGATTGGAGTTCAAATTCGAGACAGTTCTTAGAAAAGATACCCGATGGTGTTAAAGATAAAGTAGTGAAAATCTTGGGTTTAGAATGGGATTTAAAGAAGGATACTCTGCACCTAAGATTCAAGATAAATACAGAAGCGAATTCTAAGCGTGAAGTTTTAAAAGTAATAGCGTCGGTATACGATCCTTGTGGATTAGCAGTACCGCAACTTTTGTCAGCAAAACTATTTCTCCAAAAGCTTTGGCAGACCAAAGTCAAATGGGATACAACACTTTCAAAAGAAAACCAAGTTGAATGGTTGGAAATAAGGAAAGAATTGGAGACTATTAGAAAAATATCGATATCAAGATGCTATTTAAAAAATGTAAGAAGCGAAGAGTATCATTTGCATTGTTTTACAGACGCATCCCTCAAAGCATATGCTGCTGTCGTATATGTAACATATGGTTCAAAAAGAAGTTTTGTTATCGGCAAAACAAGATTAGTCCCTATAAAGGATCAACAACACTTAAAAATTCCACGATTAGAGTTATTAGGAGTTCTTATCGGTTGCAGGCTTATTAAAACCGTTTTAAAAGCATTTTACATGAAAATAGGATTTCAAACGTTATGGACCGACAGCCAAATCGTCATAGAGTGGTGTCAATCTAACAAACTACTACCACCGTTCGTGGCTAGAAGAGTTGAGGAAATAAAAAGTAATAAAGAACTCGTGATTAAGTATGTTCCCTCAGAATTAAACCCGGCGGATGTTGCGACCAAACCAACGAGTTCCAACGAAGACAAAGAAAGGTGGCTTAAAGGTCCTCAGTTCTTATCGGAATCCAGCAATCGGACGTTCTCTATGAAAGATAAGACGCAATCTTTTTTTCTCTCGGCGCGGGAGGTTCTACCGAATACTTCCAGAAGAAGCGATAGTAATCGGGAAGCAGAGGACAATTTAGCAGAAGTTAACAGTAATAGTCACAATGAACCGCTTTGTATTACGGAAAAAATAAAGAAGCTCCAAGCAGAACATTTTGCCCATGAAGTAGCTGGGAAAGAAACTGATTTAAGTCGCAATCTCAAGTTATTTAAAGACGTGGATGGACTGCTACGTTGCAAAGGACGTCTTCAGAATGCAGATCTGTCATTTGACAAACGATATCCAATACTGATTCCTAAGGAATGTGATTTTACAAATAACTTAATAAAGAAGGTCCACAGTGATAATTACCATGTAGGGGTAAATCACACACTTAGTCTCATCAGACAGTCGTACTGGATACCGCGAGGCAAATCACAAGTGCAGAAAGTATTGAAAAAATGTCCAAGGTGTGTTAAACACGGAGGTGGTCCGTTTAAGTTGCCAATTACCCCACCGCTACCTGCAGAAAGAGTAGGCTACAGCAAACCGTTTACTTTTATCGGGATAGACTATATGGGTCCAGTGCTCGTCAAGAATGGCCAAAAAAGATGGATTTGTCTATTTACTTGTTTAGCGGTGAGAGCTGTTCATTTGGAACTAGTGCAAGATCTTACAGCCGAGGAAGGGTTATTAGCATTGAGAAGGATGATAGCAAGTAGAAAGATTCCAAAACTCATTACATCAGATAATGCGACACATTTCAAACTTATAGCAGAGATTCTCGCAAAACGATATTGTATTGACAACAAAATTCAATGGAAATTTATTCCGCAATTGGCGCCATGGTTTGGCGGATTCTACGAACGACTTATGGGAATAATTAAAAATTGTATGAAGCGTACGTTAGCAAAACACATGCTCTCCGATAGCCAGTTAGCTACGGTCATCAAAGAAATTGAAGCAGTGCTGAATTCGCGACCACTCACATGTGTAGATTCGGAATTGGACATAATTCTGAAACCAGTTGATTTTCTTACTCCTGGAAGTTGCATTACTATAGAAGAGTCAGTGGAAAATTGCCTAGAAAGGGGTACGTCGATTAAAGTTGATCTTATAAAAAGTTGGAAAAGAGGTCTTAGTATCTTAAAAGAGTTCAAAGAAATGTTCGTAAACAGATATTTGCTTAGTCTTCGAGAAAGGTATAACCACTCGCATAAAGAACCACGCGTCACCTCAAAACTATCTCCAGCAGTAGGACAAATAGTTCAGATAAAAGGGGAAAATAAAAATAGAGAAACCTGGAGAGTCGGTAAAATCGTTTCGTTGAAAAGGGGAGGTGATGGCTTATGTAGAGTGGCCATAGTGAAAGTTGGAGGCAAGGAATTTACGAGGTCAATAGCTCATTTATACCCGTTTGAAGCCCAAGAATCAGAGGTAGAGGTTGAAGAGAGATTCATGGGAGGAAAGAAGTCTAGCGAACGGGCTCCTGTAACTGGAAGCGAATCTTTGAAGGAAAATGGAAATAAGCTCACGGTTGTCTTAGACGAGTTGGATCAGGAAGAGAATTTACCATCCATGCATACAGAGGAACCCGTTCAAGACGACGTAGAGGTCGAAGTAGTGGATCAGGGAATCAGAGAGTCTGCAGAAAATGTTGTTGGTACAGAGAGAGCAGAGTTAGAAGGGAACAATGGAAAGGAGGATGAATGTCCGCGAACTAGGTCGAGGAGAGTTGCTGCCACGAAGGCTCTTGAGAAGATCAAAGAGTGGACGAGTAACTTACTATGCCTGTCATAAATTTTTGTTCCGGCCGGGTGTGTCGCGAAGCGCGTATGCGTTCGCGAAATGCACAAGAGCAAAGTTAGCCGTACTGCTCTAAGGTCAGTGTTTAGTTTATGAATGTAATGTTATCTGTGATTTAGCAGAGTTCGCTCGAAGTTCGCTCTATGCTCTATAGTCTGTGGCTATTACGAATCAGTCATTTTTCATTCGCTATAGTACATTTGAATTGGGGCGCGACAAGGTGGCTGAACGGTATTCCCATTTTGAACGTGTATCGATGTAATCCGCTCGGATCCCGTACCGTGCGCGCGTATTTATATGTTAGTATATCGTGGTTTGCTTAAATGGAATTTATAAAGTCACATCAAGTCTTATTTCCGTTATTCACGAGTGGTATTTAAATAGCGCTGCCAACGCACGACCATCTCTTCCTGAGAACAACATGCAAGCAGAGGCGAAGTCTGGCAGACTCATCTCTTCGAGCACCGAGCGGATGGCGAATAACTTAAGCTAAGTATCTAGACGTTAAGTGCCTGGACGCTAAGTATCTAGACGTTAAGTGCCTGGACGCTAAGTATCTAGATCAGTGATAGGGAATTTATTCTCGATGTGGTTGGCCAACCAAAGTTTAAACGGAGGTCCTCCTCACCATGCCTTTGACCTGGCGGGCGTATTAGATCAGCTAGGAAGTGGTCAAGGACTAAGTACTGGCTGCAACGAGGGATCTTCTACCCTTAGTAGGGCTCATAAGTGTTTGAGCGCTGCAAAGGAGGTTACCGGAAGGTGCGCCGGGGGTCGTATATCGTAATCCCTCCGGGTACCCCTACGGGTTTCCCAGGGAAACATGGCTCGGGGTCATTGGGATGGTGTGGGATGGCCTACCGTACGTTTAAGAAATATAACATAATCACTCTCTCTAGAACTAGGGGCATCATACAGTGATGTCATGGTTAACTTACTCATGCAGGTCGCCGAGGAGCTAGAGCAAGATGGAGAAGGGGGAGCGGAAGACGCGAGGAGACCGGCTGGAGTCAGACTCGCGTCGCAGCATATTACGAAGGTATGACTCCATCAGATATAAATTAACTCGGGGGGCATTCCTTTCCACTCGTTATCACTTACTCATTATTGTAAACCCTCTAAGGGCCCATAGGGGCTCTCAACGACTTAATAACGCGAAGCAGAATTAGGGAAAGGAAGGGCCTTCCCGACAGGTATCAAATGAAAGGGCTTGACTAGTAGAATAGCACTATTGCAAATTCAAGATGGCCGCCGCCACTAAATGGCGAATGTCGGGGGTTTTTTAAATTTTCAATTTACACTTGTATAATTCATATAATATCATTAATATAATTTTAGAAATAAGAACCAATCATTAATTTCTCAGTGGAATTTGCGCTTCAAACAAAACGTTTGGCCTTGAACCAGTGAGTAAGGAAAGTAAGTCCTTACTCATTGCCTTGACAACCTTGAACAGGTCTGAATTTGCTGTCTCGTTCTCACCTACTTAAATAAAGTGTGTGAGGTATAGAAAAACTAGAGAAAAAATAGACCAGGAGCGATTCAGAACACTTGGATTACGATTCGATTCGGTTTCGATAACTACCCTGTCGATATGGTTATTCTGAATTGAAAATAAAAATCTTATTGTATGATAACCAATCTATTATTACGTTATTGCCCTTCTGTATTATATTCGTTTTAATCTGATTTTTAGACAAGCCAATCAACAAAAATAATTATTTTGTTATTTTCATAATCATTATTTATTTCCAATTTCAGAATACTATCCACAGACCAGCAGGGTGTTTCAGAAGTCAGAACACTTCGATTACGTAATTATCGATCGATTTGGTAAATTATCATACGTTGTATTTTCAACGCAGATTTTCAATTAAGAATAACCGTATCGACAGGGTAGTTGTCGAAACCGAAACCGCATCGAACCGTAATCGAAGTGAATCGCCCGCAGGTGTATGACCTTGCCTTCACTACAATGTTTTAGGCGCAGTCTCCACTGTGAATATAATAATATAACCTTCTTGTTTGAGATCCGAGATGTTAATCATTCTCATAGAGTAAAGATCATTATCGTCATTATAGTCTGTGGTTAATCATAATATAAAGTATAGATCGTCCAGAATCTCATGAAAAATAGGGAAATGAAATTCCAAGGTTAGCAACACTACGGCCGCCCTAGCGATAAACAAAGCAACTGACATTTTTTGTGAAATTGACTTCTTGCATTAACAAAAGTTTTATGTCGAGTAGTTTTTTAACTACCACAGTTTAATATTTCAAATAACTTGAACCGTTTACTGAAATTTAAATTGCCCAAACAAAGTAACTAGAATAGAATAGAAATAGAATAGAAAAGTTTTTTATTCAAATAAACTTTTACAAGTACTTTTGAATAGTCAAATGAATCTACCACTGGTTCGGAATGCCATTCCAACCGAGAAGAACCAGCAAGAAACTCGGCGGTTGCTCTTTTCCAAATTTACAATATCAATATAACAATTTTATGTTAAGTACATGATTGAATTGCCGTCTCGCGCATTGCTGGAACGAGTCAAATCCACGCCTTTTTATCATTTATATAAGTAATCTTCAATTTTATTCAGATAAACTTTCACAAGCGCTTACGAATCGACAAATGAATCTACCACAGGTTCGGAATGGTGCTTACAATTCTACACATGTGAAGAAGGGCAGACAAAAGTAGCCCCATTTCCGACGGTGGCACCCGTTCACGATCATGACGCATGATCCAGCCATTGCATCGCTCAACCATATTCGAGGGAACGTAACAACCCGCACCACACGACACCACCACAGAAATGTTTAAAGAGAGCGTGACATACTTAGGCTACCCATGATCAAAGCATCGAATTGAACACCAATAATCAAATACTCATTTTAAGACATGAGTTAAATTTTCTTAGATTGTTTCCAAGCAACCTGTCATTGAGAAATTGCTCCATGCTTTTTTATCATTTATATTTTATATAATCTTCAATTGTATAATATGCTTTTTTTATGAGCATATTTTTAATAGAGTTCTTAAACTTGTGTAAAGGCAAGTCTAACTGCACTCACTAACCCGGAATATAAATGCAAAAACCAAGTAAACAACAAGCACAACACAAAAACAAAGTAATTGGATGTTGATTACTTTGTTTTTGTATTTAAAATCCAGTTGCTGGATTTTTCGTTTCGTGAAACGATCCTAGGTAAGGTGTTCTGAATGTAATTACTTTGTTTATCACTAGGGCAGCCGAGTTAACCTAGTGTTGCTTACTACAAAATTTAACTTCCCCATTTTTCATGAGATTGTGGTCGATCTATATATATAATCATGAACCTATAGAAGAGGACTTGGCATAATGTCCTATAGAAAATAGTGGATCGGAAAATAGCTTAAGCTTATCAAAATTTTCATAAGTGTGTATGTCGCGACAAACGGTCGCGAACGAGCCAATCACTTGACCATAGAGGCTAGCAACACCGAGAACCTTGATTGTCTAGTCTTACGCTTAAAACCATAAGGTGAGTTAAATTTACTCTATATCTGTGGGGAGTTTATGGTCTCGTCATCTCGTTTCGAACATGTAAAAACACGTTTCCACGGTACCGCCATTTTGCAATGAGGCGAGAGCAGGCGTGGTCGAGCATCTAATAGTTAGCAGCTTGGCGGCTGAGGTCCACGCTTCTGTGAAATTAAGGTTAGTGGTAGAGTATAAGGATTAAGGATTAAGAGAGACTAGATTACTTTAGATAGATAGATTTAAGTGTCGACTTCTGATCAGAAGGGGTCCCCAGAAAGCAGACCCGATTCATGTTTCCCCTCAGGTCACTCTATGATAGATTTGCGGAATGCCCCCCTGGTGACGTGGTCTCAGCGGGTCGCATCCGAGGGTTCCCAGATTAGAAACCCGATAAGAGATAGGCTGGAAGGCTGCTCGCTGCCGCGGTGGCGAACGGCTTCCAGAAGGTTCCGAGATACGAACTCGATAAGTGCATCGCTCGTAGGAAGAGCGATTACCGTGACCTGCGAGGAGGCCCCCCTCCCCCCCCTGGGCCGATCTCGTCCTGACACGAGATTGGCCCGGTCATAATTAACATTCCAGAAGCGCGGACCGAAGGGCCATGAGCAATCACCAGGTACGAGGTGGCCGCCCAACTCCAGGGCAGTAATCTAGGCGTTGACTATAAGCAGCGGCCGGGCAGTTACACGGATGACCAGACCATGCTAGGAAACTGGGTAAGTGCTCAAACAATATGCTCACACCGATATTCACCACACCTCAGGTCTCATCACCCAGAATTCAGGCAAATTTCCACACGTGTAAAATTTGAGACAAAGGAAGAGGTGATGGCGACAGTGTAAGAGACAACACTACATTTTTAAACATAACAATAAAACAGATCGTGGCAGAAATTTTATTGCAACTTCCCTTAAGATGGCCTCCCTAAAATGTATACATGAACACTCACACACGCACAACTTGAGACATCACAATGAACACGCGCCATTTTACTTTACAGGATTGTGCGTGTGTGAGTGTATTTTTGGCACGTTTTTAAGGTAGGTATGCCTACTCTACTTATTATTATTATCTCTATGTATATAATGTACTCTGTGATCATAATCTAATCGATAGTCTGTGATCATAATAAATAATAATTAATAATTTTAGAACCACAGACCAATAACATATTTAGAACAAAAAATGAAGCTGATAATCGCGGTCGCCGGTCTGAATAATAATTATTCTGATTCTATTTCATATGTACTTCTTTAAAGTTTAAATTAATGTACCTACCTATTGTTTGAGTTTTCTAGTAACTATTAAACAGTGAAATCAATTATGTTTAGCAAATGGCAGCGCGTCGTAGATTGAAACCATTGAAAGTTGAAACAAATAGGTTGAAACAACAGGTAGGTTGAAACAAACCAACAAAACCTACTAATCTTTTCTGTTGAGAATACAATCGAAAAGTTTATTTGTTTAGACATCGGCACGAACATCGAACGCTGCAGGAAAGTGGAGGGGGTAAGCTACTGTATTACGTGCGCGACATTTCCCATGCGCAGCTATCCCCTCCACGTTTCGTTCAGCGTTCGATGTTATACGTGCCGCGGGTTATAAATGGCTAGTGAATCGTAATTCGCATAGGTATTCAACACAGAACCAAAAATTACTGAGTATTCCAACCTCTTTTCGAAATAAGTAATACATTAACAAAGCCTTTTGCTTGATTTGAAGACCTAGAAGTGTAGAGCTTGTCTCACTAGAGTCAAAATTTAAGTGCAAACAAATTATTTTTAAGCAGAGTAATTATTTTGTAACTAATATTTTAAGTTGAAGGACCACAGATTCAAAATCACCATAAATTAAGAAAAAACGGTTTCCATTCCCGTCATATCTTTTCAAATATTATTTTATATTTATCAGCCCTTATTTGACGCTACAATGTTCGTTACAGGTTCCCCGCCTCACGCGCGGCTTCGCTCCGACCTCTACAAACAAGGATCTCGCTTGCCACGTTACGCCGCAGTCTGCTCACAGCATTGCCTGGCCGAAGACTTCTGTGACACTAGAACTGGGTTCAGGAAGATGCGGCACAGAGCCGTTTCTCTTGTGCTAAATAACATAGGGTTGTCTGACCTAAACCAGAACCCAACAGAGGTTGACCAACAGGTAGAAACAGGCGCTGTACACAGAGGTGCTGACAATATTGAAATGACAAATGAAGAAGCAGACAAATCTATGTTGGCTGTGGATGGTGGAACACTGGTTAAACAGGAACCTTTAGACCAAGACAGCATAGAGACCTGCAATGCTGCCTATGACTCGCTCTTGGATGTGTACAAGCAAGAGCCAAGCAATGAAAGTTCCGAAACGGAACATTTTCACAATTATCTTGGTGACCGTCTAGTTGACACTCCGGCGACAATAACAGATTTCAGTGTTGGAGATGTGAAGACACACATTAAAGTGCGTAGTCTCTCTTATGAGTGAATGCTGCCACTTCAAGGTAGTGGTGTGGTGGGTGACAGCTAATATTGTGTTCATTTTGGTTTCAGGTGGAGCCTTTTGAAGTTGAAGTGAGTTTTTCCCCAGTCTGTCGTCCGACACAGGGTGAGTGAGTGAGAAGGATATTATTACTACACAAAATGTGTATCACAATACACATAATGTGTATCACAGTACACAAAATGTGTATCACAGTACACATAATGTGTATCACAGTACACATAATGTGTATCACAGTACTTTTTGTATGTACATACATCATCATCATCATCATCAACCCATCACCGACCCACTAGAGGGCACGGGTCTCCTTTCAGAGAAGGGTTTAGGCCATAGTCCACCACGCTGGCTGAGTGTGGGTTGGTAGACTTCACACACTTTTGAGAACATTATGGAGAAATCAGGTGGGCAGGTTTCCTCACGATGTTTTCCTTCACCGTTAAAGCGAGTGATGTTTATTTGTTTAAAATGCAAATAACTCTGTAAAATTGAGATGCGTGTTGGGATCAAACTCTGCCCCCTGAAAAAGAGACCAAACTCTTAACCACTTGGCTATCGATATATTCAATAATTTTATTTATAATGAAAATTACTTGCACTTAACCAGTTTATTAAAAATGTTATGAAGATGATTGGCATTCTTATAACATCACAAACTACCAACACCATCAATGTGACCTTATTTTATTTTAATTTTGCCAAAACACATTCAGAGTACTGATTAAAGTGCCCCATGTAGTGGACACATGCTGATGTCAGCATTTCGTAAGTTGGCTTTTATAAATGTAACTGGCGACCGGCCGGTGTCCCCCACACGTCGCGTACACTATAGTCAGACTTTTAATTTAATGCAGTAAACTGACGTTTCGTGGATTGCTACTTTATGACGGAAAAAAAATAGGAATGTGGTAAAAGTTAATAATTTGAATGATTCTCATCATCACAACACCAACTATTTTATTTCATCTTTATTTACTACAGTATAAGATTTATTTTTAAGGCCGCTCTCTTCACGCGCTTTTCCATACAAACGTATTACGCCTATTATTCTAATATTTGTCGCAATAGGTCTAAAGCTAAGCCAGATATCAATTTATATCTCCATTACCTATGCCATAAAATAAAAATATTAGTAAAATTACATTTATTTTGAAAGTTATGACGCTTGAAAAATCACTATTTTTGGGCAAATTTTGGGGCAACTTCGTGCGTAAATAAACTATATAAGAAACTAGAAAATTGAAAAACCACCGAAGTCTTATCATAGGTTACTTCATAATAATTACAAATGTCTTTAGTTCATGTAAAAAATTGCCCAATATTTGCTAAAATAGACGAAATTCCAAACCTTGATTTGCATCTTTTTACTTTGCCGTTTTTCACTAAAAATCATGATATCTCAAGCAAAATGTATTTATTTAATTAATTTATTATTTATTTATGTATATATTTTTAGTACTCTTCTATACTGAAGACGTCTCGCTCTCTAAATGCAGAAATCACTGTTTTAGACTCCACTCACCAACGATTTGTCGCACCCATGGAGAGGGCTCTTAAGAGAATACAGTAGATAATGTTAGATAGATACCTTCCTTTTTATAACTTATAACTAACTTTATGAAACTTTAATCTGTAAAACGTTAATTGTATGTCTGGTTAGAGGTACATTCGTCCTACTTTAAACAATACTTATTATAAGATCTTAATAAGTAACAGTCAAACATTTTTATAAATGAAATGAATCTATCACATCACTATTGGAATTAGGTTGACAACATTATTTTACGAAATGATATTTTGAAATGTCAAATTAAAAGTCAGAGTATAGGCTCGTTTGTATTGGTACCAAACTTCAAATCAAGAATTAAATCAGTAATTATTTAGTGTGAACATGTGTTATTTCTTGACAAACTTGTAGACCAAAGAACACGGCGCTACCTAATTTGATAGAAGATGACCTTAATCTAGCATAGAATAGAATAGAAAAGTTTTTATTCAAGTAAACTTTTACAAGTACTTTTGAATAGTCAATTGAATCTACCACTGGTTCGGAATGCCATTCCAGCCGAGAAGAACCAGCAAGAAACTCGGCGGTTGCTAGACAATTCCATTTGCCTAACCTGGAGATGTGAATATCTCCGAACTCCAGAACAGAACGAAAACTGTCTTGTCAAAACAAATCATTGTTACTTATTACAGTGAGGATAGAATAGAATAGAATAGAAAAGTTTTTTATTCAAATAAACTTTTACAAGTGCTTTTGAATAGTCAGATGAATCTACCACTGGTTCGGAATGCCGTTCCAACCGAGAAGAACCAGCAAGAAACTCGGCGGTTGCTCTTTTCCAAATTTACAATATCAATATAACAATTTTATGGTAAGTACATGATTGAATTGCCGTCTCGCGCATTGCTGGAACGAGTCAAATCCACGCCTTTTTATCATTTATATAAGTAATCATAATTTTATTCAGATAAACTTTCGGAAGCGTTTACGAATCGACAAATGAATCTACCACAGGTTCGGAATGGTGCTTACAATTCTACACATGTGAAGAAGGGCAGACAAAAGTAGCCCCATTTCCGACGGTGGCACCCGTTCACGAGCATGACGCATGATCCAGCCATTGCTTCGCTCAACCATATTCGAGGGAACGTAACAACCCGCACCACACGACACCACCACAGAAATGTTTAAAGAGAGCGTGACATACTTAGGCTACCCATGATCAAAGCATCGAATTGAACACCAATAATCAAATACTCGGTTTAAGACATTGAGAAATTGCTCCATGCTTTTTTATCATTTATATAATCTTCAATTGTATAATATGCTTTTTTTATGAGCATATTTTTAATAGAGTTCTTAAACTTGTGTAAAGGCAAGTCTAAGATTGCTTGTGGAATTTTATTATAGAACATTACGCCCATTCCCACAAATGACCTTTGGACCCTTTTGAGGCGTAACTGAGGAATCACGAGCCTATTTCTATTTCTTAATTGCCTGTCGTGTAATTCGCACTTTTTAATGTAACTGTGAATGTTTTGCCTAACAAAAATTATATTGTTATAGATATATTGAGAAGCTACCGTAAGAATACCTATTTCTTTAAATTTCTCTCGAAGGGAATCCCGCGGTTTTAAATTATAAATTGCGCGAATTGCCCTTTTTTGTAAAACGAAAATTTTTTCAATATCAGCCGCTTTACCCCATAGTATGAGTCCATACGACATAATACTATGGAAATATGCAAAATAAACAATTTTTGCAGTTTCTATATCTGTTATCTGTCGAATCTTCCTAACAGCGTAAGCAGCAGAGCTGAGCTTGCCAGCAAGTGTTGCTATATGGGTGCCCCATTGAAGCTTTGCATCTAGGGTTATTCCCAAGAACACAGTTGTGTCCTCAGTTTTCAATGGCTCACCACTTATCTTTAAATTTTTGCTAGTAACCCTTGTATTGGGCAATAGAAACTCGACACACTTGGTTTTTTTTGCATTCAAAAGTAGATTGTTTGTAGTAAACCAGTGTGAAACTTGAGATAATGTATTATTTACATCGTCAAAATTGTCCTTAGTCCTATCGACTTTAAAAATCAAAGACGTGTCGTCAGCAAATAGTACAATATCGCAAGCATTTTTGACAAAATGTGGTAAATCATTAATATAAACCAGAAACATGAATGGACCCAGAATAGAGCCTTGGGGAACACCCATTACTGAGGCTGATCCGGACGACTTAACATCATTGATACATACTCTCTGTATGTGATCACTGAGATAAGAGGCAATAAGACTGAGTGCAGTTTCTTTAATACCATAGTGGCTTAATTTTCGTAAGAGAGTCTCATGATCAACGCAATCGAATGCTTTTGACAAATCACAGAAAATACCAATGGCATTCTGTGATTTCTCCCATGCATCGAAAATATGCCGTAACAGCCTTGCGGCCGCATCGGTTGTAGAACGACCCTTAGTGAAACCATACTGCTCAGAGTGAAGTAATTTATTTAAATTAAAGTGCAAAAGCAGTTGGTTGAGCATCATTTTCTCAAATATCTTGCTGAGAGTTGGTAGAATCGAGATCGGCCTGTAGTTATTTGGGTCACTTTTGCTTCCCGATTTAAATAGAGGTATTAATTTACTACATTTCATTAGGTCAGGAAATGATCCCGAGTCTATGGATTTGTTAAAAATAGCAGCAAGATATGGTGCAATAACGTCAATAATATTATGGATTATTTTTACTGATATTCCCCATAAGTCTCCTGTTTTTTTGTGTTGTAAAGACTTAAATGTTTTAATAACATCATATGGGGTTACGTATTTAAATCGAAATAATACATTGCACTCAGAAACATTGCCCTTTAAAATACTATAGGCTTCTGTTGGCGAGGAATTTAGGGAACTAGTCGTGGTAACTGGAACATTTTGGAAAAACTTCTCAAAAGTATTTGCAATATCTGTATCAGAATCAATAATATGATTATTAATTTTTAATTCCAGTTTATTATTATGCACTTTATGTTTCCCCATTTCATTACTGATGATATCCCACGTTGCTTTTATTTTATTATCAGAGTGAATGATTTTCTGTTTTATGTAAAGAGATTTTGCTTGTATGCAAACATTTCGAAATAATTTGGAATAATTTCTAACATATTCAATAAACGCAGGGGTATAGTTATATTGTTTTTCTGCATACAAGTCAAATAACTTGTTTCTACTTTTATAAATGCCAACAGTTGCCCAGTCACTAAATTTGAGATTTTTAAACAATCTTTTTTCTATAATTTTAAAGATGGAAGTAAACTGAGTGTTTATTACATCAAAAAACTTGCTATAAAGTTCATCCGGACCACCCTGCGTAAGGTCAATTGTCGATAGTGTGGTCGAAATAGTATGTTTGAATTGCCTTACTTTTTTAGTGGTAATTGGCCTATAATTTATTACTTTTGTTATATTCTGTTCGCTGTTAGGAATGGATATCATTTGACCGCAATGATCAGATCTTAGTTTGCTGATAATTGATTTTTCAATGATTTTACAATCACAGAAAATGTTGTCAATGCAAGTAGCTGAGTTTGCAGTTATCCGCGTAGGTTCGACAAAAATATTCTCTAGATTAAAGCTTTTAAAAAGATTAAGTAATCTATCGGTAACAGGAGTGGGAAGCAAAATATCAATATTAAAATCTCCACAAATTAATATTTTTTTTGATGCCCTACATATTCGCCTTAAAACTTCCTCCATGACATCCTCAAAAAGAACAAAGTCACCTGAGGGAGGTCGGTACACGCACACTATAATATATCGCTCCAGCTCAACACAAGACAGCTCAATAATGCGTTCAAGAGAAAGACTAACAATATCTTTACGTTCTTTGTAATTAATATCGTTTCGCGTAACTATTAAAGAACCCCCGCGTATAGCCGTCTTTCTAGAGAACACACTTGACAATGAATAATTTTGTAAGTGTAAAATTAATTGATATTTATTGAGCCAATGCTCAGTGAGGCATAAGATATCAATATTAAATTCTTTAATAAAAAGTTCAACCTCATGTTCTTTGCCAGACAAGCCTTGTATATTTTGATGCACAAGATGGATCTTACATTGCTTATCTGTTGTCTTACTGTTCAGTTTAAATTTTTATTACTACTATCAATACAATGATAGCTATTTGTATCTAATGTCAAAAAACCTGAATTAGTAGTACTACTAATTATATCAATATTATTTGTACAACATGTACCAATGTCAGTCAAAGAATTTGATGTCAAAATATTTAAATTAGTACTATGACTAAGTATATTAATATTATTATTTGTACAACATGTACTGTCAGTCAAGCTAAAAATAGCTGTATCTTGTATATTGTAAGCTACTAATGTAGCTATTTGTTTCTTATATCTAAGAGGCAGATACATAGTATCTTTTGTCAATTTAAAGTTTTTAATAAACTTATTTGTATCGAATAAATGGAAAGAATCTCCATGTCCATAAGTTAAGTTATACAAAAGCCCGTTGAGCTTGTAAATATATTTATTTTGTGCCGGGGTCAAGTTGTCCGAGTAGGGAAAAGCACAGAGTATAAATTTGCAACCTGACTTTCTTTGTATGTTTATTAAGTAATCAAAACTTTTCAAGATTTCCTTTTTAGGTAGTTGCAAACTGTTACCTAACAACAAAACAACCGTACTGTGCTTATCTAGGCAGTCCTCCTTAATATTTCTAATTATATACTCATATGGGGCCCTAGGGTTACATAAGTTGAATACCGGTTGGTGCAATTTGTTGTTAAGTAGATAACCAAAGTCTTTTCCCAACTCATCTGACACAACAAATGTTCTACGTTGTGGTGGTTGTAATGAAGAATTGTTATTTTCATGGATTTTTTGCGGATTTGTGCATTGACTTTCCCCGGGCACAACTAAAGGAACATTATCTGAACACTGGCATTTATTTACCAGTGAGTCAAACCGATCCATGTTATAGGTACTTAGGGCTAACAGTTCATCAGCGACCAGTATTTGCTCACCAATCTGTTTTTGTGACAACTTGTACTGATATGAAACATTTTTCAATGAATTTTCCAATTTTGAAATTTCATCATTAAGAGACTGAACGTCAGATTCATATTGTTCTCTAATTTCTTGAAATGAAGAACAATATTCACTAAACTTATTCAATAAATCAGAACGTTCTTTTCTTAGTATTTTGTTTGATTTATGTATTTTAAGTAACCTTTTTGTTTTTGATATTAATCTGCCAATTTTTATATATTTTTTAATTTTTTTATGGCTGTTAAATTGAATAAACTCTGAATGAGTCTTTTTAGTAACAAGCGGGCTGTCACAAGTCAGATCAATGGTCACCACTGGTGCTGTTGAGGATGAAGCGAGCAGTTCGTTGTATAAATTATTTGTCTGTTGTGTTTCATAACTTTTTATTTGTGACTGAAGGTCATTAATGGTTTTTTGAGATCTGCTCAGTTCATGCTCCAACATAGAGATCTTTCCAAGATACAAAGTAATAAAACAATGGCAATTGCAAGGTTGTTCCCATCTGGTCATATTTTCTTAAATCTTAATAAACAAACACCTTGCAGAATTGACACCTTAGATACCAATGGTTAGAAGCCAATTATGCTAAGTATTTGCTTCATTTCAGCCACATGTTCGGCGAAGGATCGCGCCACGCCGCAGGACGCGAAGACGGGTGAAGCCTCTTCAGTACAACAGAACTGCTTCGGTCCCAGAACACAACAAACATTCTCTTGCGAACATTGCTCCTATACAACTGTACGCAAATATTGTTTTGAGAGACACACGAGGACTCACACTGAAAAACCATGTGAGTACTGTGACCAAAAGTGTTCCCGAAGACTCCAGGCTTTTAGGCTTTTTTTAGGGCTAGCCTCGAATTTTGACGCCTCGAAGCCTAAAAGCCTATTTAGCTCTTCAGGCCCTGAGTCTAGTTCAATTTGAGATTCTCGCCTAAGACTCGAAACCTTATCATAAGACCATTTTATTAAAGGGCCCAAGCCTTTTCAAAATGTTGAGGCTTGCCTTCCTAGAAAAGGCTTTTTATACTTAACACCTTTTGTGTGTATGTACTTTTTTAATCAATAAAATTTGTTAATTAGTATTAAATAAACAAATCAAAATAATTATTTGTCTTCTACTTTTAATTTAGAGCCAATTTTGGCGAGTTTTAACATACCTAAAGTGTATGTGTATGTATATTACATACATACATGTCGAATAGATAACTTCCTTTTTTTGAAGTTGGTTATATTTTATTTAGTTGGTTATATAAGTTGGTTAAATTATGTTTGTCCACGTACGTTGAAGAAGGGCGCGCGTCGCGCGTCGCTTCCGTCGTTTCCTTTGCCCGCCCGATTTCAAGTTCTACTGTAAGGGCTTCCAAACAAATATACAAAAATAGGTGTATGTATATTTGTCCACGAATTTCTCCGAAACTTTTTTTAATTCGTCTAGAATTTAGCCTTTGAATGCGATCTCACCAAAGCGGAACTCACTAAAGATCACAAATCTCACTAAAGACCACAGCGCCACTAGCGTGCGTGACTGGCGTGACTACCGCGGCAGGGAACTGAAACCTTCCATCAGACCAGACCAGAGACAATTTAAAAATAAAATCCCAAAATGCCACTGGTGGGAATCGAATCCGGAACCTCCCAATTATAAAAACCACAGCGCTCACCACTGCGCCAGGGAGGTCATCAAAAAGAGACAAAAGAGGTTTAAAAAAAATTGCCATACTTCTTCCAAGTTAGCGCGCTTCCACCTTAGACTACATTGCCACTTACCATCAAGTGGGATCGCAGTCGAGGGCTAACTTCTAGATGAAGAAATAAAGTTTCGGAGAAAGGCGTGGACAAATATACATACACCTATTTTTGTATATTTGTTTGGAAGCCCTTACAGTTGAACTTGAAATCGGGCGGGCAAAGGAAACAACGGAACCGACGCGTGTCGCTCGCCCGACCATCAAGCCTAACATTTAAGCCTAAAAAGATTTTAGGCCTAAAAACCTTTTTATGAGCGAGTCTTGTGTAGCCCCTGTTCTCGTAGGTTAGCTCTAAAAAAGCCTCGGAGTCTTGCCTAAAAACCTCTAGTCTTCGGGAACAATAGTTCAGTAGCAAGCTCTCTAAAAATCCACATGATGGCTCACATTCGAAAAACCTTATTCGTGTAAACACTGACTATCAATGTTCAACAACAAAATCTCTGAATACCCACGTGAGGACGCACACTGGTGAAAAACCTTATTCGTGTAAACACTGACTATCAATGTTCAACAACAAAATCTCTGAATACCCACGTGAGGACGCACACTGGTGAAAAACGTTATTCGTGTAAATATTGTTACCGTTATTCACGAGCGAGGTCACTAAAAATCTATATAAAAACGCACACTGTTGAAAAGCAATTCCGACCTTGCGAGCAATGTAAATCTTCTTAATATATAAAACAAAAAAACGGCCAAGTGCGTGGCGGGCCACGCGCAGTGTAGGGTTCCGTAGTCACAATCCTCGAAAAACAGATATAACTCCTTAACCTGTGAACCCTACTTAGCCATGATAGTTTTCCTTTAAAATTGATTATATACCCTACTGCTGTGAATTTTTTCAAGTTCCTATATACTGCCATTTGGCTGATAGAGGGGGGGGGGGGGGACTCTTAACTCTAATAAAAATTAGCACTTTAAAACATCATATTTTACAAACGGATCTAGAAATCGAAAAATGATGTTCCCACACTCACAGTATTTTTAAAACACCTATTCAACGATATCCCACACTATGGGGTAGACGAGAAAAAAATATTCATCCCCACTTTACATGTAGGGGAGCTACCCTAAAAAAAAATTTATCAAAATTTTATTTCACCACTTTGTCGGCGTGATTAATATTTATACCCATGCCAAATTACAGATTTCTAGCACTAATAGTCTCTGAGATTAACCGAGGACGGACAGACGGACGGACATGGCGAAACTATAAGGGTTCCTTGTTTACTACGGAACCCTAAAAACATTGGAAAATTAACGAAAAAAATAAATACAAAATGTTCATGGGTTTCGTAACTGTCAAACATTTAATGTTCATCCCGTCGATATTTGTTTTATATATTAAGATAATATTATAATTCTTTGGAGTAGGGGAACATAATAATGCTACATGTGTTTGTTCCGCTACTCCTCCTAAACGGCTGGACCGATTTGGATGAAAGGGCTTTGAATATCTACCTACCAGTTAGACAGCCATTTTCCTTTTTTTTTTTTTCAAAATAACGGGAGTAGTACCTACCAGCTCGCCATTTTTCTTTAAAAATAACGACCACGCATAAAACCTGCATTAATCAATAGCTGGCATCAATACAAACAACTATTCTTCTAACTTTCGTTTTATCGTTTAACTAGAAAATGCCCGCGGCTTCGCCTGCGTGAGTTTCGGTTTTTCACAAATCCCGAGGGAATCATAGGGAATCGTGGATTTCCGGTTCCCGTTCCCGCTCCCTTTTCAACCTTTATATCTATACTTTCAAGAAAGTTTGCTATAGTAATCTACCTATAGCTGTAGCTATAGATTTCGGTTTTTTCATAATCCCGTGGGAACTATGAATTTTTCCAGGATAAAAAGTAGCCTATGTTTTAAGTCAGATCATAATCTATCTTCATTCAAAATTTCAGCCAAATCGGTTCAGTAGTTGCGGCGTAATTGAGTAACAAACATCCACACTTTCACATTTATAATATTAAGTAGGATTTCACTAATTTCTAATTTAGCACAGTGTCTATTCATAGGCACGACTAGATGATGCCCACGGCTTCGCCCGTGTGGATTTAGGTTTTTTAATCCCGTGGGAACTTTTGATTTTCCAGAACAAAAAGTAGCCTATCTGTAGTAAGTAACCCGTCACCAAAACGGAAAAATTCCGTGGGATCCCCACGATTTCGGAAGGCAATTCCTTACAGCATCAGGGTTGAGGAGTTGAATATGTACCTAATCGAGTTCATTCAACGATAAAGTCTTTAATTGGTACCCCCAATATCAATTTAAATAACCGACAGTTCCTAAATCCCATTAGTTTTGGGGATCAGTTCCCCTACAGCATCAGGATTGAGGAGTTGGAATCCAAGTTTTTTGTAGGACAGTGTCGCAATGTTTCTCTATCGATTAAAAAAAAAATTACGCAAATCGGTTCAGAAATCTCGGAGATATCGGTTTACATAGGTAGAAAAACACAACTCCTCCTTTTTTGAAAGTCGGTTAAAAAAGTAGCCTATGTTACTCCCTGGTTAATTCTCTACTTGTATGTGAAAGTCCCGTCAAAATCGGTTCAGCCGTTCCGAAGATTAGCCCGTTCAAACAGACAGACAGACAGACAGACAGACAGACAGACAGACAGACAGACAAAAATTTTAAAAACGTGTGATTCGGTTATGGTGCCGTTCAAATAACCATATTGGCTTAATATGAGGTAGTTATTTCGATATTACAGACAGACACTTCAATTTTATTTATTAGTAGATAATTTCAGTTAACTGATGACGCTACAAAGTACAACTTTGATAGCTTCTATCTCGAAATCGTGACACTTTGGAAGATTTTGTCTCATAAGAATAGTTGTTTGTATTCATGCCAGCTATTGATTTATGCAGGTTTTATGCGTGGTCGTTATTAGGGTTCCGTACCCGAAGGGTAAAAAACGGAGCCCTATTAATGTCACTCGGCTGTCTGTCCGTCTGTCCGCCGGTCACAGGTCTCTAGCTCGCAGACGAAATGAGTTACAAACCTGAAATTTTGGTATTTAGTGTAAAACGTTAACCCAAAATAAAATATTGAATTAGAAATTGAATTAAATTATTTTTCAGGGGGGCTCCCATACATGAAAAAGGAGCCGGAAAAAAAAATTTTTTCTTTACCCTAGCTTGTGGGGTATCATTGTTTAGAGCTCATTAAGTAGAGTACAAATATATATTTTTTTAATTTTTATCTCAAAAAATAAGGGAATGGGAGGCCATCAAAGTTGTCAGTTTTAGACCATTTTTGTGACGGGGGCTATCTCAAAAACTAAACTAGTTGGGAATATAATATTTCAGTATATTATGTACTATATGCTCTATTTAAACAACAAATACTGAAAACAACGATTTATTAAATAGTTTATAAGCTGTGACCAAAATAAACGAACATTTTTTTGGGTTTTTCTTTCACGGTTTGTTGCGATGTCTAGCTCGGAAATTAAATATTTCTTAGACCCAAAATATTATATTGTTCATGATTATGTACGGAACCCTGAAAGAGCGAGGCCCGACTCGCACTTGGCTGATTTTTTTAAAGAAAAATGGCGAACTGGTAGGTACTACTCCCGGCACGTAAGTCTAGCGCTGAGCGAGAGAAGTGTGCGCAGCGTCGTATGAGTGAGCGGGACACAGTACGATTGGAGAGTTAATCAGTGCTTACGAACGATCCCCATGCTCTCCTGGCAACCCCCTCACCGCCCCGAGATACCTCATTTTCGACTTCTGCGCATTGAAGGTCAATGCTAGACTTATTTGCCGTGACTTGTACAAGTAGCGGCACGAAAGTCTAGCGGTGACCGTTATTGCGCGGAAATACAAAATAAGGTATCATGGGGGAGTAAGGGGGTCGCGGGACGGGCGCGCGTATCGTTTGCACGCGCTGATTGGCTCTCCACCTCCAGTAGCATTTCGTCCTCCGTACTGATACGACGCCCCGCGAACTTCCAGTGTACAGTCGCGTTCTTAATTGTACATATTGTTATTGCTGTTCATTTTTGTTGTTATCTTTTGTTAAGATTAAGTTTGTTAATTTGTTTTTTATTAAGTTTGTTTGTGACTTTGAACAGTGAATATGCCTAGAAAAGTGAAACATACTGTTTGGAGAACGCAAGCACGGAAAATGGTGTATGACGTGCACTGTTTTTTTAAAAGAGAATCTAATGACTTAATTGATTCTTTAAAAGAAATCAAAAGTGAGATTGACGAAGCTACGAGTAATTTACTCTGGCATTGCGACAGCACCTATGTAAATTTAAGCCAGATAAAACAAACTGCAGAAGTTATTAAGGCTGGAAATATGAAATTAAATGGTTTAATCAGTGACTTAGGGAAAATCCAAAAAAGGACAGCAGAGGCTACAAATACATCAATTTCAACGGTAAGGAAGATCTCCACTCAAGCCAATAGTTCCGATTCAATAACAGCGTTCAAAACACCTGGCAAAAAACGTTCCCGAACGAAACCGGTCACAGATATCGATAGTTTCGACCAAGGCGTAATAAAGAGGTGCATTCATAACTTTCACAAAACAAATAATGAACTTCCTACCGTCGGGAAGCTGAAAAAGAAGTTAGAGGAAGACATTCATTTCAAAGGCTCAGAACGAAGTCTTCAGCGAATAATTCAGAGTTTGGGGTTTCGGTGGAAAAACACCGAAAACAACCGGAAAGTGCCGATTGAGACTTCAAATATACGTTTGCAACGTATCGAATATTTACGTAAAATAAAGCAATATCGTCAAGAGGGAAGGCCTATTGTATATACGGACGAATCTTACGTAGATTCATCGCACTCTAAGGGCCTCAAAAAACCAATTTCGAAAGGACAGCGAGTTGTCATTGTCCACGCAGGGTCTGAAACTGGGTTTATACCCAATGCATTGCTGACTTTTGAAGCCAAATCAGGCGACTACCACGACAATATGAATTTCGAGAAGTACGAAAAATGGCTCAGAACTCAGTTAATGCCCAACCTACCACCCAGTGCCGTCGTGGTAGTCGACAACGCGTCCTACCATAATGAACAGTGGGATCTAGCACCATCCTCTCATTCCAATAGAGCTGACATGCAGGCTTGGCTCACTGAAAAAGGCATACAGTACGAGGAAACACTGCTGAAACCTCAGTTGTACAATTTAATAAAGGCAAACAAGGAAAGATTCAAAACATTTTCGATCGACCGAATCCTAGCTGAACAAGGCCATCGAGTGCTGAGATTACCACCATGCCACCCAGATCTCAATCCTATCAAAATGGCATGGTCCGATATAAGGCAATATGTAGCCAGCAAAAATGTGATATGGAGTGCTACTAAATGTGCAGAGCTAATTCAAGAAAAAGTTTTACTGATGGGTGCATGGGATTGGCAAAATTTGTGCAAAAAAGTGAAGGATATAGAAGAGCAATATGCACAGAGTGACCATGTCGTGGATTTGGTAACAGAACAATTCACTATTGGCGTTGAAGAAGATAGTTCAGATGATAGCCTTGGTGAGTCTGATGACGATAACGCTGCTAGTGCCGATGAGCGAAGCAGCTCTGAGCCCGGCCCGTCAACGAGCAAAAGGCCCTGTCGAGATACCACTGATTCAGACTAGGAAAAGGGCAGCATAACTTGTGTAAATGTATGTAATTGTCATTTTGCTCATCTCTAATTTAGAAACTAGTTATTCATATTTAAAATAAAAATTGAAAATTCGTGAATGTTTTTATTTTTCTACTACCTATAAACTTGTTAAAAAACAAAAACTACCTAGGTAAAATGAAATCTTTGGAATTTGGAACTATAAACTATAATAATTACAAACACATTCACTCACACTCATACACGCACTCGCGCCACACACACACACGCGCACTCATTACAATAAAATAATAAAATTATCACTAGCTTCTGCCCGCGGCTTCGCCCGCGTGTTTTTCGGTTTCCACCAGTAATCAATTATTAACCCCCGACGCAAAAACGACGGGGTGTTACTGCTCATCCACACATTCGCCAACATGCTGGCCCATCTTATGGCCCAATATGTTGGCCCAATGTGTAGAGCGGGAGTTGGAAGGTATTGGAACGATGGCCCGCAAGTTGGCGCGAGATCCATTTCGTGTCGGTACATCAAAGGGTTTGGGACAGAGTTTGGCCGCACCATCCACACGTTGGAGGCAAGTTCAGTTTGCTACGAGCTCTCAGAGTGATCGCACGCATGCACGTCTTTTAAATTTTATATTCACGCGTCGTAACTAGTATAATGTCCACAAAATGGCAGTGACAATGACCAATGAAGAAACTTTTTGCTTTATAGAGCCCTACTAAGCCGAAAATTGTTTGTGGAACCCAAGAAATAAAATCACAAAAATAAAAAAATACAATTTTCGTATACACATTCACGTAGTTGCGGTATGCTGTGAATAATTAAACCGCAGCAGCTGTTAACGTCTCAATATTCAATTTAGTAAATACGTCCGCACATTGGCCCTAACCGGAGCATACTGAACGACCTTCCAACGTGTGGACGCGAACACAAACTCCTCGCCCAACACCTTCCAACATATCCGCCATCATGTTGGCCAACGTGTAGAGGCGCCTTTAGAAGTTTGTGTGTGTGTGTGTGTGTGTGTGTGTGTGTGGGTGCGCGCGTGCGTGCGTGCATGCCTGCGTGCCTGCTGCCTGCCGCGTGCGTACGTGCGTGCGTGCGTGCCTGCCTGCCTCTGTCTGCCTGTGTGTGTGTCTGTCTCTCTATTCCCCCGTAGCGCTCAAACCGATGAACCGATTTGAATGCGGTTTTTTTTGTTTGAAAGGTGAATTAGTCTGGAGTGTTCTTAGCTATGTTTGATGAAAATCGATCCAAGATGGCCACAAAACTATTTTTTCACAATTCTGAATATGAGTATCAAATGAAAGGGTTTGATAGTAGAATAGCACTATGCAAATCCAAGATGGTCGCCACCACAAAATGACGAACGTCGCGTCGGGGTTTTTTTTTAATATTTAATTTATACTTGTACATAATGTGTAAGTTGTAACAAGTGGATTTATCCCCTACATTAATGTTTTTCTATTTCCTGATTGTTGTGACAACGATAAAAACCAGATGGAGATGATCTTGTATTAATTTTTTTTTTTGGCTTAAATAGTTTGAATTCGGAACTATACCAAATTGCGCTTTAAGAGCCCACAACACAGCGTAGTTATACGAATGGGATTTATCCGAATGACACTTACAGCGCTCGCAGCGCTGTGTCATTCGGAGCAAAAATAAACAAGTTAGAGTTTCTTTGTCTTCATATTCTATGGCGCGAATACCTTTTGGAGTGTTCCTAGGTTCCCTCGAGCTGGTGTGATGATGGAGATGGGACGAGGCTATAGAGAATCCTCAGAGACTTACAGTAAGTTCATCGAGTTTGGGTTCGTTTGACTTGTTTCAGTTATACCCGTAGTCAGTCAGTCAGTACCTAGTTACCTACAACATGAACTTTCAAATTGACAGTTCCTAAATGCCCATGTGAAACACTATGGGAATCTATCAAACTCTGGGAATTCCTAAATTCCCATAGTAGTTTGATAGAGGACTCATTCCCATGACTTAGAAGTTCAGTACCTTGTCTAAGGTGTAACTGGTTTAACGGCTCAGGGTGCTCAGTACCCTGCGCGCGCCGTTAAAATTCCGCGATGAAGTCTATTATACCTAATTTAACATGAATTATTCACTATCGACAGTTACTAATTGAGGAAATTGGCTTGTCGGGTGGCAGGACGACTCTGAGTCTGCGGTCCTGACGCAGGGTGAAATATTAAATTTTATCGGGCCTACAAGTACACACACTGCACAGTTTGGCAGAGTCCCTGCGATCCGGCTTTAAGTGAGCCGCTTAGGAGCCGCTTTACATACGTAGTTCTATCCCTAGTAATCTATTTCTTGTGGTCTGTGATCTGTCCCATTGAGGAATTAATAATATAGAGGCGCCCTAATGTCCTATAGAAAATAGTGGATCGGAAAATAGCTCAAGCTTATCAAAATTTTCATAAGTGTGTAAGAGACAATACTTCATTAATTTGACTGTACCGTTATTCGAAGCTTAAATAATTGAGATAGGCACTACGTTTTCCCGCGCTTTGACATCATCATATAGGCGTCTCTTTCTAACCCCACCACCGGGTAGTGGGGGAGCGTGCTCAGCGTGGGGCAGCGCTCGCCATTTTACTCATTGGCGTTTTGTTTCCCGCCGAGAACAGTCGTGCTTGCTCCAACGCTAGCACTCTGCAACTTTAATTGGTAAAACCAATAATAAGGTATACTACTAACCTTTTGGAATATAGCGGAACACATCACGTGAGTTTTTATTTTATTATTATTCTTAATTATCTATAAAAATTTTACTTTGTTGCTGAACAAAGTTGTTTTTTTTTTTTTTTTTTTCATAATCTATTTATTAATAATTTTACTCCTTCCTCTTAGTGAAGGTACTTTTAAAATAAATTGCTGTGCAATATTCACAGAAATTGATTCACAGGGAAATTCTAAATTTGAAAAATAATATTGTTTTAAAGTGTTTTTCTTTCGTGAGAATATTATTCTGTTTCTTCCTTTAATATGGATGAACTAGGATAATAGTAAACAAGTAGCTCACGAGCCATTCCAGTGATGTCTAATTTTAAATGAGGACAAGAAAGAAATCAAACACAAGGTCACCAAATTGACTTCTTCAGCACGAGAAGAAAAGGGGGGCAAAAGAAACAATAGTCGGAGGTTTTTGGTGACTAATAAGTGCAAAATTCAAGGTTTATCAAGGAATAAAACGTGAGTACCCTGCTGTTTTTGAAAATGATGCTGCTTTTGTCTTTTGACGAAGCTTAAGTTTTTAAATAATCATTCTAACTGGAATAAAGTTACTGGCTTGAGTTACATATCCAGAGACTCGAATAGCTTTAAAGTAATCATATTCCAGGTGTTTTCTTTCTAGTATTCTAAAAAACGAAGGAAGCTCTTAACATGCTATAGCTACGTGATGTGACTCTTCGTCGTGGGTTAAGGATACGCCCAATTACAAATTAATTAATAACTAATTAACTACAAATTTATGTGTAGTGTGAGATTTTTTTTATGCGCAGAGTGAGTGTACCACAAATAGCGCAGACCTATGCAACACTGAAATATTTACGGCTGCTGTAAGACTGATAGTCTGGAAATATTTATGGCCGATGAAAAATCTGACTACGCCTCGCAGGTGCAGTCTTAAAGATCCAAGCGACTCCTCGCAGGGGTACGCACCAATATTTACGATGGTTCGTGTCATAATTAACCTACCCTCGTAGGGTGGTTGCCAAAAGAATAGCTCGTTCGGTCGCGCCGAACGAGCAATATGCTCGTATATTATGGGACATTTACGGTCGATCTTCATGACGGATGTCCACAAAAAACCTGCGCAAGATGGTCAGCACAGTTCTTGCTCCAATATGCGATGGTTCATTTCATCATAGCCTACCCTCGCAGGGTGGTTACCAAGGTATAGCTCTCAGTCCGTCAAGCCAAACAATTACGGATTATTTCGCGGTCGATTTTTATGACATTATCGAAAGCCGTTAGAGCGATCAATCAGGTTGAAAGCGTAATTCCTCACCAGCAAAATGACTCAAAGCGATGCAAATATTGACATAACGCCTTTTAGAGCCAGCCGCCTTCTTCATTTTATGTCAAATGGAAACGTCTAGAAACACTGCAATATATAAGCATCTTAGGAGGTATCGCATACCTTTTTGTCAATTACCTCCTAAGGAGTCATGCAAGTGTTTAAAACTAAAAGAAATGAAGACAGCCATAAACAAAATGAAGGAACAAGGCGTATGAGAACTGGCAAAACCATCATTTTTCTGTCGCGAATCTTCCTGAAAGTAACGGCTCTGCGTGGCCCTGATCAAGTACATTCAACTACTAGTAAATTCAAATTTTTGAATGTTTTGATGTGTAAAAGATTGGCTGTGCCATGGTCCATCCCAGACTTATTTTTATCTTTCTGTTAGCTCGGAGCTACAGAAGATTTTTGCGAGTCATTTGTAAGCAGGAATTCCTCGAAATCACCTGCTTAATATTCGGACTGAGCTCTGTGACTAAGATTTTTGCAACTCACACTTTCTGATCTTTCTGATCAGAGCATGCCGACTTTACAATATCACGTTAACAGTTTCGTATAAAAGCTGAAAGCGCTGAGATGGATTGTCAACTACGAGAAGTCTATTGTCAGACCGATAAAGACGTTAATCTCAATAGTATTCGATGGGATCCTTTGACCAATCAAATGTCCCTACTAATATTGGAAAAGGTTGTACAGCCAATATTATAGCCAAACATAATATGCAAACTTAACGCTAATATTATGCGGAGATCGCACCAATCTCGGAGATCTCTAAAGCCCAGGTCTCTTGAACCTTGCAAGCTTTGCTGTCCCTCTAGGCAGACTCAACTATCATTAGTTATTGTATCTGCTCGACAAAATACTAATCTACCCGAAAATACTACAGTATTCCGCACAAGGCGAAAGGCAATTGAGATGGACACTTCAGAATTGCGATCACGCGTCTGCCATCCACATTCCTCCTCCAGCTCATTATTTCTCACGACGATCGAATATCGCGTGAAGTGCTGATTTACGTGCAACTAGAATAAAATGCTATCTAAACTTAGTCTAAAAATAGATCACTGTCAGTTCATTCAGTCAGAGCACAGTTTGTCACAGGATGACAAAACATTTTGTAGTTGCGTACCGCCGGCGAAGGCGAGAAGAAATATGTTCCTCTCATGGAATTTATATATCAAATCCTGAATGAAAATCAAATCTTTTGTTAATTTTCCGTCTACTCGGAATATACAACGGTTATATAGACCATTTATTCAGTTTGTCTTGCTCCGGAATAACATGTACTTGCAGTTACATGTACGATGAAAATCTTTTTTTAAACGGGGAGCCTCTTTGACTCCTGTAATAGATCTATTTACTTCCAGTCATGCGGAAGTAGTAGTGAATGATGCTATTTACACAACGCGTTTTATGGGTATGGAAGTGTCCACTAGCTTTGGTATTTTCTCCACCTTATTGTATTCCTTGAGTGCTGCACCTGCCACCTCAATCAAGCTCAGGGCATATATTTAATAGTGGTGCCACGTTGGTAACATACACCTACTTTGGCTGGCAGATCTGAAAGCCCGAGCAGTAACGGCTCCGTACAAGATAATATCTTATGTATAAAATCTAATCAATATCAAACTGGTCTTCCTCCTCTGGACTTAACCTCTTACTCCGGGACATAAAGACCGGGGTCTGGCAATGTTTGGATATTCAAACATATTATACAACTGTTACGAAAGTCAGTTATATTTCTTGGAAAATGCTTGACTACTTTCGGCAAGAAAAACGTAGTTACGTTACATATGACTTTTCATGATGAAAACAGGTTGTGCTTGCTCAAAGCAACACAAGAATGATGCACATGGTGGAGATCTCGCTCATTTTCTCTGACATGCTCTCAGCACACAAAAATGCGATCAATTGGCATAAACCGGTAGTAATGGCTCTTGCAACCCTCTGCAAAAATTTGGCCATTTTTACTGCAATGCTCGAAATATTCACAATTTGGTATTATTATTCAGAATCTTTTGAATTTTAGAAGCTGAACACCTTCTACTTGCCGAAAATTGAGTAATTTGGTTTAAAAAACTGATTCGGTGATTGACAATCTACAACGTTAGTTTTACTTTGCGCAAAAACCGAAACATGTGTCAAATATTTTTACATTTGGAATAGTTATACAAAATTTCAAAAACACTTGTAAACTTACGAAGTTATAAGCTTCTTGTGTTGCGTCATTGTCCTCAAAATGGTCACCCCAACTCGCCATCGTCACCTCGACTCGCGAGTTGAATGACCGCGCGCTGTATGCCGATCGTCAGCTGATGCGCGTGCTGTGCCACTAGGCACCACTGTGCCTAAGCTTGCAGGATTTTAACATATTTTTGTACAAAATTATAACACAATATAAAAATAGTTGGACTCGCTTCTGTTACTGATTCTAAGCAAACTTATTTCAGGTTTTGCTTCAAGTAAAACTAACGTTGTACATTAATTTGGTTGAAGTTTCTTTCAAATAATGAGTTTTCAGAATGCTTGACCTGTCAAAGGACCGCAGGAATTTATAAACGTTCTTGTTTATTTGTAACCATATGAAATGAGCCGAAGTTTTTCAATCAATTTTTTCTGGATGGATTAAACCTATGCTCAAAGATGCTGGTACATCTGCAAGGCAAGGTTTTTGGTCTGCAGTTTCTTCAAAATTAGCGATAATTTTCCCTTTGGGATATATACTTGCTATTGGGTAGTTGCCATTCGCAAAATACTAATTTTATAAAAGAGACTGCTATGTCTATATAATATACTCCCATGTGTGCATACCTATGCATATATTTAATCCAGTTGATTTATTTTTTATGCCGAAATTATTCCAAAAACTTTTTTGTCATGTGTAACTTAATGGCTTAAGTTATTTGTGTGGCTCATTATCTCGCGAATAATGTGCTGACTCTTTTGGAAATGTTGTTTTTATTAATACACTCAGTTGTGTATACAACATGTGTGTATAGTCATTTATTACTGAGTCATTCAGTGTCACATACAAAAATGTATACACATCAATGTGTTCATCCATTTTTATAGTTCATTCATGTATTTAATTATTTTCGTTTGACTTGGCACATTATAACGACATGAATGAATGTAATTGCTTATACGATAAGTTACAATCTGTAAAACATACAACTGCGAACATTACCTATATTCATAACCATGTATATCAATTTATTATTCAATAGACATATCTGATGGGAGGCTTCAGCCGAGGCTAGTTACCAGCTTACTGGCAAAGCCGTGCCACCAAGCGCTTCCGGTACGATGTCGTGTAGAAACCAATCAGGAGTATGGTTTAATAATAACTGTCATACCTTTCCCAAGTAAGCCTGTATCCACCTTGGACTATATCATCACTCACCATAGAGTGAGAGCGCAATCAAGGACAAACTTGTAGATGAAATTACTTTCGTTTCATCATATCAGGAACTATTTTATTATGTCACATTGGCGTAGATCACCACCACCACCAGGCGATAACAAACACGTCTCAATTATTTAAGCTTCGAATAACGGTACAGTCAAATTAATGAACGCGTTTTACCTACCAATAAAACGCTTATTAATTTACTTACCTTATTCGAAGCTTAACTTCAAACACTGCCTGGTGAATTTCAACGCAATGAGTAAAATGGCGAGCGCTGCCCCACGCTGAGCACGCTCCCCCACTACCCGGTGGTGGGGTTAGAAAGAGACGCCTATATGATGATGTCAAAGCGCCGGAAAACGTAGTGCCTATCTCAATTATTTAAGCTTCGAATAAGGTAAGTAAATTAATAAGCGTTTTATTGGTAGGTAAAACGCGTTCATTTTTAACATAACAATAAAACAGTTTGCGGCAGACTCAAGGCAAAAGATGGCCTCCCTAAAATGTATACATAAACACGCACACAACTTGAGACATCTCAATGAACACGCACCATTTTATGCCTTCGGATTGTGCGTGTATGATACAATACCTAATCTAAGCGTGCGAGTTTATTTTTGGCACGATTTTAAAGTAGGTGGTGCCTCCATATCATTAATTGCTCAATAGTCTGTCCCCATATCGTTGTCAATGTCAATTTCTTTGCCCGAGACCTAGAAAGATTTATCCTATGGAATTTGCGCTCCAAACAAAACGTTAAAGTAAAGAAAAAACAGGTTTGGAAGTTGCTTTGTCTCGTTCTCACCTATGTAAATAGAGTGTGTGAGGTATAGAAAAACTAGAGAGAAAAAATTGACCAGGTGAATAACCTTGTCTTGATTACAATATCTATGGCGTAATCTCCAGGGGTATGTAGACTATATACCTATAAGCTTCTTGTCCGAGACCTATAGTGTAGGTACCTACCTACCTAATCAATAATTCCGTAGGTACCTAATTCAGTCCTAGAATTCAGTGGAGTAAAATGACAGTTGCTAATGTCATTTTGTAAAGTAATGATACCATAAGAAAAGGAGGTACTTATTACTTTATCTTAGTACCATATTTATTGTAATAGTGATGTTCCAGTTCAGTAGTGATTCAGTTCACTGACACAAAGTTCACAGTTTACTGACTAATAATAATAATTCTATAAAAAAATTATTTTTTTATTTTAGTGTTAATAGATAACAACTATTAATAACTCATTGCAATATATGTAGATTTTATGAAATCATCCAAAAATAAACTAATAACATCTCTTTCGTTTTATATAGTTCCTATGATTACATATGTAATACTAGCTTTTGACCGCGGCTTCGCCCGCGTGAATTTTGGTTTAAAAAAAATCCCGAGGGAATCATGGATTTCCGGTTCCCGTTCCCGCTCCCTTTTCCAACCTTTATACTTACTTTCAAGGAAGTTTGCTATAGTAATGTACCTATAGCTGTAGCTATAGATTTCGGTTTTTTCAAAATCCCGTGGGAACTCTTTGATTTTCCGAAATAAAAAGTAGCCTATGTGTTAATTCAGGGTATAATCTATCTCCATTCCAAACAACCAAAACAATCGAGTAATTTTTGCGTGATTGAGTAACAAACATCTAAACATCCACACTTTCACATTTATAATATTAATAGGATAAATAGGAATAAACATCGCCTTTTTAAAGCTGTAATAACTTTTAAAATACAAATGATAAATGAATATTTTGAGAAATAAACTTATTTTATATCTCAGTATGTGATTATATGCTATTTAAATTGTTTTATATCGATTATAATAAATACAATGAAGTTATTTCTTAGTAATTAAAAACAATGTGTTTTGATTCACGACGTAATGAGTGACTCATTGATGTAGATCCTTTAGTCACATCACTATATTTTTTTAAAATTAAAAACTGTCAACACTGTAAATGTCAGTGAGTTATAGATTACACAATAGAAACATAGAACCAATGGAATTTGCAAAGAAATTGGCCTTGAACAGCACGACGATTCAGAACACTTCGATAACATAATTATGGATCGATTTGGTAAGTTATCGTACGATAAGATGTATTTTCTGATCAGCAAGGCTATAAAATGCAAAGAAATCTGCAAAACCTTGTTGGTAAAAAATACCTTGTAACCTGCTACAGTAAACCAAACGCACAATTACGGGAAGTTCTCGTGAGTGAAAAAGACGTATTATGTTCATTAACAAAAAATGACTTTCTGATTATTTTGGGAGGCATTAATGACAGGAATCCAATAGAATTTCAATATTTAATTAGAAGCTACCTTAAAACTGTCAACAATACCAACATTATGATTTCTGAGATTCCTTACAATTATTATTTACAAGAGAAAAAATTAAATTATGAGCTTAGATTCATTTCAGTTTCATTCATTTCCAATTTCAAAATACTATCCACAGACCAGCAGGTTGATTCAGAACACTTTGATAACGTAATTATCGATCCATTCGGTAAGTTATCATACGATAAATTGTCGGTTTGTCGAAACCGAAACCGTAATCGAAGTGTTCTGAATCTCCCCGCAGGTGTTTGTCTGACCTTGTCTTCATTACATCGTTTTAGGCGCAGTCTCCAGTGTCTACACAGAATATATAACCTTCTTGTCCGAGATCGAGATGATCGTCTTATGTCATTCTATTTTTTTATAGTCACAGATCATAGAGATAATAATAATAAAATAGAGCTGGCATAATGTCCTATAGAAATTAGTGTATTCGGAAAATAGCTCAAGCTTATCAAAATTTCCATAAGTGTGAAAGAGACAACATTACATTTTTGACAATAATGCGGCACACTCGTGATTTAAGATGGCCTCCCTAAAATGTATACATGAACACACACACGCACAACTTGAGACATCACAATGAACACGCGCCATTTTATGTTACAGGATTGTGCGTGGGTGAGTGTATTTTTGGCACGTTTTTAAGGTAGTTATGCCAACTCTATTGTCTGTTTACTTTATGTCACAGATTAATGTACAGTCCATACCATATCCCAATGCAGTATTTGTAAACAGAAATGGCGTCAGATCACGTGATCATATTTGTCATTGTACTCATAGTGATGGGAAGCAGAAGCAGGTAGATTGTGAATGGACGATTGAATGAATACATTCTTAAATCGATTATCGAAATAGAGTGATTTTAAAAACAACCTTCTATCGTTGAAAACGATATTATTTAAACCTTTGAAATCAGATACTACATTTAATATTACTAGCTTTGTAGCAAGTTTTGTTACATGATGTTTTATCTGGTTATATCTGATTTAAAATAACATAAAGCTTTTTATAAAAATATATATGAATTGATGACAATAGCCAAAAATTACCTAAAGTCGTCGAAAATAAAAATAAAGAGCACCAGAGAACACCCGACACGTACAACATCAAAAGAAGCAGCGAAACGAATGACCCCGCAACACCCACATCAAACGATCAGACCAGTGCAGTGCGAGCGAGACAGTTGACCACGCAACGGAAAGCGGCGGCGAAATGACAGCGCGGCGCATCGGCACACGGCACTGGCACCACAAACCGAAGACGACCGAAAGTATCGTTCGCTCGCTCGCTCCCTCTTGGTATCGGTGAAATTTGATATGATGATAGTTAAACGTTGGAAAGGACGCCAATGTCCTTCCCAACGCTTATTTATACTTAGTTTAGGTATCACACAAGCGAAGCCACGGACGTCTACTAGTTAAAAATTTATATGAGTAGAAGTCGATTCGTTAATTAATAGGCAGCAAATATTATCATTATGGCATCGTTACTGAGTATCTCTCTATGCAGACTTCCAGCTGGTACCTAATTTTGGCAAATTCCACAGTCGAATCGATGCTAAAAAAAACGATGCCGGCATCGGATGCGCCTTACTTAATAACGATAACAAAATTAAACGAGAGAAATTAAAGAGACACAGACAATACACTGACCTTTACAAAAATTACTTCCGATTTTACCCGAATTTTAGAATCGATTAAACTCGTTCTTACTCGTTCATAACATTCACTCTATGGTTCACTTTTCGTTTTCAGCCATGAACCTATAGAAGTGGACTTGGCATAATGTCCTATAGAAAATAGTGGATCGGAAAATAGCTTAAGCTTATCAAAATTTTCATAAGTGTGTAAGAGACAACACTACATTTTTAAACATAACAATAAAACAGATCGTGGCAGAAATTTTATTGCACTTCCCTTAAGATGGCCTCCCTAAAATGTATACATGAACACTCACACACGCACAACTTGAGACATCACAATGAACACGCGCCATTTTAGTTGTAGGATTGTGCGTGTGTGAGTGTATTTTTGGCACGTTTTTAAGGTAGGTATGCCTACTCTACTTATTATTATTATCTCTATGTTTTCAGCACTAGGCATTTAGTCTATATCTTATGTCAAACTCCATAGTAGGTCAATACTCTGTGGTTTTATTTTATGATTGTGGACTAGATTTTTGTTAAAATATTTACGTAAACTGCTAAAATTGAATTGGTTTTGTGTGTAATATAAACTTAACAAGTTTTACTTTGGGAAAAAAGATCATTGTGAGTGATTTGTTATAAGCAACAATGAAAATATTGTACGCAAAAGTGAAATGTCGTGACGAGTTTGGTATGTTTACTTTAACTGCATTGGCTTATGTGATTGACTGTATGTAACATTCTAGTTTTACTAGTCTGACTCTGTGGTAAATCTTATTAATAATATTATGGTAAATAAATCAAAAAATGAAGCTAATTTTTCGCTTCGCGGTCTGAATATTTACTATTATTGTGATTCTATTTCATACTTCTAGTTTAAATTAATGCATTGATTGAGTTTTCTAGTAACAGTAAAATCATAAGTTGGCGGCGCGCCGTAGATAGAAACAACAGGTAGGTTAAAACAAAACAAAACCTAAGTACTAATCTTTTCTGTTGAGAATACAGTTTAGTTTATTGGTAAATGGCAAGTGAATCGTAATTCGCATAGGTATTCAACACAGAACCAAAAATTACTGAGTATTCTAACCTCATAAAGCAATAAGTAATAACCTGTGGTAATAACAAACCCTTTTGCTTGATTTGAAGACATTAAAACTATCGTGAGTGATATTCATTTTAAGGAATTGAAACACCGGCTTAAACTCACGTGTATTTTTGTCGGAGTGTGCCCGACTAGTTTCGAACCCATCTGGGGCCCATATGCTTGGTTTACACACATTTAGTTGTAAAGTAATTTGCAGTTAAAATTTAGTTAACTACTTGATAACTAAATGTGTATAAACCAAGCTTTAGTCATGAGCATGTTCGCGCGGCGCGGCGTCGGTCATACCCCGACAAAAATACACATGAGTTAAAGCCAAAGCCAGTGTTTCAATTCCTTAAAATGATTTGAAGACCTAGAAGTGTAGAGCTTGTCTCACTAGAGTCACAAAATATTAGTTACAAAATAACTACTCCATTTAAAAATAATCTGTTTGCACTAAAATTATACCCGTATTACTAAATCCCCGGAATTCTGACGTTTCGTAATGTTACCAGAGATAAAACAATTCCCACAAAAAAGATAAAATATTCAAAACTTATGCAAATACAAATCAACTGCCGCACGTAGATATGACAAATGCCTGACAGACACTTCATGGTGATAATGCCATTCGACATCCATTTTTCAATAAATTTTTTCAATGTGCTTTATTTTGTTTTCTATTGCTGTTAGTGTGCACTTTCTAGTTTCCACTCTTGGTGATTTCTATTTTAGGGCGAAACGACTAATATTATTATTCAGCATATGGCTTTTTATGATGACAGGGAATTAAAGTAGTTTGGGGTAAAATCGTACTTGGTAGTGTTAACCCTGTTCTCCATACAAATAACTCATCTGTAAATGACAATGACAGCTGTCAGAATTCTGGGGAATTAGTAATACGGGTATAAGTTGACTGTTGAAGGACCACAGATTCAAAATCACCATAAATTAAAAAAAAAATGGTTTCCTTTCTTCCGTCATATCTTATATTTATCAGCCCTTATTTGACATTTCAAGTATTACTTTATATTTATCAGCCCTTATTTATCAGCGCTACAATGCTCGTTACAGGTTCCACGTCTCACGCGCGGCCTCGCTCCCACCTCTGCAAATAAGGATCTCGCTTGCCACGCGGCGCCGCAGTTTGCTCACAGCATTGCCTGGCCGAGGACTTCTGTGACAAGAACTGGGTTCAGGAAGATGCGGCACGTAGCCGTTCCTCTTGTGCTAAACAACATAGGGTTGTCTGACCTAAACCAGAACCCAACAGAGGTTGACCCACAGGTAGAAACAGGTGTCGTACACAGAGGTGCTGACAATATTGAAATGACAAATAAAGAAGCAGACAAGTCTATGCTGGCTGTGGATGGTGGAACACTGGTTAAACAGGAACCTTTAGACAGAGACTGTTTGGAGACCTGCCATAATGTCTATGATTCACTCTTGGATGTGCACAAGCAAGAGCCAAGCAATGAAAGTTCAGAAATGGAACATTATTGTCTTGTTGACCGTCTAGTTGACACTCCGGCCACAATAACAGATATCAGTGTTGGAGATGTGAAGACACACATTAAAGTGCGTAGTCTCTCTTATGAGTGAATGCTGCCACTTCAAGGTAGTAGTGTGGCGGGTGATAGCTAATATTGTGTTAATTTTGGTTTCAGCTGGAGCCTTTTCACGTTGAAGTGAGTTTGTCGTCAGACTGTGCTCTAACACAGGGTAAGTGACAATCAGCACTACATATTATGTAACACCTATTTATTGTAATTTGCACATTTTGATACATGTTCAAGTAATGGGTACAATGTACATAGCACTGGAAGTCCTTAAAGATGTGAGTTGCAGCAGTGTGCTTTGGAAATTAGCAGAATATCCAATGAATGCTCTCATGAGTAGTTCAACTAAGTCTTTATTTGGTGCTAAACCATTTATGTTTTGAGTCACTCATCCTTAGAGAATCTATTGAAAGCTTATCAACAAGTTTGACCATTAGAGTCACAAGAGTACTCATTTGTTGTAAGAAGTTTATAATATAAGTGTGACATGAGATATTACGTTATATAATACTAAAGGAGGGACCCTCCCCCCCTTCTGCCCCCCAATGAAAGGAAGGCCATTGCTGCTAGATAACAATACCACTTAATTCACATTATTACCCGACTACGGCAAAGCCAAAAGGAAGGGTTATGATTTTAGCAGTCTATGTATATATGTATGTATGTATGTATGTATGTATGGATGTGGCCGATTTTCGTATGAGATTACTGTGTACCACTGTAGCGCCTAAACTACTGGACCGATTTTGATGAATGAGGTGTCTATTGATTCGTTGTTATCGTCCGGGTGACATAGGCTACTTAACCCTACTTTAGCATTTTATTTACGAAAAAAATCGAGAAGTGACCTTCGCGCGGTTTTCTAGATTATGAAATTATAGTTTCGGATAGACATAACAGATGGCGCCACTAGCTGCTTGCCCCACGCTTTCGATTAAATTATTAAGCGTAGTCGGGTTTTAGTTTACGAACTTTTTCTTGTTAAATGAATTTTTTTGTGAATTACTGGATATTGTACTTATTTATTAGAGTTAAATATTTTTGGAATCTACTCATCATTTTCTACATGATGATTAGGAACTTAATTTGATTTTCGATTTTTTTTTTCAACTTTAGTCTTTAATGTGGGACCTTGGTCACCCCATTAATATAATTTCTTTTAATTTTACTATCCTATGTCACCCGGAATAACGTAAGGGTTCTAACGTTACCTCATTCATCACAATTGATTCAGGCGATATAGAAGTTAGGGTGGAATATACAAACTTCACATACATATTATACATACTCGTACATGAACACTGAAAACAGTTAAGTATTTGAATTATTACTGGGATAAATGTTTGTGAGCACTACTGAGAAAGACTGCATCGGTGACATGACTAACTTTTATTCAAGATGGAGGTACACACATATGTACAACAAAAACAACATAATTCTTTTTTCAGGGTGTAGTATAAAAAGAGTACAGGGTACAAATTTTGAATAAAGTTTATTTGACTATGAGTTCGGTGGCTTTCGAAGTAAATGACCAAAAGTAATATGTAATTTTATTTCTTCTTAGAATAGATAGAATTGATACCAAAGTTTGGAAGTCAATTATGATAAGTATGTATTTGCTTCATTTCAGCCACATGTTCGGCAAAGGATCGCGCCACGCCGCAGGACGCGAAGACGGGTGAAGCCTCTTCAGTACAACAGAACTGCTTCGGTCCCAGAACACAACAAACACTAGATAAAGTGTTGGCCACTGATAGCCGTGAGGTGAGCAGTGCAGACAGTGCGCCGCGCGGCAGTGTGGTGCGGCGCGGGGACGCGCGCAGCCGCAGGGAACTGCTCTCTTGTGAACATTGCTCCTATACAACTGTATTTCAGTATAATCTAAAAACTCACATGAGGACTCACACTGGTGAAAAACCTTATTCGTGTGAGTACTGTGACCATAAGTGTTCAGTAGCAAGCTCGCTAAAAAACCACATGAGGACTCACACTGGTGAAAAACCTCATTCATGTAAGTACTGTGATTATAAATGTTCACGAGCTAGTACTCTGAAGACCCACATGAGGACTCACACTGGTGAGAGACCTTACTCCTGTAAGTACTGTGAATACCGATGCTCGCATTCACGTGTTCTAAAAATCCACATGATGGCTCACATTGATGAAAAACCTTATTCGTGTACATACTGTGAATATCAATGTTCAACAGCAAAATCTCTGAATACCCACATGAGGACTCACACTGGTGAGAGACCTTACTCCTGTAAATACTGTGAATATCAATGCTCACAATCAGGTCCTCTAAAAATCCACATGAGGATTCACACTGGTGAAAAACCTTATGCATGTGAATATTGTGACTATAAATGTTCAACAGGAAGCTCTCTGAAGACCCACATGAGGGCTCACACTGGTGAAAGACCTTACGCCTGTAATTACTGTGACTATAAAAGCTCACATTCAAGTAATCTAAAACTCCATATGTTGGCTCACACTGGCGAAAAACCTTATTCGTGTACATACTGTGACCGTAAATATTCACGAGCGAGGTCTCTAAAAATCCACATAAAAACTCACACTGTTGAAAAACAATTCCTACCTTGCGAGCAATGTCAATAAATAAATAAACAAGAGCAAGTTATCTGGAAGACCACATGAGGGCACAATATGGGTTAATCATCAATTTGTTAATCAAGTTTTTTTACTTAAAACAACTTACCTTATATATAACCCACATGAGGTATCACAGGCAGGGCTCTGAAATCAGTAAAATTTTCAAATCAGTTGTATGACTAAATATATACATATTTTTTTATTTAATTTAATTAGAACGGATAAATATCCAGTAGCACTAATTGAATAGGCAAATACAAATAATATTAATATAATATATAGTGTATAAGGGGACCGCTATCGAAAACTTAGCGCTATTATTATACTACCTGAACACAATTACCATTAACCAATAACCAATAACCATTTGTCTTATACTTGTATTATTAGTGGTTTAGTATTTACAATTTTTCGAACCGGCAATGTAACGTATACTACTCGGGGTCAATGCCCCGCTTACGGAGTAGGTATTGAAGGCTGAAGCGCGTGCGGTGATTGGCGAACTGTCGGCGAAAACTTGGTCGTCTTGAATTTGTTGTCTGGTTTACGGACGATAATTTTACGTGACAACTGATAACGTCATGACATCATAAGAAAACAAAGAGATAGATGCGTCACAAGCCGAACGTTTAGGTCGATCGTGCCTTCTCTATCGCTTGTTCCGCGCTCTCGCTTGCACGTGGTACGTGACAATGAGTCATGCTTTTTCGTGCGTGTAGCCGGCGTTCATCGATTTATAATAAGACGTTATCACGTCAAAATTAATAGAAGAAATATATAATTTTTTTTGTGTTTTTTTTTTGTGGTATCTTGTCGGTAGATAATCATTACTATACTGTTTAGAACTAGAAGTCTTCGTTTCCGAGAACGGTCCCCTTACACCCACTATATTATATATTTAAAAAACACATTAACTGGTAAAACAAAGAATAATTTAACCAGTTAGTAACTGAACTTGGAGTTTCTAAAAATTTTGAATCGTTTCATTTTTTTTAATTTTAAACCTAAATGGACATAAAATAACCATTTATATATGTCCATGAATGAATGTTGTCCATAATTATTATATTTTATGTACATGGCCCATGAGGCTTCGGATAGGCCGGTGGGTCCACTGGTCAGCCACTGATTTTTTGTAATAAATTAAAAATGTATATTTTGCGTAAGTGTATATAGTATCATAGAAGTAAATATATATTTATAACATAGAAGTGATAACATTTGTAAAAATATAGTGTGGCCAGAAAAATAGAAAAAAAACTTCGGTACTTTGCTTTTTTCATTGCAACATTATGTAAAGTTGGCTTGTGACTCATCACGTTTGATTTGATGTTCACAGATGACATTTAGGACACTATTTCACTAGGACACCAGTGGTGACGCCACCATTTGCGCTACCAACAAAATTTATACAGCTCTATGCAAGGTGGTTGCGCAACAATTTGGTTGTGGTGGCCGGGATCACCCGCGGGTGGCGCGACCACTTGCAGTATCATATCTTCATGACGTTTAGTGTGCCAGCAGAAGAAATTAAGTTGTTTGTTTTTCCGCATAACGGTGTGGTTTCTATTTTTCTGGCCAGAATTAAAACTCATGGTGACAATTAAACTTTTGTGATATTTTATGGTAGTTTTTTTTTAATATAAGTTTTACACAGCAAGTTTAGTTTGATGTAAGTACATAATAACAACCAGCCCCTCAGGCAAGAAGTTTAAAGCCTTTGTCGGTCTGTGTCATCGTAGCTCTCAAATGGGTGGACTGATTTCGGTGCATTTTGACATTGCTGCAAAAATGTTAAAATGTTGCAACTGTACATTATAGGAATCTAACAACGTACTTTTGACCCAATTTATCTTATGTGAAGATATACGAATCATAATCTTCACAATCGGCGACTATCGACGAACACGCGTGCACGATATTGTGGAGGGTTTGTCGCTTATAATCGCCGATCATCGTCGTCAACTCGTCACAATAGTGGCGATTGGCAACTTGTCGGTTTTTGGGCACGCATCAAAGGGAATTCACGCCGCTAGCTCACCCGCTCAACAAATGGTCACGGACGATCGTGTGGATGCTTGCACGATGATCGTGATGCGTGTCGATTGCCGGCGATGGCATCCCGGGCCCCGGGGGAAGGGGCAATGCCCCGCGCAGTAGATTTTATGGGACCGCATTTTGCAAATTATTGAATCAGCTTTCACCAGCTGTGTTCCTCAAAACTACAACACGGGCCTATTCAAGGGGCGGATAAACAAATTCCTCAAGAGCCGGCAACGCAAAGGCAGCTCCTCCGATGCTGCGAATGTTCATAGACGGCGGTAATCACTTAAGGTCGCTGCATACGTAACGTGTTTTTATCCGGACGGAACGGGACCGGGGACGTGAAGGTTTGGAAATATCGGAAAATGTAAACGAAAGAGCATACGTCACGGATGTCCGGACGGGACGGGAACGTGACACGCGGAGAGGGAAAAATATCGTCGGCGACGATGTTTTGCACGTCCCGCCCCGCGCGTGCCCCGTCCCGTCCGTGATTCCGCTGCATATGCACAGCCGCCCCGTTCGCTCCGGAGAGCTAAGTAGTGATGTATGTATCAACCAATCGTTCTCGGGGTGTGACAGCTTTTTTCATAAAACTGTCTTTCATAAATAAATGAGGGCTTAGCTTATTTTTCAGTAAAGCAAACATTCTTTTGTCACACGAAAATATTTATAGAATTGAGTCTCGTCATCCAAAGGTTATTTGTAGAGAGTGTGGTATTCTCCTTCTTGTTCTCTTTTCTGCCATGTAGGATGTACAGAAAAACTTCTTTTCCTCTTGACGGCCGTAGCTTCTTCATCATCTAAAGCAATAGCAATTAAAGCCAATTCTTGAAATGAAAAATCCACCTTTTCTTGTTCACATCACTAGCACGTTAGTTCTGAGTAATTATCACGGTGCGTATGCATTAAAAATCTCCGTCAGTGTTTACTAACCACGTTCGGTCCCCGTCGCGTCCACGTTTTTACGCCGTCCCGTGCACGTTACGTATGCAGCGACCTTAATGTTAGGTGACGGAGGAGAGGTGATTATCACACTAATATTATAAAGGCGAAAGTTTGTGTGTTTGTTTGTTACGCTTTAACGCCGCAACTACTGAACCGATTTTGCTGAAATTTAGAATGGAGATAGACTATGCCCTGACTTAACACATAGGCTACTTTTTATCCTGAAAACTGCACAGTTCCAGGGGATTTTGAAAAAATCGAAATTTGCTATAGCAATTACAGCTGCAGCTATAGGTAAGTAGAATACTATAGCAAACTTCCTTGAAAATAGGTATAAAGGTTGGAAAAGGGAACGGGAACCGGAAATCCACGATTCCCTCGGGATTTGGGAAAAACCGAAATTCACGCGGGCAAAAGCTAGTTAGTTACAACTATCTAGATCAAATTATCTGAGTATCGTTCCTATGAAATCAAATGCATGGGGAGGCCAAGGCCCAAGTCGATTGGCCTCGGGCGGAGAAAATTCACGCTAAGCCAGTGAATACATTAATATGGTTCCATCGAACTGGTATGATGATGGAAGTGGGAGGAGACTAATAGAGTCTATAGTATAGAGATTCCTCAGAAGCTTACCTTCAGGTACATCGAGTTTGGGCTCGTTTGACTTGTCTTAGTGAGCCCACTAGTTCGCTGCTCGTAAAAACGAATATAATAATATTATGGTGAAAATGAAACATTTGTGCTTAGGGCTATAATATACCTGTGGTCTGTGGACAGTATTTTGAAATTGGAAATGAATACCTAGGTAGGTACCTAATGATTATGAAAATAAACAAATAATTCTTTTTGTTGATTGACTTGTCTAAAAATCAAAATAATACAGCAGGGCGATGCAGAACACTTCGATAACGTAGGTAATTAAGTAACGATCGATTCAGTACGTTATTGACTATCGTACGTAATGATATATTCTCAATTCAAAATAACCATATCGACAGGGCAGTTGTCGAAACCGAAACCGAATCGAACCGTAATCGAAGTGTTCTGAATCTCCCTGCATCGGGCTTTGAATGGGCCACAAGGCCACAATCATATGTAGGGGAAAGGGGCCCAAAGCGGATTTGTCTTTTTAAATGAACGCGCCAATAGTTAGGTGTATAAAAAGCGCGCGGGTACGATGCGCTCCCCCCGCTCCCCTTGGGGCATTCGTCCGACTCAGCAAGAACGTTTACACGAGTAGGTGCAGTAAAAAATCAAAATTGGGTGCATTTCGAAAAAAAACCGCGGTAAGTGTAGAGCGTTTTTTTTTAATTTACAGTTAAAATAAGCCCTGATCAATAAATTGATCTTGACTTTTGTGTATTTGGCTATGATATGAAAGTGCCGACTTGTATGTACTCGTCTGATTTTGAAGTTATTTTTGATTGTGAAAATGAACAGTCTAAAAAGGCAAAGCGGTTCGGGCAAAGAGGTTACCTAACCGCTTTGCCCACGACTAGGGTGAAATGAGATCTGTTATATCAATTGTATATGTATTCTTTTAGATGGTGAATAAATACTAACGAAAAACTGCTCAAGCTGCGTGGGACGAAAAGTCCATGGCCAGTGCCATATTGCCATGGAAGGCCATATTTTCATCATCATTATTAATTTTTAAGATTTCTTTTATTTTGCTGAAAGGAGAGATTGAATTTGCTCTTTTTTAAATTAAAATATTTAAATTGTGCGTTTTTTATTAAAACAATAAAGATTATATGACTTATTTTGCATTTCTTTGGTATGTCCGCTTTGCCCGATACCAAAAACCGCTTTAGGCCCCCCCTGAGGGCAAAGTGGTTTTTCTTTAAGTTTTATAAATTTCCTTGTAACTTTATTATTTATCAACCGATCTTTATCTGTTTTAACGACTTTATGCGCCATGAGACACACTATTCGTTTGTGTAAAAGTTAATATTAACATCGATTAACAAACTACTGATTTTCAAACTCAATCTTAACGTATCCGCTTTGGGCCCCTTTCCCCTACCTCACACAGAGAAAGGAGCTCCAGAGTCCGCATTAACACGAAATAGTATTAAAACGAAATCGTAAAATGTTGGCGGGGGACAGGGGAGAACGCGTTGTTGTGATTGGTTGACTCGAAAGTCATAAAATCAAGTTAAATCAACTAGTGATGGGAATTGGACGTCGACCGTTTTTTATCGACGTATCATTATCGACATGATTTCAGTTGATAATATGATAAAAATAAAACAAAAATTCAAAATTTAAATCTATACTAATAAATAAAATTGAAGTGTCTGTCTGTAATATCGAAATAACTACCTCATATTAAGCTCATATGGTTATTTGAACGGTACCATAACCGAATCACACGTTTTTAAAATTTTTGTCTGTCTGTCTGTCTGTCTGTCTGTCTGTCTGTCTGTCTGTCTGTCTGTCTGTCTGTTTGAACGGGCTAATCTTCGGAACGGCTGAACCGATTTTGACGGGACTTTCACATACAAGTAGAGAATTAACCAGGGAGTAACATAGGCTACTTTTTTAACCGACTTTCAAAAAAGGAGGAGTTGTGTTTTTCTACCTATGTACACCGATATCTCCGAGATTTCTGAACCGATTTGCGTAATTTTTTTTTTAATCGATAGAGAAACATTGCGACACTGTCCTACAAAAAACTTGGATTCCAACTCCTCAATCCTGATGCTGTAGGGGAACTGATCCCCAAAAGTAATGGGATTTAGGAACTGTCGGTTATTTAAATTGATATTGGGGGTGCCAATTAAAGACTTTATCGTTGAATGAACTCGAGTAGGTACATATTCAACTCCTCAACCCTGATGCTGTAAGGAATTGCATTCCGATATCGTGGGGATCCCACGGAATTTTTCCGTTTTGGTGACGGGTTACTACAGATACTACTTTTTGTTCTGGAAAATCAAAAAGTTCCCACGGGATTTTTAAAAACCTAAATCCACACGGGCGAAGCCGTGGGCATCATCTAGTATTTAATATTATCTCTATCTCTATTTTTTGAAACCCGTTTTAGGATAATGAGGCGCTCTCGTCTGTGAATTTTATCAAATATTTATCGATATTTTAATAGGTAGGTATGGTTCAAATTACAATTAGTATGCAGAGCAACGAATGCATACTAATATAATTTATCGACTCTCTACAACAACTCAACTCGACTCGACTCGACTGGACTCGACTGCACTCGACTGAACTCGACTGAACTCAACTGAAATCGACTGAACTCGACTGAACTCGACTGAACACGACTGAACTCGACTGAACACGACTGAACTCGACTGAACTCGACTGAACTCGACTGAACTCGACTGAACACGACTAAACTCGACTGAACTCGACTGAACTCGACTTAACTCGACTGAACTCGACTGAACACGACTGAACTCGACTGAACTCGACTGAACTCGACTGAACTCGACTTAACTCGACTGAACTCGACTGAACACGACTGAACTCGACTGAACTCGACTGAACACGACTGAACTCGACTGAACTCGACTGAACTCGACTTAACTCGACTTAACTCGACTTAACTCGACTGAACTCGACTGAACTCGACTTAACTTGACTGAACTCGACTTAACTCGACTGAACTCGACTTAACTCGACTTAACTCGACTGAACTTGACTGAACTCGACTTAAGTCGACTGAACTCGACTGAACTCGACTTAACTCGACTGAACTTGACTGAACTCGACTTAAGTCGACTGAACTCGACTTAAGTCGACTGAATACGACTGAACTCGACTGAACTCGACTTAACTCGACTGAATTCGCTGAACTCGACTTAACTCGACTGAATTCGACTGAACTCGACTCGTTCAGTCGTATTCAGTCGAGTTCAGTCGAGTGTAAACATCATCATTACAGAAGCAGGATAAGGTTTAATATTAAAACTACTTAAATCAAACTATTATTAAAATATCTTTATTTATCACCCGCACAAACTTAATTAATATCGAATCACAGATTAGTTTAACTGAGATCGCTTTTCAAAATCTATTTTATACTAATTAATTTAATTACACTCAGCCAAGTCCAAAATGGCAGCACTTTATTCGATTAGGGTGTGATTGCTATCGCAACCCTCAATCAAATATCACGACCTAGATGCTGAAGCATCTAATAGTCAGTTGAGTCTCTGGAGGAGACTGAATTCATGGCTTCGAAGTGCCCGTATTTATACCAATAATTCAAGATGGCGGTTCGCGCCAATAAATGAATCAAATGTCAGTTTATTCTAACATATTTCAATTATGAAATTAATATTATAATCTGTAAACCATTTCTAAAAATTCTAATTGAATTTCAACAATAATCTGACACGAGTTAAGTCGAGTTCAGTCGAGTTAAGTCGAGTTAAATCGAGTTCAGTCGAGTTCAGTCGAATTCAGTCGAGTTCAGTCGAGTTCAGTCGAGTTAAGTCGAGTTCAGTCGAGTTAAGTCGAGTTAAGTCGAGTTCAGTCGAGTTCAGTCGAGTTCAGTCGAGTTAAGTTGAGTTCAGTCGAGTTTAGTCGAGTTCAGTCGAGTTAAGTCGAGTTAAGTCGAATTAAGGCGAGTTCAGTCGAGTTCAGTCGAGTTCAGTCGAATTCAGTCGAGTTCAGTCGAGTTCAGTCGAGTTAAGTCGAGTTCAGTCGAGTTCAGTCGAGTTCAGTCGAGTTCAGTCGAGTTCAGTCGAATTCAGTCGAGTTCAGTCGAGTTAAGTCGAGTTCAGTCGAGTTCAGTCGAGTTCAGTCAAGTTCAGTCGTATTCAGTCGACTTAAGTCGAGTTCAGTAGAGTTCAGTCGAGTTAAGTCGAGTTAAGTCGAGTTCAGTCGAGTTAAGTCGAGTTCAGTCGAGTTCAGTCGAGTTCAGTCGAGTTCAGTTGAGTTCAGTCGAGTTCAGTCGAATTCAGTCGAGTTAAGTCGAGTTAAGTCGAGTTTAGTCGAGTTAAGTCGAGTTCAGTCGAATTCAGTCGAGTTCAGTCGAGTTCAGTCGTGTTCAGTCGAGTTAAGTCGAGTTAAGTCGAGTTATGTCGAGTTCAGTGGAGTTAAGTCGAGTTCAGTCGAGTTCAGTCGAGTTCAGTCGATTTCAGTCGAGTTCAGTCGAGTTAAGTCGAGTTCAGTCGAGTTCAGTCGAGTTAAGTCGAGTTCAGTCGAGTTCAGTCGAGTTAAGTCGAGTTCAGTCGAGTTAAGTCGAGTTCAGTCGAGTTAAGTCGAGTTCAGTCGAGTTAAGTCGAGTTCAGTCGATTTCAGTCGAGTTCAGTCGAGTTCAGTCGAGTTCAGTCGAGTTCAGTCGAGATCCGTCGAGTTAAGTCGAGTTCAGTCGAGTTAAGTCGAGTTAAGTCGAGTTAAGTCGATTTCAGTCGAGTTCAGTCGTGTTCAGTCGAGTTCAGTCGATTTCAGTAGAGTTCAGTCGAGTCCAGTCGAGTTCAGTCGTGTTCAGTCGTGTTCAGTCGATTTCAGTCGAGTTCAGTCGAGTTCAGTCGAGTTCAGTCGAGTTCAGTTGAGTTCAGTCGAGTTCAGTCAATATTATTATTAAAATATTGGGATCACTTTCAATGTTCGCATTTTATCGATAAATTATATTTTTATTAGACCGCCATCTCTAATAAGCATGGAGCGAGAATGACTTATGCAGATAAACGTGAGAAAAAAGAGGCGATAAAAGACTTCAACGGGAGTGCTTTCGCATTTTGTGTTTTGCTGTACTATTTTAAATTATAATAATTATCCTTAAATTGAAGAATATGGGCTTACCTGTGAAATGTAATTCCGTCTTTATTAAGACTGGACATTTTCCGCACCATTTGACTACACAGTAGGGCATCTTTGACAGAAAAACACCTGTTTACGTACTTCTTTACACAATGACGTCCGCTCACGGAATGAGGTACCGAATGTGGGCGGCGCATTTAAATAGGTGATTCCAGCGCATATGTGTGGTGAGTGCGGGTGCCCTGCTATTACCAGTCTTTATTGTACCTCAAAGAGAGCTTGATACTTAATCTGAGTACCTAGTACCTACGTTGTTAAACCACAGACGTATAAAGAGAAGCAGACCTAACATAATCTTCACAACTACATCTAAAAGAATAAATAATATCTTCGCTTGTTTCTCTCCAAACAAAAATATAATACGCTATCTCTTTTTTTTCTGTTGTTGCAACACTTACGCACTCATAGAAAAAATAGGTCTTGAGGCAAACCGCCATCTTGCTAAGCATGCTTAGCATGATGGCGGTGCAATATGTCAAATGATGTCAAAAACAAGATCTTATCCTGCGAGTTGTTTATTATTTTATTTTTGCATTAAAATCAAGTCTTAAGATCCAAGAATACTAAAATAAAATGGTTAAGTGTAGTGCACCTCTGTGCAGCAATTCTTCATAAAGGAAAACACCTGAAATTAATTGTTATCGGTAAGTTTTCATGTGCCATAGTCTCGTAATTTGTTTACATGGTTACTGTGAGATTAATAATAAAATCGTTCGGCATTTTAGAAGCAGTCCCTATTTATTATATGTCCAAAACTCGTAAATAGTTATAGTAATTTTGGTTCTAGTAGATCCCTGTTGCAATATTTATCAATAATTTAATACTCTGATCTCGTTTGATGTTTCATATACTTGTGCAATTTTACAGGGCCGTATTCAGGCTCAAGGTTTGTTTAGTAGGTATATTTTGAAGGTTGATTAGATAAAAGTAGGTACGGACAAATTATAAAAATGAAATCATTTTTCAGGTTCCCAAAGGACGAAAACTAAGAAATGCCTGGTTGACCAACATGAATAAAAAAAATTGGCATCCCAAATCATCGAGTGTACTATGTTCTAAGCATTTTAAAGCACATTTAGTGGACAACAAAAAGGACAGGAGAGATTTGATTTACCCATCGAATGGTTTGATTAAAATAATTCAATCGTGTGAAGAAGTTTTGAAAATGATTAAAGGAAAATATATAGCATGATAATGTATATAGCTGATTTATCGAATAATTGTAGTGAGTTTAAGACCAATGATGAACATGATTTCAATCATTTGCAAATAATGATTAAGGTGATTGTTAAATTTTATTTTGATTTAAGAATGAAGCATAATGCAAAGCAAAGCAATCTATCGGAATGAAATTATTAAGAAAATACTTAGTTTTGTTTAAAAATAAATAATTGAAACTTTTGTTTGTTTTTATTTATTTTACTCATTTTACATAGGTAAGGTAGGTCGAATGAAATAGTTAGGTAGTTAAACTAGTAAAAAGTTAGTTTGATAAATAGTTTACAAACTAAGGTAAAGTCTCCTTATTCCGTGGTATTCTAAAATTGGCACCCAATTCCGAGGTATATAGAAAAACAGCGTTTTCAACCGATCCCCAAGCTATTTTTTACTGCAACATATCTTAATCAATTGATAGTTTATCATTCCATAGATAAATGACGAAATTGTTAGTTTTATATGTATATGTTTTAAAATAACCAGCAAGTTTTACACTAGCAGCCGGCCCGAACGCATGTTTCATACATTTCGGACCTCGTGCACGAAATACCTACATTTTTTTAAATAGTGTTTATCCGTTAATTTTGAGCTTTATTTGTTTTTATTTAGATTTGAATATTTGAAGGACTATATTTTCAATCGTAAACAATCAACTTTTGTGAATATTTGTAAAGAAATTAAGGTGAAAATAGGTTTTGAAAATACCTCGGCGTTAGGTGCCAAATATTTTAGCCGGTTCCTAACGCCGTGGTATACCGCGGAATTGCGATTTCATAGACTTCATAACTTTTTCAATTTTTAGAGTCGTTTTATGTTAAATACTTCTTGTTTCGGTTTTGAATATTTAAATAGGCAATAAGGTTACAGAGTCCTAATTACGAGGTACACTTTGGCGTCTCAATCACTAACTATACCGTGTCAAAGTTTACCTATTTAGGTAATTTATTGATAGATTGTATGGGAAAGCTAAAGAAAATTAATTTAAAAGAAAATTAAATTTATACATATTTCGATGCAATTTTGAGAGAGTATTGTACATATTTACGAAGATAATCTAATTAAGCTTTAAATTATTTGTTTCTTATGGAAAAATCTTTTCTTTTTTAACACTCGGAATTAGGAAACGTGTTTTTTGTTACAAAACTCAATTCCGTGGTATTACCTCGGAATAAGGTTCTATGAGCCCCTAATTATGTGGTATGGATAGAAATACTACCTCGGAATAAGGTTCTATGAGCCTCTAATTACGTGGTATGTATAGAAATAAAATACAGGATGCTCACAATATTTCAGTATGGTTTCAGTTACACCAAGTATCATTCGCGTTCAGTCACGCAAACATTCATATTCTAAAACATTTATCTTATTATTGCTCGTGCTGATTCATTCACTGACTCACTCATTGATCACCCCTCCTGTAAAATTTTGTATAAAAAAATTTTTTTCACTAATGATTCCGTATAGAAGACAAAAATTCATTCGGAACAAAAATATGGAGAGAGCTGATGATTGAGGATTTCGGAGACGGGTGAAGAGCACGCTTAAGGTATTGAAGATAGGAGGGGGGTGTTTGAGCAAATGTCATTCAAAACGTCATCCAATTGGCAGTGAGCTGAAAAAAATTCAAAATGGCGAAAAAAAGATGGCCGCCATACAAATTTCGTCGGTGTCCACCTCGGAGGGTAAAAAAATGGAAGAGTGGTTTCCTAGCAACAGATGATCAGGATCCAAAGGTTTATTCGATGAATAGAAAAAAAACCAAAATGGTGGAATTTATTTTTCCATAGAAAATGTATGGCGAATATTGAAGAGACTACAAGTTGTAAACTATGCAAGGCTTTGATGTGGTTTTTTGGAGAAATCTCAAAATAATGGAGAAATACGAAATTTGTATGGCGGCCATCTTATTTTCGCCATTTTGACTTTTAATGATTAGTATCTACAATAAATTTCATATCACAGATACTTAATAATTATAGGCCTGCAGGTCAGTCACTACGCTACGCTTTACTATCTATACTAATCTGGCAATAGTGTTATTTGACTATACTTTCAAGGGCCTAGTGACTCGAATAATAATCTCAATGTTCGCGCGATTATAGATACAAAATCAACCGCGCTATGACCGCGTAATCGCTTTCTAATACGGCGACGACGCCTAAGTCTGATTCCGCGTTACGAGTTCAGTCCCTCACCCTCGCTTGCATGAGTTCGGCCCTGTTTACTGTCAATGTGTGTGTGAAATTTGTATGTAGGCGTAATTGGCACGCCAATTTTTTTGTTATGTTAGGTCTGCTTCTCTTTATACGTCTGTGTGTTAAACCCATTTTTTGTAGTCTGTGATTAGTAGTTGTCAATCATTTTAATTTTATAAGCTGTGGTATTTAATTTTGTAAGTTGGCGACATTGGTTGGCGGTGACAGTTTGACTTTGAGGAATTAATAAATCTGTCATATTGAAAAGTCACTTTGCTTTGAAGTTTGAAACTTCAAAAATTTGTGATAAAAATTATTAAAAATCAAGCTACTTATTAATTTGTTTTCAATTTAATGTTACAATTCTTCTAGTATAAATAATTGTATTGAATATAAGAGTTTTCTAGAGACAGTGAAATAAAATAATGTTATTGAGTATTCGTTGGCGGCGCACTGTAGGTTGAAACAAATAAGTAGTTAGGTCTACTATATACATTCTTCGAAAATGGCAAGTAAATCAATAAGCAATCATAACTCGCATAGGTATTCAACACAGAACCAGAAACTACTGGGTATTCTGGCCATAAAAAACAAAACCCGTTTCCATTCCCTTCATGTCTATTCAAGTATTTAGTATCAGTTTATCAGCTCATATTTGACGCTACAATGCTCGTTACAGTTACACGTCTCACGCGCGGCCTCGCTCCGACCTCTGCCAACAAGGATCTCGCTTGCCACGTGACGCCGCAGTTTGCTCACAGCATTGCCTGGCCGAGGACTTCTGTGACAAGAACTGGGTTCAGGAAGATGCGGCACGGAACCGTTCCTCTTGTGCTAAACAACATAGGGTTGTCTGACCTAAACCAGAACCCAACAGAGGTTGACCCACAGGTAGAAACAGGTGTCGTACACAGAGGTGCTGACAATATTGAAATGACAAATGAAGAAGCAGACAAGTCTATGCTGGCTGTGGATGGTGGAACACTGGTTAAACAGGAACCTTTAGACAGAGACTGTTCGGAGACCTGCCATAATGTCTATGATTCACTCTTGGATGTGCACAAGCAAGAGCCAAGCAATGAAAGTTCAGAAATGGAACATTATTGTCTTGTTGACACTCCGGCCACAATAACAGATTTCAGTGTTGGAGATGTGAAGACACACATTAAAGTGCGTAATCTCTCTTATGAGTGAATGCTGCCACTTCAAGGTAGTGGTGTGCTGTGTGGCGGGTGACAGCTAATATTGTGTTCATTTTGGTTTCAGGTGGAGCCTTTTGAAGTTGAAGTGAGTTTTTCCCCAGCCTGTGCTCCGACACAGGGTGAGTGAGTGAGGAGGATATTATTTACAAGCACAAAATGTGTATCACAGTACTTTTTGTATGTTTGTACATACATATTAACCTTTGCGTGCCGACCCCCTCCGCACCGTCAATAGCGGCAGGACCGTCGCACTTGAAATTTGACACGCGCCACTTGACACTCGACTCGATCATAACGTATTTTTTACGACTTACACAAACTAAGCTCTACAATGTTTATATTTTCAGAACGCTAATGAAATAAACTAGCTGACTAACACAAAATAAATACGTTTTGTTTATATTTCAAGCGGAAATATGAGCTTGTTCTTAGAAGAATTGAAAAATTAACTACTTTTGTAGAAAAGATGGAATATATTAGCTACCGAATGTCATTTTCACTAAAAAACATTTTTTTATTAGATTATGCATATAATTCCCTAAACAAATTGGTAATTTTTATAAATATTGTAAATATAAAACTACAACTATTTGAAAACGCAAAAAATTCGCGACGGAAGCAATTCGCGCGGGCTGACTAACGGTTTTTTCGAAACGGTCCTGTGTCATAATTATAAGATATATCTTAGCAAATTTTCGTTTGAAATATCAGTAATTTACATATATTGAATATCACGACAAAACTGTATCGTATTATCGCAAAAAAAAATCACAAAAAAAAATCATGGAAAATGGAAAGTCGGAAAAATTATAGGTTTTCCTTTTTTTTTGTATTCGAATTATTCAAAAACTAAAGCATAGATTCGTGTACGGTTTCTTTTAAATATAAGAAAGATGTATAAAGAATTGAGAACATACCCATTTTTTAACTTCTTCGAAGGATTTCACAAACAAAAGACACTCGAAAGTCAACATGTGGTCGAGACCGCCGACAGCGCACGAGACCCGAAACTCGAATGGTGTTCACGGAATGAGTATTGTTTTATTATGTTGGCAATTTTGTTGAGTGGAAAGGTTTATTCGTTCTCATTCTTTTAGTATACGATACAAACCATTCTGATATTAATAATTTAAACTATAAGGTCGAAACTAGGACAACATAGTCTTGTCGCACCGGTCCGACAGCCGGCCCTGAGGGAGACATTTGTCCGTCGGATATGTACGACAATCCGGCACTCAAGAGTTAAATAATAAATTTGTTTTTTATGAAAGTTACTTGCACTTAACCAGTTTATCATATATAAGATCATCACAAACCACCAACACCATCAATGTAATATCATATTTATTTTAATTTTGTCAAAAAACATTCAGAATACTGATTAAAGTGCTCCAGAACAGAACCAAAATTATTTGTCAAGTATCATTGTTACTAATTACAATGAGGATACCAAGTAATACAGCAACGGCAACTGTGAGGTTGTTCTCATCTGATCATTTCTTAAATCTTAATAAACAAACACCTTGCAGAATTGACGCCTCAGATAGCAATGTTTAGAAGCCAATTATGCTAAGTATTTGCTTCATTTCAGCCACATGTTCGGCAAAGGATCGCGCCACGCCGCAGGACGCGAAGACGGGTGAAGCCTCTTCAGTACAACAGAACTGCTTCGGTCCCAGAACACAACAAACACTAGATAAAGTGTTGGCCACTGATAGCCGTGAGGCGAGCAGTGCAGACAGTGCGCCGCGCGGCAGTGTGGTGCGGCGCGGGGACGCGCGCAGCCGCAGGGAACTGCTCTCTTGTGACCATTGCTCCTATACAACTGTTGTCAAATATGATCTAAAAACCCACATGAGAACTCACACTGGTGAAAAACCTTATGCATGTGAGTACTGTGACTATATATGTTTAAGAGCTGATACTCTGAAGACCCACATGAGGACTCACACTGGTGAAAAACCTTATTCATGTGAATACTGTGACTATAAATGTTCAAGATTGTATTCTCTGAAGATCCACACGAGGACTCACACTGGTGAAAGACCTTACTCTTGTAAGTACTGTGACTATCAATGCTCACAATTAAATAGTCTAAAAACCCATATTAGGGCTCACACTGGTGAAAAACCTTATTTGTGTAAATATTGTGACCATGTATGTTCATCAGCAAACTCTCTAAAGTACCACATGAGTACTCACACAGGTGAAAAGCAGTACTCTTGCAAGTACTGTGACTATAAATGTTCGACAAATAGCTGTCTTATAACCCACACAAGGATTCACACTGGGGAAAGACCATTTTCATGTAATCATTGTGATTACAAATGTTCTAGATCGACTACTCTAAAAGTTCACATGAGGACCCACACAGGTGATAAGCCCTACTCTTGCAAGTACTGTGACTATAAATGTTCGGAAAATAGTTGTCTTATAACTCACATGAGGACTCACACTGGTGAAAAACCTTACTCTTGCGAATATTGTAACTATAGATGTTCGACAAATAGTTATCTTATAACCCACAAGAGGACACACACTGGGGAAAGACCATTTTCCTGTAATCTTTGTGATTACAAATGTTCTAGATCAACAACTCTAAAAGTTCACATGAGGACTCACACAGGTGAAAAGCCCTACTCTTGCAAGTACTGTGACTATAAATGTACGGAAAATAGTTGTCTTATAACCCATATGAGGACTCACACTGGTGAATAACCTTACTCTTACGAGTACTGTAACTATAGATGTTTTGACAAAATAGTCATCTTATAAGCCACACAAAGAAACACACTGGGGAAAGACTGTTTTTGTGTAACCATTGTGATTTCAAATGAGAACTCAGGTGAAAAGTCGTACTCTTGCAAGTACTGTGACTAGCTAGAGACCAGTGACTGGCGGACAGACAGACGGACGCAGCAGAGTGACATTAATAGGGCTCCGTTTTTACCCTTTGGGTACGGAACCCTAAAAATGAATGTTTGTTCTGTATGAGTTTCTAAAACATAATTTACGTGGTATTGCAACACATGGCGGAAACAGCTGGTGTGATATAAAAGCTTGTTGCCTTCTCTCCAAAAACTTGTTTAATTATTATAGTTTTTAATTAAGAGCGTTGATGCGTTCTGCGCCGTTTTAGCTCATTTTTAAGCTATTTTGACCCTTCATATGTTGTTCATCTATGCATTTACTTGAAAACTTATTTATACTACATTGTAGACAATTTTGTGATCTAGGGAATTGGAAGACAACATTTTGCAATTTATTGATAGTTTTTGTCTTATTGCCAAAATACCAAAAGCTTATTTTTGAATTTTGGGAATCGTGGAATCTTTGACGTTCACTACGTCAAAAGTTACTTGTTCAATTCACACACAAAGATATATTTATGAAGGAAATGCCCTGAACTAAAGACATGGAAGAAAACATTTTTTAATTTGGCGTTTTTTACATCATAAAAATCCAAGCAAAGGAATTTTAATTTCAGTAAATTATAGACATATAAAACCGTCATTTTAGTAGATTAATTTTCGCTATTTATAAGTAAAATTAAGTACATATAAAAGTAAAACATATTAGCAATAATATAAGTTAAAAAAAATTTAACATTAATTACTATTTGTTTCCAAAATATAACTTAGAAACATACACCAAAACGCAGAAAGAGGCAGTAGGAAATTGAACAAGCAAACTAGTATGAGCCGAAGCCTCTCCGCGAACGGACGTAACGCTTTTTGTCCCGGCAATTCTTATTGGATTACATGGAATATACGTAAAATTGTAGTGCGACTGTCACTATTCAATACTAGATATTTTTAATGCTCGCTATTTTTTCTTACAGATAGTTTAAAACTTTTTACGTATTTTTAATAATTGTAATATATTATATTATAGTTATAGTTGAGGATTATAGTTGTAAATCAGTAATCCATACTATATAATATTATAAATGCGACAGTGTGTCTGTCTGTCTGCCGATTTTTATGTAATTAGGTACAGAGTTAGCTTACATCCTGGGGACGGATATAGGATACTTTTTATCTCGGAAAATTAAAGAGTTCTCACGGAATTCTTAAAGGTCCGTCCGTTTAACCGATTTATACAAAATTTGGTAGGTACAGAGGTAGCTTGCGTCTCGAAAATTGACATAGTTCCCACAGGATTTTTAAAAACCTAAATCCACGCTGACGAACTCGCGGCCAACATATACTTACATAATATTATGTGGAAAATGAACTAGAAAATAGCTATCGTATACAAAAACTATCGTCCGGTAACTATTAAAATTTAAAATCGGGAAATTACATCAAAATCAACATGGCGGGCTGATATAGGCAAACTTTCTTGAAAGTAGGTATAAATGTTTGAAAAGGGAGCGAGAACGGGAACAGGAAATCCATGATTCCCTCGGGATTTGTGAAAAACCCAAATTCACGCGGGCGAAGCCGCGGGCAAAAGCTAGTAGAGTATAATTTTTTTATTTAAATAATCCATACTAATATTATAAATATGAAAGTGTGTCTCTCCGTCTGATAGCTTTTCACGGCCTATTCTTTTTACTGATTTGGCCGAAATTTAGTATCACAGGCATGGACATTGGTTATTTTAGACTTTTTGATGAAAAAAAAACTTACATACATACACCTATGTTGGGCACAATACCTAGGTTGTTGGGCACAGTTTATCGCAATAGCATAAAGTTATTTTTTGTATTGTTTTATAAAATGGCTGATAATTTTTTACCCGTGCAATAATTTTCTATTGTTATTGTGGTAAATGTTATTTAGTTTTTCTATTGTTATTGTGGTAGGTAAATGGATTACACTAGCACAACACCTGCAAGAGATTAGATACTAACTATCATTTGCACGTGGTCATCGTTTGAGCAACTTTATTTGATAATTTTATTTATATTTTCGAACAGGAATTTTCTTTTTATTGCAATCGACCCTTGATGGCTATTGTCAGTGTGATAAAAACTGCTTTAGCGTTGCAGGTGCTTATCTCTTTTATTGCTCTCTGTTTTGTTAGGTTGGGTGCGAAAACAAAAAAAAATACTTTTATTAATTTTTTTTTAATTTTGATTCTGAATGAATCTGCATTTTTCTTCACTATCTTACCCTTACACGAGTAGGCATATAAAAAAATCAATATCAGAAGCTGTACTATATGCTCCAATTATAATTTTTATGTACTGGTCTACTCTATAAGGTCTTTTTCAAGCATTATAAATTAATTATGCCTGATTTATAAAATTAAAAATCTACGAACTAAAAACTTAGGTATAGGTGCCTAAGAATATTGAAAAAAATAATAGCCGGTTTGAAAATGGTAAAAAGATCAAAACGGTTTGTTACACTACACTGCACTCGGAGCAGCCCGTTCATTGACGTAAACAAAGAATCCCAGGTAAATGCCTAAACTTGCGAAGCGGGTCCGTGCGTCAACGCTCTTAATGTATTTATAGTATTTCAAGACTATGTTTTGTATATTGTTTTTTTGTTTGCCTTATTGTATTTTGTGTTAATATTTCATGAAAATAAATGAATAATAAAATAAATAAAAAGTTATCTGTTGAAGTCACAGATCACCTCCCCTATTAGATACCACATGCATGTCGATATTGTAGCATTGTTACTACTGTAGGTCACCAAAGTTAGGGGAGAGCGCGGGCTGCGGGGAGAGTCAGCGATGTCTAATTGGTTATTTCAACTTTTCAAGGACAAACTCTTGTTATTTAAACATAGTACCTACTACCTACCTTGTACTCTATCCACCGAGACAAGTTAGTATAGCGCTCTCCTTGTTGCGAAATCCCATACAAATGACAGGGACAAAAAAGTCAGGGGGCGTTTACCATTTTGAGTGTGCGTATTTAGTACGCTGCTATTCTTTATGTCTTCTGAGCGAAATATTAGGGTACCTACTACCTAGTAGAAGTTCGTAAAACGAAAAATTTTACATAATTTTAGGGTTTTATTAAATTAATATAACGAAAAAAAATATTATTAAAATATTTATATTTATTTTCTATTACAATTTACGTATACGTACGTATGTTCTCGTTTACCGACACTTATTATTAAGTTGTCAGTCATTATTTCTAGATTCACATTGCTTGCATTTTTGTACCTAACCTAGCACAATCATACTACAATATGATGCTATAGTCATCCTCATCATCATGATCAACCCATTACCGGCTCACTACAGAGCACGGGTCTCCTCTCAGTGAGAAGGGTTTTGGCCATAGTCTACCACGCTGGCCAAGCGGATTGGCAGACTTCACATACCTTTTGAGAACTTTATGGAGAACTCTCAGGCGTGCAGGTTTCCTCACGATGTTTTCCTTCACCGTTAAAGCAAGTGATATTTAAATACTTAAAACGCACATAACTCCGAAAAGTTAGAGGTGCGTGCCCGGGATCGAACCCACGACCTCCGATTAGAAATCGGTCGTCCTAACCACGAGGCTATCACAGCTTGATGCTATAGTACTCTACTCTATACCCGTATTACGAATTCCCCGGAATTCTGACAGCTGTCATTGTCATTTACAGATGAGTTATTTGTATGGAAAACAGGGTTAACATCTACGAAGTACGATTTTACCCCAAACTACTTTAATTCCCCGTCATCATAAAAAGCCATATGCCGCGTAATAATATTACTCGTTTCGCCTTAAAATAGAAAACAACAAGAGTGAAAACTAGAAAGTGCACACTTACAGCAATAGAAAACAAAAGAAGCACATTAAAAAAATTTATTCAAAAATGGACGTCGAATGACATTATCACCTTGAAATGTCTGTCAGGCATTTGTCATATCTACATGCGGCAGTTGATTTGTATTTGCATAAGTTTTGAATTTTTTATCTTTTTTGTGGGAATTGTTTTATCTCTGGTAAATACTTTGTTTTTGTGTTGTGCTTGTTGTTTACTTGGTTTTTGCATTTATATTCCGGGTTAGTGTGTGCAGTTACTTTGTTTGGGCAATTCAAATTTCAGTAAATGGTTCAAGTTATTTGAAATATTAAACTGTGGTAAAAAACTACTCGACATAAAACTTTTGTTAATACAAAAAAGTCAATTTCACAAAAAATGTCAGTTACTTTGTTTATCGCTAGGGCAGCCGTAGTGTTGCTAACCTTGGAATTTCATTTCCCTATTTTTCGTCGGGGTCGATTCCTATAGGTCGATCTATACTAACTTGTTTCGGTGGATAGGGTATATACAAAGGTCGGTATAATTTTCGTAGTTTCTGCACAGATTGAGCGGTTAGCTGGATTTATACAACTAAATGTTCACAGTCGGCGGGCACACGGCGACCGATCAGTAGACCACGCACCAGTAAATGGCAAATGACGATTTACGAACGCCGCAACGCCGCCACTTTCCTAGAGCACACCACGGTCAATCCGTTCTTTTATCAGCAAGCGAATTTCAAATGCTTCTATTGCTCTGAAATCCCAGAAGTCAATGCGGTATTGCGGCATACGGCTTCGCATCCTGTGCTGTGCCCGATAGATCCACGCTACTACAACAATACTTGAGGAAGGGCAAACGCGTTATAAAAGTCGGTATTTCCGCTCTGAAGTGCAGGCTCTGCGAACAGAAGTGTTCCGACCTCGACGATATGAGGAAACATTTAGCCGCTCTCCACATACGGCAGGGAACGGTCTAATGGATGCTAAATGCGGATTTACTCGAGCGTCGTCGGGACCTATTACATTTTGTAAATTAGTTGATAGAAAGAATAAAAGGTTATATAAGGTTTTCCATTTCAGTGGTGGGGAAAGCTTTTATCTGCACGCTATCATTCTCGATTTTTATAACTTCGGCTTGTGGAAATCGGCTGATTATATATTTTTTGTTATTTTTGCATCATTTCCTTCAATATAGAAAAAAATTCAAGCATCGCACAATGCACTAGAACGGAGCGCACGAGTGTGACAGATGTCGGGAAGTTTTCCCGACCAAATTGAAACTCAGAAAACATCTGTCCAACAAGCACGAAGAGCCGAATTCAAAGTCCAAATCGTTGAAATGCTCTCGCTGCTTGGAGAGATTCTCGGAGCACTCCAAAAAGATGACGCAGTTGAAGGAAGCGCACGGGATAACATTCACGTTCGACTGTCGAGTTTGCGAAGCCGCGTTCCCGACGCGGAGGGCGTTGGCAGAGCACACGACGACACAGCACACTCACACGATACAGTGTGGCGTCGTGGCGTGTGCGGGAAGTGCTGCGCTGTGCGCTTGCTGCCACAAGCCGTACACGCAGGAGAGGTCGTTGAAGAAGCACATGAGCGTGCACGGGCCAGGGTGGAGGTTCACCACTACAGCCTTTTAACGTTCCACTACTGGGCACAGGCTTGAAAGAAGGATTTAGAGCTTAGACCCGCTACGCTGCTCCGATGTGGGTTGGCGGGCTTTAACGACTATTGTCACATGATAGTGATAATAACCGGGACCGACTGCTTAACGTGCTCTCCGAGGCACGGCTCTGCAACATCGCCGACTACCAACTCCGGGCTAGCACTGAGAATTTCTTGACAGAAGAATCCAATACCCAACAATTATTTACCCGACCCGGGAATCGAACCCGGGACCTCGTGGTCTGCAGTTGAATATGCTAACTACTAGACCAACGAGAGTGGAGGTTCACGTCCGCCGAATGCGGAAATGGGTTTCATAATTACAACGACTATATAACAGCTCCCTCACACTGGGCCACAAATGGCGACGACTAGTGGCCCAGTGTGCGGGGGCTGTACCAGGCACGTGAAGCAGTGGCACCCCGCACCCACACTGCCAGTGGACTATTGTTCAGAATTTTGGATCCTTGGAGTAATGAGTTAGGCTTAGCTGTACCTAGTCGAGGTAGGCTATAGTGTTGCTGTAGTTTATACTTCTTAAGTTCTATTCTTGATTTGGAGAGCACATTTCCTTATTAATTCGCATGTCGCGATAACTTCGCGATAAATAAGTACACCTCTTTATGATTAGAGCCTGTCAGAATTCTACCGAATTAAAATCAGACTCTTAACGGTCTACCACCTTATGATAAGTGTCGAATAGCCTAAACATAAGTTTTGTCACTTTCTTATTATAATTTTATAGTAAGTGACAAAGACAAAAGTTGTAGATAGCTATCTGATACTTAACAGAAGGTGGTGAAACAGGCCGTTAGAGTCTGATTTTTTTACGAGTCGCCACGAGTCCACGACACGTAAAGTGTTTTTCCGGTATTAATTATTTGTTGTCTGTGCCCAAAAAGTAGGTCACCTGATGTTAAGTGATTACCGCCGCCCATGAACATTAGCAGCACCAGAGGAACCACTATAATGCGTTGCCGGCTTTTGAGGAAGGGGAATGGCTCTTCAGCTCGCTGCCGGAACACACGGATGCTTTGCGGCAGATTACGGCTGAAGTGTGGTCGCTAGCCACACTGTGGCAGATTCCGGGTAGAATCCTACCACAAAGCGGTGATACCATCTAGATTAAGTTGTGTGGTATCAGGCACAACGACCCGTAGAGGGGACTGAGAGCGTCAGGCCCTCGTTAGCATATTGGCAGGGTGCACCGCGCGCAGGTGAGGTTGACTTTGGCCACATAGGTGGAATTAGGGCCACTTACACCCCAAAATTAATTTTAATAGAGAGAAAGAAGAAGAGAGATACTTTGTCTTGTATATAATGTTTTAGAGCGGGACTGAACTTCGTTTATTCACGCGATTTTTATTCGCGCGGTTTATTTTCCGTATTTAAATATATTTTAAATCGCAAGTGCGTGCAGCTTCATACATTTCCATATGTCACAGAATTTTGCGAATAAAAGCTCCCCCACACAGGCGCGTTATTATAGGTCGATAATATCGCATGCGGTATTGCGATAATGCGTCCCGATTCCTTGCACACAGCTGCGTTTTTATCGTCCGATATTTCTTACGAGAGAGCGCTAGGGTATTGCTAATGTCAATTGCGATAATTTCACGCTGTATTACTTACCTTCGTTTCTGGCGTCTTTTTTGGTCATCTTCCATTGCAGTTAGTAATAAGCATTTTTCATCTGATGATATGATATCCATATTATAGAAAAGTTTTTAGGACTCTCATACAGTCATGTAACCACTCTCAAACTGTCGATAAAATCAAACGTCTACAAGTACTACAGGTGTGTGTACGGTTGTTTGCGTCCTGATACAAAACATTCTAGAACTCATATCGGAATATCACACATCCTAATACAAAATGTACGGAAAACAGATATCGTAATAACGCATGCGATATTATTATCGACCTATAATAACGCGCCTGTGCAGTGTCTTAGGCGCAGTTTCCAGTGTCTACATTGAAAATATACATGTAACCTTCTTGGTATCCTCCTTTAAATTAATAGTCTGTGGCCTGTGCGTGGTCTGTGCTCTGTGGATTGTATACAATTGATATAATAGGTACTGTGATCCACCCATAGAGAAAATAATAATAAATAGAGTTGGCATAACTACCTTAAAAACGTGCCAAAAATACACTCACACACGCACAATCCTGTAACATAAAATGGCGCGTGTTCATTGTGATGTCTCAAGTTGTGCGTGTGTGAGTGTTCATGTATACATTTTAGGGAGGCCATCTTAAGTCACGAGTGTGCCGCAAACTGTTTTATTATTATGTAAAAAATGTAATGTTGTCTCTTTCACACTTATGAAAATTTTGATAAGCTTGAGCTATTTTCCGATCCACTAATTTCTATAGGACATTATGCCAGCTCTATTTATTATTATTATCTCTATGGATCCACCTGTGATCTGTGACTCTGTGACAGGGGTATGACAGCTGTAGTTCCTTTTTCTGCGTTTTGGCGCTACAATCGTTCGCACACCACAGACGTAAACACAGAAAATAACAGGTGTACAGATTAATGATAGGTTTTCCACTAATTCATGATAAGTATCTAGTTATTTTCTGTGTTTAGCTCTGTGATTTAGGTTTCAGTGATAAGTCTGAGGTCTGTCATTGTCATGAAATTTTCGAAATTTCGGGAAATTTTCATTTTTCATTTCCACCACTTTTCTTTGCTTTTCGTTGTTCTCATCACAGGTTCTCAATTATCATCAGTGAGGTGATTATCATGGTGTTTTTTGTGATATTTCCCGACGACTTGGCTTTGTTAAATGGATTTTGGTGGCGATCATATTGACTTGTACTTTGTTTTGGACTACGGAAACTCTGTTTTACATTTGACTCCGGCTACGTTTTATGGACTACGATTTGCTATATTAGCAGCAGAAAAAAGCGTTGAATTTTGTGTAAGTATTTTGCTGATTTGCTGAGTTGAAATCCAAATTCTCTGCTGTTGTTTGATACAGGACAAACTGTGCTACTTTAGAGATCACGATACGAGTACGATACGATACGAATACGATATACGAATCGATCGTCATGGGACTAAGTGTTGTGTCGGTACTTGCTGTAGTGTATGCAGGTTACGATAGAGGGCGTCAGTCGCACACCGGCACGGGACGGGGACAGACGGGCTCAGGGCTTGCATACAGTACATAGCCTACTGGGTAAACAGAAAGTGTGTTTTACTGGATCCTGAAACATTACAAGTGGCGACGAGAGTAAAGGTCAGATATAGTAATTTTATTAATAATAATACAAAAAAAAAAAAAAACATAAGGTGGGATATTATAAAATATTTAAAGTACCTACCAAATCACTCCGACTACACCACAGAAATCTCCTGAGTTAAGTTATGTACGCAGGTGACATTTCTTTTTTATTAACTTTGTATTGGATAAATATCTCAATGTTTCTTACATACCTACCTACATATTTTAGTAAAAGTATACAACTGATACCTGTACGGTTAGTCTAAGATTTTACACATATAAATAGTTTGCGACTCGTTTGCTCACTCGTTTTGAGAAACTGAGCCCCAACACTCTTATTTTAAAGTCGTAGTTCCGTAGGTAGTTCGAATATGTATTTTACAACATTTCTGCTTGGGGCGCTCGCTGTGTTCGAATGCTGAATGTATTGGCGAACTCAAGCCTTAATACAAGCCATTTTGGGTCCATTTTACTCTGAAATCGATCAATAGTATACTACAAAGTTTTGGAGTGCTCCAAACTTAGACTAAGCAGTAAGCACTCTGTTTAATTACGTGACAAAAGTATTTTACTCGCATGTTCTGTTTTGTCATTCGAATAGTTAAATAACTTAAAATATACATTTTAAAAATAAAATAAGAAAAAAAACATTAAAGCCTGTCAGAATTGCAACATCTAATATTGGGCATAATAAGTATTTACTTGCTCAGTGATATTAAGTAACTACGTAAACAATAAGTAGGTATACCACATAGGTTCGATCCCTATTTTTGTGGTTGAGTATTATTGTTAGTAGGTAAGTCGTATTCATTATTACAAAGGAACAGTGATACGACGGCTGTTTATGTTCTACGTGTTTATGTTATGCGATGATGTAGATTGTAAGGAGATGATCGCTAGAGGTAAATATTTCATTTCGAATTATAATTAGCTATGTTATGAGATGCTGTGGTGTGGTACATAAATGAAATAAATAACAAAGGGTTAAATTAAATGTGACTATGGAGTCTAGATATTCTATCTAATCTATTGAATTAAATGTGACTAGATGTTAGTCATTTCTGGGTTATTTATGTATTGCCTAGTATAATAATGAATTAATAAATACATATGAAATTTATATCAACTAAGTAATAAAATTAAATAAGTAAAATATATATAAATATAATATTTTATTAGAAATATTTGGTACAAAGTTAGGGTAACTTTGTATTAAATTAGAATTATTGGTACAAAGGTACCCCCATTAAATTGGAAGAAAATGTTATGTATTGGTACACGATACCTCCATTAAATTGGAAATATGTGGTACAAAGGTACCTCCATTAAATTGGAAATATGTGGTACAAAGGTACCTCCATTAAATTGGAAATTCTTCGTGTGGCAACTTGCCTCCATTAAATTGGAAATTCTTCGTGTGGCAACTTGCCTCCATTAAATTGGAAATATGTGGTACAAAGGTACCTCCATTAAATTGGAAATATGTGGTACAAAGGTACCTCCATTAAATTGGAAATTCTTCGTGTGGCAACTTGCCTCCATTAAATTGGAAATTCTTCGTGTGGCAACTTGCCTCCATTAAATTGGAAATATGTGGTACAAAGGTACCTCCATTAAATTGGAAATATGTGGTACAAAGGTACCTCCATTAAATTGGAAATATGTGGTACAAAGGTACCTCCATTAAATTGGAAATTCTTCGTGTGGCAATTTGCCTCCATTAAATTGGATTAAATTGGACATGTTCTTTGTGTGGCAATTTGCCTCCATTAAATTGGATTAAATTGGACATGTTCTTTGCGTTTGTATTAAAAACAGCAGATGACAGTTATCTGAATCATTAAATTGATTACCACAAAACGACAGATAACAGTTATCTAACTCACTAAATTGATTGTCCCAGGCCGCTAAAATAAAGAAAAAATGTGTCATTCCTTTCATTGAAAAGTTCGACTGTAACGGTGAACCAACCTCGGTCGGTGTACAATTTATAATTTCATCATAAATCCATAACCTGTACACAATATCGACTAGCCTATTACAGCTCGTTTAAAGACATTGTACCGACCTACTGACGTTTTAAATTTTGCTTTAGATGTTGTATTTATTATCCTATATTTAAATACGGTACGACCGAGCTTCTTGTTGAAAGTTGATATAAATGTTAAAGAAATGGTTTAAAGATTATTAAATTTCATTTCACAATTGATATAGCTGAGATGGAACTGACACATTAATCGAGTGAGTATTGCCATATTGGAATGCTGAGTGTAATTAACTAATTAGGAAAGAAATATGAAGCGACATTTTGGTTAAACTAATTTCTATTTCGATTTAACTGAGTTTTGCGGGTGATAAATGTAGATTTTTAAATAATAGTTTGATTTCGTTAGAATATTACCTACATGATATCCGGACATCTTCATTGATGTTGGGAAGTGATCAAGTTCGAATTCACCGGCTGTGAAAAGCCGTGAAGAAGTTTTAGATCGTGGAAGGGTTTATCAGGATGATGAATGCTTACACGATTAGAGCTAAAGAAGTGTAGTTGGATTGCATTTAGTAGGAACATTTGATTGACAAATATTTAGAATAGTTATAGACGTGGCATTCAAAACCAAGATTAGATTCGTTTAGTTTGAAAAATGTAACTGTAAAAGTAATTTGAACCTTAAGTATTTTTAGATCAGATTTGATATGAGCTGATGTGATGTTGAGAGAACTGATAGTTAATCATTAAGGTTTTTAAGTATAGATTAATCGAATCAGATTTTAGTTTGATTTATCGAGTAGGTAAGAGAAAAGCTGACTGATAGTTCAATTATAAATTTTTGAAATAACAGTTCAAAAGACTAATCATAGTTGTGGTAAGGGTTCACTTAAAGGTCACGCAATGAGTAAGCAGTAGGGAGCCACGAAGGATAATTACTGCCTCGTGGATCTAGTGGTTAGCATGTTCGAACGCGGATCGCGGGGTTCCGGGTTCGATTCCTTGGTCGGGCAAATGATTGATGGGTATTGGGTTATTCTGTCTCAATGCCACCTTGAGTTGGAGGCTGGGGGTGTTGTGCCCCTGTGCCTCGGAGAGCGTGTTAAGCGGTTGGTCCCGGTTATTATCACTATCATGTGACGATACTTGTTGAGAAGCGCACCGACCCGCATTGGAGCGGCTTGTTGTAAAAAATTGTTGTTTTATGTATTGTTTATTATATTTCATAACTTTATTTGTGACTGAAAGTCATGAATGGTTTTGAGATCTGCTCAGTTCATGCTCCAGCATAGAGATTCTTCCCAATGGGTCTCCATGAGTTTCAATGCTACCAGGCGCTGGCACCACAGTGTGTGCGCTGTTTAGGTTGGCCAGTTCAGCCTTTAGCTGTGGGTTCTTGGCAACAATATGGCCCTGAGTTCATCTTCACTCGGTTTAAAAAGACTCGACAATTGACTGACATTGAAACGGCGAGGTTAGTTTATTTTAGTTATTTTCACAGTAGATATTATGTCGTATGGCATACTATTATGGGGTAATGCTGCTGATATTAATTCCATTTTCGTGCTGTAGAAGAGAGCTGTTCGTGCCATATACAGGGTGTAAATGACATCTTAATCAAAACTTTGAGGTAAGGTTGCATTTAATGTGTTATGTGAAAATACTGAATTCATTTATGTCAGAAATGATTGGTTTCAAAAATTGCCACTTTTGAGCGCGCAATGTATTGCATACAACGCGATAACAACGTACGCAACGCTCCGCGCAAAATTCACAGTATGAGACTTTTATGAGTTAAAGCGTGGCCTTGACGTCGCGCGCCCGGCACTTCTTTTGTCTGCGCCGCGAGCCTCATTATAAATTCAAGGCCAGTACGAATGTAGGTTAACGACCTGTATTCACACTAGTTCACTAGCAATCAGCTGTTCGACGAAAATCTTAAATTTGATAACATTACCGTTTTAAGTGAAAATAATGAAATAATTACTTTTTCATTTATAATTGCGTTGAGACAGATAGTAATAATGATTTTATACAGTATTCAGTTAAAAAAGAGGTAAAAAATATCGGAAATTTCATGGAAAATTCGACGAAAAATTTCACCACTGGGGAACTTAGAATCATGTACTGAATCCGTGGGACGCGTTTTGGAAAACATGTCTGGTACACGCTTTATAATATGTCCCAGAGAGTCACTGAGAGATAAGTTCAAAGAAGTTAAAATTATTACTGTTTATAACCAATATATTTTTGAAATTTTAATATATGTGCACAAAAATATATAATCCCGGCTGAGTTGTTGTGGGCTCTCCTCAGACCGGGGCGCGTTTGAAACCCTCGTAGTTTTAGTTTTAAAGTTTCCGTAAGTAATCATCACCATGGCCTGTTCCTAAATTAACGTTCAAAAGCGTACAGTGTATCAATTTTGAATAAAGTTTATTTGATTTGATTTGATTTGAATTACAATAATTCTGACCATAATTCTTTTAGTAAATACTATTCAACTAAACTTAAAATCTAAAATTGTTAAAGGAACTGCTGATTTTAACAGTTAGTAATTTTTATTTCTCGTAGTCTTAAATTTACTCAGACTTTTAGCATAATATAATTGCGAAAGAAGTTTATTCCATAAACTAATGGCTTTGAACGTAAAGAAAGTAGAAGTAGATAAAGAATTTATCGACTGAACATAGGACCTTGTCCGGTATGTTTTAAGTATAAACTATACTGTATAAGTCATCCAACCGTACAGAAGAAACATTAAAGGAACTGAAGGATGCGGATATTATCGAGGAAGTAAATGGACCCTCACCATGGGTACCACCAATGGTTCTCGTTTTGAAGAAGAAAAAGAAGAGGCAAGATTCCAGCAGCCAGACGTGGAATACAAAACAATACAAGAGTGATAGAGATGAGTGAGAGATTGATATCTGCAAATGAAGGAAAAAGGGAAGGAGTATGTGGATCTCTAAAGGAAAGCGACTAAGGAAAGCTACAGATAGCAACCTAAAAATAAGGGGAAAATATGGGTGGAAATTGTACCTAATCAAAAATAACACAATCATAATCATATCATTACTAATTGGTTAGTATAAATAGTAGAATAATGATTTAGAAGAGAATAATGATCTAGAGTAAAGCCTTTAATTTATGTATTTTGTATTGTTGTCTACTGTCATCAACTACGTTTATGTAATTGTTACACACATTTAAAATAGAGTAAAAATCAAAGCTGTTCTGTTAAACTTTACGAGTAATCTGTAATAATAATATAAAAAAAAAACATTTTGGTTAGTTAACCGCCATATAATAATTGTAATATTGTTACTTTTATAAAAAGAGCAACCGCCGAGTTTCTTGCTGGTTCTTCTCGGTTGGAACGGCATTCCGAACCAGTGGTAGATTCAATGGACGATTTAAAAGTACTTGTAAAAGTTTATTTGAATAAAAATAAAATAAGGGAGGGATGTAGTGTATGCAGGTTACGATAGAGGGCGTCAGTCGCACACCGGCACGGGACGGGGACAGACGGGCTCAGGGCTTGCATACAGTACATAGCCTACTGGGTAAACAGAAAGTGTGTTTTACTGGATCCTGAAACATTACACTTGCTACTCAACATCTAAGACTTCTAAGTTTGCCGAAGAACGATAGTGTAAGGTGGATGTCCTACCTAGTACCTACCAACTCTCTCCCCATCGAACTGCTATGTGTGTGGATATGTCTGTCGCACTGTAGCTCTTAAACGGGTGAACCGATTTGAATGCGGGTTTTTTATAGTTAGATTTGTCTCGATGAATAGGTACTTGGTAGACACTTCATAGTAATAAAGGTTCTGATGGTTAGAGCAGGACGTTGGGATGTCATGATTCCCACAGGTTGGGGATTATTAAAATTTTGAATTTACAGTTATCTTGCATTTTTATACTGTTAAATACTTGCAATGTTTTTGGATTAGATAAACCCCTATCATAAAAAAATTACAAGTACCATCAACCTACGTACTTTACTCACCTACCTATATTTAATAATTTTCAGATAATTTTCACACTGGAAGCAGCAACATCAGTATGGAGACTACAGCAAGCAGGAAGATGAAGGGATGGAACATGCACAAGTCGGACCTTGTTTTCAATCACAATCTTATCTACTTCATAGGAATGAGAATGTCGCAAGTAGTTAAAATGCAATGCTCGGCATGTATGCGTTATGTTACATGTATTGCATGTATGTATGTTACATTGTATACATAGCCAGAATGCACCCATAGGATTCTGCTTATGTACACATTGTGGCCAATTCTGTTGTACACAATTCTCTAAACTAAACTGAATTGACAGGTTTAAAAATAGTGCTATCCTTTTCCGCAGGTATCACTGTAAAAGAGATAAGAATTTATTTAGTCCTGTCATTTTAGTTTAGTTTATGTTGGATTCATGTGTCTAACAAAAAAACCAATGTAAGAGTCGCATAAAGGCAAGCAGCTATATAGATGCTGATATTTATTCATTTAAAAAATATATAGAGACTATGAAATGTTAAAAAATAATAATTTAGTATATTATCCTAATGAAAATTTTCTAATTACATACATACTATTGTATACAGGGATGCAAGCACTTTTATGTATTACCTTAATGAAAATGGTTATAAGACAAATATTGGTAGCAATTTAAACACTGTTTAAGGTTTTCTTGGTTTGAGTTTTTGAAAAAATTGTTTTTAATAATTAATAAATGTGTATTTGAAAAATAAATAATTTAGATTAAGAAATAAAGATTTGAATAAATAAGTTTGAAATAAATTTATCTTGTTTGAATTTAATTATAAGGTCTCTTATTAACACGCCGTGAAAACTCACGTTTTGTATGGATATCCATACAAAACGTGAGTTTTCACGGCGTGTTAACAAGAGACCTTAATAAGAAAACCCTGTTATTTGGTTATCGATAAAACGAGTCCATCACTAGTATCGATAAAAAATCATCGACTCAGGCAAGCCCTAGCCGCAAAGCTACAGTGGCGCCAAAACGCATTAAATGGCGTAAATGGAAATAGCCCGAAGAAAAGTCACTGTCGCATCTGTTACGTAGTAACTAATACCTAATCTGTGCTCTGTGAGTATAACCTTCATATATAGACAAAGTACTCTGTGGTATAACCCAAATCAAGCTATTTATTGTGGATAATTTGTTTTCAATTTATTGTTACAATTCTTAATTCTAGTATAAATAATTGTATTGATTATAAGAGTTTTCTAAAAACAGTGAAATAAAATAAAGTAAGTAAGTACTTACAGTATTCGTTGGCGGCGCACCCTATATTGAAACGTAGGTAATACACACTAATCTTTTCTAATAGAGAATACAATCGGAATTCGGAAAGCTTCTTCGTAAATGGCAAGTAAATCATAATTCACATAGGTATTCAACACAGAATCAGAAACTACTGGGCATTCCGGCCACACAAAACAAAACCCGTCGGCCGTCTCCATTCCCGTCATGTTTTCAAGTATTTAGTATCAATTTATCAGCCCATATTTGACGCTACAATGCTCGTTACAGGTTCCACGTCTCACGCGCGGCCTCGCTCCGACCTCTGCAAACAAGGATCTCGCTTGCCACGCGGCGCCGCAGTATGCTCACAGCATTGCCTGGCCGAGGACTTCTGTGACAAGAACTGGGTTCAGGAAGATGCGGCACGGAGCCGTTCCTCTTGTGCTAAACAACATAGGGTTGTCTGACCTAAACCAGAACCCAACAGAGGTTGACCCACAGGTAGAAACAGGCGCTGTACACAGAGGTGCTGACAATATTGAAATAACAAACGAAAAAGCAGACAAGTCTATGCTGGCTGCGGATGGTGGAGCACTGGTTAAACAGGAACCTTTAGACCAAGACAGCATAGAGACCTGCAATGCTGCCTACGACTCACTCTTGGATGTGCACAAGCAAGAGCCAAGCAATGAAAGTTCAGAAACAGAACATTATTGTCTTGTTGACCGTCTAGTTGACACTCCGGCCACAATAACAGATTTCAGTGTTGGATATGTGAAGACACACATTAAAGTGCGTAGTCTCTCTTATGAGTGAATGCTGCCACTTCAAGGTAGTGGTGTGCTGTGTGGCGGGTGACAGCTAATATTGTGTTCATTTTGGTTTCAGGTGGAGCCTTTTGAAGTTGAAGTGAGTTTTTCCCCAGTCTGTGCTCCGACACAGGGTGAGTAAGTGAGAAGGATATTATTTACAAACACAAAATGTGTATCACAGTACACTTTGTATGTGCATACCATCATCATTATCATCCCATCACTGGCCCATTGCCCTATACGGGTCTACTGTCAGAGTCAGAAGGGCTTAGGCCATAGTCCACTTCGCTGCTCGAGTGTGGATTGGTAGACTTCACACACCTTTGAGAACATTATGGAGAACTCAGGCATGCAGGTTTCCTTACTATATTTTCCTTCACTGTTAAAGCGAGTGATCTTTAATTGTTTGAATGCACATAACTTCGAAAAGTTGAGGTGCATGCTGATGGAACTCATCCCCTGAAAGGGAGACCAGACTCAGAACCACCAAGTTATCACCTACACATGTACATACATGTAACTAGCAACCGGCAGTTGTCTGCTGCCTGTTGCGTACACTATCGGACTTTTAATTTGGGTTGCTATTTTTTGATAAAAAAAATTGGGATGGGGTAAAAGTTAATGATTTGAATGATCCTCATCATCAAAACCAATTATTTTACTTTATAGTTATTTACTACAGTACAAGATTTATTTTAAAGAGGATACAGTAGATAGTGTAAAATAGATAGATACCTGTAATAACTTCCTAAATGAGGAGTGTTTTTTCAAAACTCATTTTGTCCAAAAATGTGTATTTTTCAAAAATAGCCGTTTTTAATTTATGCCTTTTTCTTAAAATTATATGTAGAAATAAATTTACCATGCTAAATATAAAGCATAATATAGCATGTCTGAATAAAAAACAAATAGTGTTCCATAGTTTTTTATTAAGTTAATTAAGCATAAATATTGGACAAAATATGTTTTGAACCATTTGTATGGACACAATACATTTTGAAACACTCTTTTATGGACATAATACATTTTGAAACACTGGTTTATTTTCAAAGCATATTATGTACAAAAGTTGTAGATACTTACCTTACTTATCAGAAGGTGGTGAAACAGGCCATTATTTAAATAATCGTACAGTTTGCCGCCACAGACAGACCATAATAAATTGTTATTTTGCTAACAGGTGGACAGACTATGTTTTGAAACACCACTTCACACGGACAAAACATATTTTAAAACAGCGCCTCATTTTGACATTCGATTATTATTTACTTGACAAATTTGGTTTTTATGCACTAACTTTTGCTAAGTTAGTTACTCTTGCATTTTAAGGCCATATACAACGAAATCTCTTATTTTGATTACTATGGACAAAATACGATTTGAAACAACGCTCCTCAAATATGTTACAGTAAAATGTTATGAAACTAACTTAATGAAATTTTAATCTGTAAAATGTTAATTGTATGCCTGGTGAGAGGTAGATTGTCCCTACGTTAAACAATACTTATTTTAAGATCAAAAGTAACGGTCAAACAGTTTTATAAATGAAATTAATCTATCACATCACTATTTAAATTATTACTATTGAAACTCAAGGGCGTCGCCAGCCGCTGGCCAAGGGGGGGGCAAGTTGATGATATTATAGTATGCGAAAAGTGTAAAATAGGCCAGTCATATTTGACACAAAAAAATCGCTAAAATCGCAATCAAAAACCTAATTCTGCTTTTTTAGTATGTTGTTAGGACCACTACCAGTAGGTAGTCTAAATCCAATTTTGCCGTGTTAACTTTGTAGCACTCAAAAAACCACGTATATTTTTCACTATTTTTTGCCGCCAAACAAAAAAAATTATCTCCATACAAATTTTTTGGGTTCTTTTCAAGAGGCTCTGCAGAACAATTTTGTATGGAACTTTTTCCCTTCACTATTTATGTGCGTAGAACTTATGGGTCTTCCTTCAGGAAAATTATGAAACGTCATGAATGTGGAAAATTTACCAGAGTACCTCATGGGTCCTCCAAAACTACCAGTCGTACAGGCATGGTCCCAAACAAATGTTGTTAAAGACCTTGGGCCATTGGGTGAACGGGTAAAAAAAAGATGGCCGCCGAACAAAAAAAAATTCTCTCCATACTTTTTTGGGTTCTTTTTAAGATGCTCTTTTAGACATTTTTGTATGAAACTTTTCCCCCCAATACACGTATAAGTAAATAGAACTTAAAGAATTTTTTTCACATAAACTACAAAACGTAGTGAATGTGGAAAAATTACCAGAGTACCCTAATGGCCCTCAAAAACTATCAATCATAGAGGCATGGTCCTGAAACTAAAAATGTTCAAGACCTTAGGCCCTTTGGTGAGCCAATACAAAAAGATAGCTACGGAACAAAAAAATTCGTGTCCATACAAAATTTCTTTTTAATTTTCAAGTGGCTCTCCAGAACATTTTTGTATAGATCTTTTTTTCCACTAAACGCATGCATAGAACTCATTAGTGTCCTTTCAGAAAAGATACGAAACGTGATACCAATATTTCTTTCTATCTTTCAAGAGACTCTCCAGAATATTCTGGAATTTCTTTATTTTATGAATATTGAAGAGACTACAAGGCCCGCGAGCTGCTTGCAGCTCGCGCACCGAGCGCAACACTAGTTTAAATTAAAGCTAATTATATTTACTACAACATTTTTTCATTTAACTTTACCCGTCAAATGAGTATTTTCCCCGATATCGGGGTTTAGAATTGAAAAAATCTTAAAATTTCACTTTTTTGAAAATAATTGTCATTTTTTGGAGAGCTGTATCTCAGTAAATATTGAATTTACAGAGTTGGTTCTGGTTTTTAATAGTAGCAATTTTAGTCTACATACTTTAAAAATGTATAAAAAATATTTTTCTTGAAAACACATAGTTAAAGTACTACCTAGTCTTACATAGAAAAAAAAAGTGAAAATATTTTCGTGGTTTTTCAAGTGCTGCAAAGTTAGCACATAATATGTCTTTCGAAACTGCAAAATTGGAGACTACTGGTAGTGGTCCTAACAACATATGCATTATTAAAAATATCTGAATTTTCTTTTCAAACTATAAAATATTTATATTTTTTCAAATCTCTAGGGGGGGGGCAGCTGCCCCCCCCTGCCCCTACCTGGCGACGCCCTTGTTGAAACTATTAGGTTGACAACATTATTTTACGAAATTACATTTTGAAACATCAGTTTATACCTATGCAGTAATTTGATAGGCACCTTAAGAGGCTGGCGGATGATGAATTGCCTGTACAAACGTAATACCAAAATAATTTGTAATTTGAGAATATAGAGACAGAGAGAGATAGCAATATACCGGCCGATTCTAGCATGCACCTTGAATTGAACTAATTTTTTTTAATAATAATAGCGGGCATACGAGCGAGCAAGTTGAGTGATTACCACTGCCCATGAAAATTAGCAGCACCTGAAAAACCACTAATGCGTTTGCCAGCTTTGTAGGAAGGGGACTGGCTATTCAGCTTGCTGACGAAACTCATTGGATGCTTTGCGGCAGGTAACGAATTGTCTTGTCAAATATAATTCTTACTAATTACAATGAGGATACAAAGTAATAAAACAAAAGCAACTGAGAGGTTGCTCCTATTTGATCATTTCTGAAATACTAATAAACAAAAACCTTGCAGAATTAACACCACAGATACCAATGATTAGAAGCCAATTATGCTAAGTATTTGCTTCATTTCAGCCACATGTTCGGCAAAGGATCGCGCCACGCCGCAGGACGCGAAGACGGGTGAAGCCTCTTCAGTACAACAGAACTACTTCAGTCCCAGAACACAACAAACACTAGATAAAGTGTTGGCCACTGATAGCCGTGAGGGGAGCAGTGCAGACAGTGCGCCGCGCGGCAGTGTGGTGCGGCGCGGGGACGCGCGCAGCCGCAGGGAACTGCTCTCTTGTGACCATTGCTCCTATACAACTGGACGCAAATATAGTTTTGTGAGACACACGAGGACTCACACTGGAGAGAAACCGTTTTCCTGTAACAATTGTGACTATAAATTTTCTACATCAACTGCTCTAAAAGCCCATATGAAGACACACACTGGAGAAAAATCCTTTTCCTGTAACAATTGTGACTATAAATGTTTTACATCAAGTGGTCTAAAAGCCCACATGAGGACACACACTGGAGAGAAACCGTTTTCCTGTAACAATTGTGATTATAAATGTTTTACATCAACTGCTCTTAAATACCACATGAGGACACATACTGGAGAGAAACCGTTTTCCTGTAACGATTGTGATTATAAATGTTCTACATCAACTGTTCTAAAAGACCACATGAGGACACACACTGGAGAGAAACCGTTTTCCTGTAACGATTGTGATTACAAATGTTCTAGATCAACTACTCTGAAAGCCCACATGAGGACTCACACTGGAGAAAAACCTTTCACCTGCGATGTTTGCAATTATAAGTTTGCATTCAAAAGTGCCTTAGGGAGGCACATGATGACTCACACAGGTGACAAACCTTACGCTTGTAAGCAGTGCGACTATAAATCTTCAGACGCGAGTCAGTTACAAATCCACATGAGGACTCATACTGGTGAAAAACCTTTTGCTTGCAAGTACTGTGACTATAAATGTTCACATGTAAGTCATCTAAAAGTCCACATGAGGACTCACACTCGTGATAAACCTTATGCTTGTAAGCAATGTGACTATAAATGTTCAGTGGTGAGTAATTTAAAAATCCACATGAGGAGACACACTGGTGAGAAACCGTTTTCCTGTAACCATTGTGATTATAAAAGTTCTACATCAAGTAGTCTAAAAGTCCACAATATGAGGGCTCACTCTGGTAAATAAATTAATAGTTAAAAATCATTTTTGGATAAAAACTTTTATTTAAATGCTCTAAAAAGAAGAAAATAATCTTTACGTTAAATCAAGCTCATCAATTTTATTATGTTACACAAATCTATGTATATTAAATAAAAATGAATTTATGTCTATGTCCTTAATGCACTCCTAAACCATTGATCCTATAATAATAAAACTTTGATGAGTTGTTCTGCGTACGCTGGCAAAGGTTGCTGGCCCAAAAGAATCTATATAACCACCAGTAGACCCGCACCCGGCAGACGTCGTCCTGTCCGGTCACCCGGTGACATACCGACATGAGCGCCACCTACCGGGTGCAATTGTGTTTTCAAACCGTCCAGGTACCCGCGGCCACGTAGATCGAACACTGAACGAAACGTGGAGGGGATAGCTGCGTATGGGAACTGTCGCACGTAATACAAAAACTTACCCCTTCCACTTTCCCTCAGCGTTCAATGTTCGTGTCGATGTTTATACCTAATGAAATATACAGGAGTTAGGTGACAAACACACGTACAGAAGAATTATATATATTATTAAGATTAAGGTGAATGTTTGTATGTTTGTCCTCTATGCGTTTCTAAACCATAATTTACGAGGCATCGCAACGCATGGCGGGAACAGCTAGTGTGATATTAAAGCTTCTCGCCTTGTCTCCAAAACTTGTTTAATTATTATACTTTTTAAATGTATTAATTATAGTATTTCAAGATTTGTATATTGTTTTTTTTTTGTTTGCCTTATTGTATTTTATGAATATAAATGGACAATAAAATAAATAAAAAAGTTGTCTGTTGAAGTTGACATTTCCTTTATCGTCTGTTGTTATGTAAATGTATGTTGTAAATTGTAAACATATAGATTACCTACTTTATTAATATTACTATATAATTACTATATAATTATTGGTAGTGGTAGATTCAATTGACGATTCAAAAGTACTTGTAAAAGTTTATTTGAATAAAAAACATTTCTATTCTATTCTATTCTATTGAAGTAATAGGTACTTCTTTAGGCGCGTTATGCAAAAATGATGAATGAATTTTATGATGTGCGTGCAGACCACCCGGCCGGGTGACACGACAAACGACATGTTGAAGTTGGGAACGTCAACGTCAAGTTACTCGCTAACCATAGAGAAAATAATAATAAATATTTTCTCTATGTCGCTAACCCATATACTATAGCTAACCTCTTGACGATGACAGTCAGACCATAGAGATAATAATAATAAGTAGAGTAGGCATACCTACCTTAAAAACGTGCCAAAAATACACTCACACACGCACAATCCTGTAACATAAAATGGCGCGTGTTCATTGTGATGTCTCAAGTTGTGCGTGTGTGAGTGTTCATGTATACATTTTAGGGAGGCCATCTTAAGGGAAGTTGCAATAAAATTTCTGCCACGATCTGTTTTATTGTTATGTTTAAAAATGTAGTGTTGTCTCTTACACACTTATGAAAATTTTGATAAGCTTAAGCTATTTTCCGATCCACTATTTTCTATAGGACATTATGCCAAGTCCTCTTCTATAGGTTCATGAGTCAGACGCTTCGCAAACAAACATGGCCGTCTGTCACGCACTCGCGCCATCTATAGTTTGATTTTTAATCCGGTGGAATTTTGACAGTTGTCATTTAAAAATAGAATGAGCTATTTGTATGAAAAACAGGGATACCACCTGCAGGGCTAGCATGGGCAGGAGACAAAAATTTTATCCCCCGATTATGTCCACCGACAGGGAGACAAAATTTTCCTCTCCACCTGACAAAGCACGGCAACAGGGGAGAGGAGAAGTTTATCCCCCGGTGGACACATATCCACCGGCCACAGCATGGGGAGAGTTAACACACCGTGTGCGTTAAATAAACACACCGTGTGCGATTTTTGCGGGGACAAGTCTTCTCCCGTTATATCCACCGTAGATATATATATATCTACGGTGATATATATATCACCATCACATATATATCACATATATATATATATATATATATCACCGCACGATGCGTGCGCTGCGTGTGGTGCATGCGCATGCGCTGCGTGCGGTGCGTTCGGTGCGTGCGGTGTGTGCGCTGCATGCGCTCCGTGCGGTGCGTGCGCTGTGTGCGGTGCGTGAGTGCGACTCCGAATTGACGTCATCGCGTCTATTCGGAGGTATTTTTTATATGTAAATTTACTTGTTTTACCAATTTCTCCGAGATTACTGAATCGATTTGCGTGATTATTTTTTAATCAACAGCTGAGGATATTCGCAAAATGGTCCCATAGATTTTTTCGAAAAAAATATTAAAAACTTTTTTTTTCGAAAAAATGCAAAAGTGCAAGTTTGCACGCATGAGAGTTCTCCATAATGTTCTCAAAGGCTTATTGAAGTGCAGTACCACACCGCACTCGGCCAGCCAGCGTGGTGGACGTAGTACCTAAAACCCGTCTTACTCTGGGAGGAGCCCCGTGCCCTGTAGGGGGCCGGTAATGGGTTTATGACGATGATGATGATAGACGCTGGGGGGTCCCAAGTTGCTGGCGATGGTGACCTCGCACCAAAAAGGCTTTTTTTTTTATTCAAGTACAAGTTAGCCTTTGACTACAATCTCACCTGATGGTAAGTGATGATGCAGTCTAAGATGGAAGCGGGCTAACTTGGAAGAGGTATGCATAGTGCATACCCCTGATCGGTTTCTACACGGCATCGTACTGGATCGGTACATCGCTTGGCGGCACGGCTTTGTCGGTAGGGTGGTAACCAGCCACGGATTAAGCCTCCCATCAGACCAGACCAGAGACAAGTTAGAAATTATAAAATCCCGAATTTCCCCTGCCGGGAATCGAACCCGGGACCTCCCACTTATAAGACCACTGCGCCAGAGAGGTCGTTAAATCATCTAGTTTTATATTATGAAACGGATGCACACCAGGTAGGTACTTTTTTATTTATTATAAAAGGTCAATCAATAGGTTAAAAAAATAATAATCATTACTAAATTAATTAATTAATTAAAATATTATATAAAGAAAATAAAACCGGCCAAGTGCTAGTCAGACTCGCGCACCGAGGGTTCCGTACTCCGCCCGTGTGGGGTTGCTGGTCCCCCATCGGGCGCGTCCCCCCGGTGGCGGATGGGGGAACGCCTCCCAGATATGGGAGGTACCGGGGAAACCCGGCGCGGACCAAAACCAGCAGGGGGTTGCCGCTTGGAGGATCCTGGTACTTCTCTGTTCATTAGAGTGGACTGTGGAGACTCCGGGCGGCGACAATTGGGGGGGAGGCTTTCGGGCCGGGAGGAAGAAAACCTCGTTAAAAAATTACAGGAGGGGGTGGAAACGCCCTGCGCGGCGGGTCCCACACTACCTTCCGGAAGCGGCGCAGTCCGCTGCGCTGCTTCCGGAAGGTGTGCGTAAATGCATTTCCCAGCGTCAAAAAAAAAAAAAAAAGGGTTCCGTACTCCAAGTAAAAGTATCCTAATTATGTTAACACAAATCCCTATTGAACCGCAAAATTAACTTTGTTTGTAGAGGTTTAATAATAATTTAATATCAAAAAAAACTAATAACAAAATAATAATAAAAACTATGATAGAGCAATGATTGGTTTAATTTTTTCTATAAAATATACATGACATAACCTAATGACCATAATTATTTCAGATTTTTCGATTGGAGATAAAGCCCCCCCCCCCCCCCTTATCTCCGATCGAAATCGAAATCGACGGAATTTTTTTCGACATTTTGGATTTTGGCCAATAAATTAAAATCTAAATAATATTATGCATGAAAATAAATAAAAATCTTTTTAGATCTTATGTACAGGTAAAGCCCTTTCATATGGTACCCTATATGATATATGGTATAGTTACCTACCTTTCTTTGAAAATACTCATCATTTGTTCATGAATATATTTTGATTATTATTTTTTTGTGATGTACTTATCTAACCACAAATTACAGTTTTCGGATGTTTTCCTTTACTTGTGCTATAAGACCCTAGGTGGGTCTGCCATGATTCTAGGTCAACGGGAAGTACATGACACCACAGAAGGACGGACAGACAGACAACAAAATGATCCTACAAGGGCGTCGCCAGGTGCAGGGGGGGCAGCTGCCCCCCCCTAGAGTATTGAAAAAATATAAATATTTTATAGTTTGAAAAGAAAATTCAGATTTTTTTAATATGTTGTTACCATGTTGAGACCAGTAGTCTCCAATTTTTCAGTTTCGAAAGACATAAATTATGTGCTAACTTTGCAGCACTTGAAAAACCACGAAAATATTTTCAAATCACTTTTTTCTATGTACCTAAGTAGGTAGTACTTTAACTATGTGTTTTCAAGAGAAATATTTTTTTTACATTTTTAAAGTAGACTAAAATTGCTATTATTTAAAACCAGAACCAACTCTGTAAATTCAATATTTACTGAGATACAGCACTCCAAAAAATCAGCCAAGTGCGAGTCGGGCCTCGCTCTTTCAGGGTTCCGTACATAATTATGAACAATATAATATTTTGGGTCTAAGAAATATTTAATTTCCGAGTTAGACATCGCAAGAAACCGTGAAAGAAAAACGCAAAATAAGTTCGTTTGTTTTGGTCACAGCTTATAAACTATTTTATGAATCGTTGTTTTCAGTATTTGTTGTACAAATAGAGCATATAGTACATAATATACCGAAATATCATATTACTAACTAGTTTAGTTTTTTAGATAGCCCCCGTCACAAAAATGGTCTAAAATTGACAATTTTGATGACCCCCCATTTCCTTACTTTTTAAGCAAAAAATTAAAAAAATATATATTCGTACTCTACTCAACGAGCTCTAAACAATGATACCCCACAAGCTAGGGTAAGAAAAAAAATTTTTTTTCCGGCTCCTTTCTCATGTATGGGAGCCCCCCTGAAAAATAATTTAATTCAATTTTTAATTCAATATTTGATTTTGGGTCAACGTTTTACACCAAATACCAAAGAGCAATGGCAAACTTCCATACATTAATATTATTGAGAAAAAAAGTTTTTGTACACACATGAAAAAAATATTTTTTAATTAAGGGTCAAATACTGAGCTTGCATGTGCAATAATTATTTTTATTGGAAGCCTAGAAAAAAAGATATTGCGTTTGAAAGTTTTGGAGGTTATGTGTAATGTCACTTCCAAAAATATCTAAAACTGACCACAGAATTGTCGGGAATGTATACGTGTAAAGCTTTTTATTTCTCCCAATGATGCCTGCGACTTCAGGTTTTAAAATCCTGTAGGAACTTTTAGATTATCCGGTATAAAAAGTAGCTGAATGTCCAGGTTTTTAACTAGGTATAACCTACTCGTGCAAAATGACCACGACGCTCCGCTGCGACATCATTGAAGGCCAAAACAATAAGTGTACACTTTCATATGGATGTGCATTTTTAATATGGATAATGATTCTAGAAGCCTATCGCTTGGTGGCTGTACCTACCTACCTATCAACATTTTGCAAACATATTTTGTAAAATAATGGAATTACAAGCATTTTCTTAAAATAATACTTACCTACCTTTTATTTTTAGGTAAAATACTTACTCGCAATCCTTCATCTTACCTAATAATTGTCTACATTAGGGATTTACATATTAGGTACATAATAATACATTTATGAGTATTTACTTATAGGTCCATGATATGTACATAGTACCTGTTTCACAAATACTTGCAATTCTAGAGAAATATGTTTCCAAGGATCAAATGAAACAAGTTTATTTTGTCAATTTTATTAATCTTCAATGTCTTTTATAATTACATCATCAAGAAATTCTGCCCGTGCTGCAATATATTGCTGGTGTCTGGCCCAACCCAAAAACCATACTAAGGTCATGAACTCATGACGTCAGCGCAACAGCCAACGTCGACCAACTAATCATGAACAACAGTATTCTAATATACCTGTCGGGCCTGGAATTTCATTTTCTATCAATATATAAACAAAATTGATAGACTAGGCAGATAATAATTGTGATTGTAAAGAACTATAGCACACAGTTTGTCACATATAACATGCGGCGTGGTACTGTGACAGTTAGGAAAGACAAAACAATATGTAATATTGGCTGTTTGTTTATAGTTTGGCAAAACTACTCATTGCACATCCACCGGGCAATTCATTTCAGGCACACATTAGTATGGCTTCGATGACTTGGTCTGGCTTGTTGGCCATCAGTGCCAGCAACTTCTTGCTGCAAATTATCATTCACCCTGGCCATTGCAACATCTCTACAAGCTTCACAAATATAATCATCTTGAGTAATCTGAAAAACAAATATAGATAATTACAGTCAAAATCTGTTATAACAACATCGAAGGGACCATGATTTGTAGGTTACAAAAGGCAGCATTGGTAATCTACAAAGAGCAGGGATTTGTATTTTGTTGTTGTAACCAATGTCGTAGTAAAAAATGGTTTTGATTGTAAATACATATAAGTACTTATATTATGTGTTAAAATAATCTACTAATAAAACAATATTTGATGCAGACTGTGATATGTACATGTAAGCAACTAAGTACCTACTATACTTGTAAATAATGTACAACCATCCAATATGCCAATACACACTTTACCAGACTATTGCCTAAACCCTTCTCATTCGGAGACGAGATCCGTTCCCTGTAGTAACACCCAGTTACAGAGTAAAGTGGTAACTCTCTTATCAAGTTCCAAGGCAGAATATCGGCGCAATGTATTAACGCATATAAGTATACACAGAATCCGGGAGGGGTCTGGCACGACCTCCCATCTTGGCGGCAGCCAACTTTTCAGTTCACAACTAAATCCAAACAGTGCGGCAAAATCGGAATCCAAAAGAGAATAGCACAATATCACACAGGGAATGTATTGTCAGAGTCCTTAGGCAGATACGGATCAAACAGAATATGGCAGATAACAGTCCTAGCAGTCCGGGTCAAGCGAAAAATCAGATAAAAAGGAAAAATATCGGATAGACAACGCAAAAATCACCTGTTGTAACACAACAAAAGCTTCCCTCACGTCAAAGTGTCACTGTCAGTAAATCAACGCCATTTTGTCTGAAAGACTGAAACATTGCAGCATCTGTGTTGCCATAACCTTTATCTCATTTATTACCATTTTAATACAAGTTTATTTAAATATGCAAGAAGATCACTTAAGTAAACAAAGTTAAATGCAAGAAAAAACAATTCAATTGACTCAAGAAAACGACGGATAAAAAATATTATAATAATGTACCATCTTATATTAGTTATTCTAGCTACTAGCAAACTTCTTTGCTTCTAGGTAGATTATATTTAGTAGAATGGTAACATTGCTAAAAGAGTGCTAGTCATTTAATTTCTTAATTTATTGCATTTTTTTAATTGGCTTCAAATAATCTAAGTGATAGTTTGATAAAATATAAATAATTAGGAGAATTACTTCCATATATACGTCATTTCTGTACATTCCAGATTAACTCAATACTATTTTCGCCATTGCTCTTTCAGGTTTGTAACTCATTTCGTCTGCGAGCTAGAGACCTGTGACCGGCGGACAGACGGACAGACAGACAGACAGACAGACAGCCGAGTGACATTAATAGGGCTCCGTTTTTACCCTTTGGGTACGGAACCCTAAAAATGACAATTATTTTCAAAAAGTGAAATTTTAAGATTTGTTCAATTCTAAACCCCGATATATCGGGGACAATACTCATTTGACGGGTAAAGTTAAATGAAAAAATGTTGTAGTAAATATAATTAGCTTTAATTTAAATATAAAACGACATCTGTAGGCCATATTACTTACAAATCCTAAAAATTAAAAAAATGGGATGGTTGCATTTTTGCTTTATTTCGTTTTGAAGGTAGTTTGAAAGAAAAAACCGTATACATCCATAAGAAATATATATTTAAACTATTATTAAGTATTGATATTAAGTATTTATAATCTTATTTATTACAAAAAAGTATTTATATTATTAGGTATTTATATTTATCGATTTTATTATGAAACATTGCATTACAAGGACATTATGAGTGCCGAGCAATATAAGTCCTAAACTAGGCATTATTTAATACTTTCTATATATTTTTAAAAGTAGACTAAAATTGCTACAATTTGAGACCAGAACCAGCTCTGTAAGTTCAATACTTACCGAGATGCAGCTCTGCTAAAATTGATTTTTTTCCAAAAAAAGTGAAATTTTAAGATTCAAGGTCAAATTTCGACCGCGATCTTGGGGATACTACTTATTTTACGAGTGAAATTATAGGGAAAAATGTTATAGCAAATCTAATAAGCTTTAATTTATGGACGACAGAACGTTTACACACGACAGACAGTTACAGAACGACGTCTTTAGACCATATAGTTTACTCACAAATCTGAGCACAATGAACAGCAAACCTTATATACTTACTGAAGCTACTTACTTACTTACACAAATCTTAATGAAGCAGATTGATATGCTTCAAAAAATAATATCAATATTTATCAATTTGTATAATCAATAAATATCAATAAAATGAGATTAACAATATAAATACTATAATAGTTTAAATGTATATTTCTTGTGGATGTATCTACATGGTTTTTCCTTTCAAACTACCTTCAAAAAAACTAAAGCGAAAAATGCAATATTCCCATTTTTTGAATTTTTAGCATATTTTGTACGTAAACTATAATTAAATTACAGACGTTGTTTTATGTTTAAATTAAAGCTAATTATATTTATTACAACATTTTTTCATTTAAATTTACCCGTAAAATGAGTATTTTCCCCGATATAGGGGTTTAAAATTGACCAAATCTTAAAATTTCACTTTTTTGGAACTAAGTGTCAATTTTTGGAGAGCCGTATCTCAGTAAATATTGAATTTACAGAGCTAATTCAGGTTTTAAATATTAGTAATTTTAGTCTACTTTAAAAAATATATAGAAAGTATTAAATAATGCCTAGTTTAGGACTTATATTGCTCGGCACTCATAATGTCCTTGTAATGCAATGTTTCATAATAAAATCGATAAATATAAATACCTAATAATATAAATACTTTTTTGTACGTACAAAAAATATTTTTCTTAAAAACGCATATTTTAGACTTATATAGAAAAAAACAAAAAAAGTGAAAAAATTACGTGGTTTTTTGAGTGCTGCAAAGTTAGCACGGCAAAATTGGATTTAGACTACCTACTGGTAGTGGTCCTAACAACATACTAAAAAATCAAACTAGGTTTTTGATTGCGATTTTAGCGATTTTTTGTGTCAAATATGACTGGCCTATTTTACACTTTTTGCATACTATAATATCATCAACTTGCCCCCCTTGGCCAGCGGCTGGCGACGCCCTTGATCCTATATAAGTGTTCCTTTTTAACCCCCGACGTAAAACGACGGGGTGTTATAAGTTTGACGTGTCTATGTGTGTGTGTGTGTGTGTCTGTTCCCCTGTAGCGCTCAAACGGGTGAACCGATTTGAATGCAGTTTTTCTTGTTTGAAAGGTGAATTAGTCGAGAGTGTTGTTAGCTATGTTTGATGAAAATCGATCCAAGATGGCCGCCGCTGCAAAATTGCGGATTACATATTTTTTCACAACTCCCCTAATATGGGACATGGGTATCAAATGAAAGGGCTTGACGAGTAGAATAGCACTATGCAAATCCAAGATGGCCGCCGCCACAAAATGGCGAATGTCGGGGGTTTTTTAAATTTTTAATTTATACTTGTTTCCTTTTGAAGTATGGAACCCTAAAATGTTATTGCTATATTGCTACTGTGAACCCATTTTGAGAATGCCACAGCTAGCTAGTAAAGAAAATGTTAATAGGAGAGAGAAAAAAAGAGGAAGCGAATAAGAGAATATTAAGAACAAAGTCCCCTGACGCGTCTGTCTGTCTGTCTGTCTGTTTGTGATAAACTCAAAAACACCCGAAGGGATTTTCATGCAGTTTTAACCAATACTTAGACAGAGTGATTCACGAGGGAGGTCCGGGTTTATAATTTGGTAAGTTTTTGCGTAAACTGGTTGAAATATGACGATAATTGTTGAACATGCCGGAAATAGTCAAGCCGCCTGGGAGCTCTCATCGAAAACGCTGCCTAATTCATATGTGATATAACAAAACAATGTATACCTACAGGGTACCTATAAGGAGACCGCTTCCGAAAACTTAGCGCTATTATTATACTGCCTAGGTAAACATCAATCCAATACCCAATAACCATTTAGTAGATATCAGTGATATCACGTGCAACAAGGTCGCGCAAGGTCACAGTAACGTAAAGTTCGTTGACCTCCAGCGTCAGCTTATTTTATTTGAATTACGTTACAAACTTAAAAAAAATACAGGAAATATTTTTCTTTTCACTTACAGTTCTGTTTAACCCCCCGAATTGGGTATTGCACAAAAAATGAATTTTTTTTGGAGAAACGATTTTTTTTTCACGTTTATTTTATAGTACCTACTTATGTTACCAGCTATCATCACTCATCAGTAGTAGGTAGTAGGTAGTAGTCAACACCTACCATGTACATACTTACAATCATGCAATAAAATCTATTCTATTCTATTCTAGGTGTCACCTGTCTTCGTTTCCGAGAGCGTTCCCCATACACCCGGTAGGTATATTATATTATACTAGCATTTGCCCGTGACTTCGCCCGCGTGAATTTCGGGTTTTCACAAATCCTGACGGAATCGTGGATTTCTGGTTCCCGTTCCCGCTCCCTTTTCCAACCTTTATACTTACTTTCAAGGTAGTTTGCTATATGTGATCTATCTATAGCTGTAGCTGTAGATTTGGGTTTTTTCAAAATCCCGCGGGAACTGTGGATTTTTCCAGGATAAAAAGCCTGTGTGTTAAGTCAGGGCATTATCTATCTCCATTCAAAATTTCAGCCAAATCTGTTCAGTAGTTGCGACATTATAGAGTGACAAACATCCAAACATCCACACTTTCACATTTATAATATTAGTAGGATGGTGGGACATAGCGGGTGATTACTGCCCGTGTGAAGTCGGGGCGGGTCGCTAACTCGCTAGTAGATATCTAGTAATATGAATAAGATCCAGCGAGCTGTCACAGTCAACGACCGAATCCTAGTGCCACATACAAAAAAAAGAGAAAAATGTATAGGTATTATAGCAAACTAAAAACAAAACCAAACATAATTAGGTACTAATATTCTAAAAAAAAATGTGAAAAGATACATTAAAAAAATCTAAAAAGTAATAGTCTGGGAGGTAGCGTTGCAATTTTTCTAGTGGTTTTATACCGCATACCGATTTTATTTCAAAGAAATCAGTAAAGTGAGCGTCACTCGTCGGCCGTCGCACCCGCGGCGGTGGTAATTAAAAGATACAACATGAAGTCATTGCATTGTTACGGAGAACCTTACGACAAGGGAATAAGGTTCATAATCGCTTCACCACTGCTTTTTCGTGATCTTTCGCTCTGGTTCTGATCGAATGTCGTAGAAAAGATCACGAACAAGCGGTGGGGAAGGGATAATGAATCTTATTCCCTTGTTATAAGGTTCTCCGTAACAGTAGGTACAATAACTTTATCATTCCATATCGTTTAGTTCCACCACTACTGGAGCAAATGTCGATCGGATATTTTATGTGTTAGGGGAAAACTATTATTGTTACGACTTTCCACCACTACCACCACCACTACAACGTCCGTATAACGTCCCACTGTTAGGCACAAGCTCTTTCTCTCATAGGAGAGAGGGATTTAGAGCTTAGACCCGCCACGCTGCTCCAATGCGGCTTGGCGGGCTTTAACAATTACTATTGTCACATGATAGTGATAATAACCGGGAACGACTGATTAACGTGCTCTCCGAGGCACGGGGGTGAAACACCGCTAGCTTCGAACTTCGGGCTGGCACTGAGAATTTCTTGACAGAAAAACCCAATACCTAATAATTACTTATTTGTCTTTTGTAGTGAGTAGTGAGTAATCCCGAACGACTAGCGGGGAGTCCCACATCCCCTTCCGTTCCGGAAGGGATGCGTAAATGCATTTTCCGAAAAATCGAACCCGGGACCTCGTGATCTGTGGTCGAATATACTATAACCACTAGACCAACGAGGCAGTTAAGTTACGAGTTTAAACGAGTTAGCTAGTTAGTTAATACTTTAAGTCGGCACAAAATGACTTGCTCAACTGTAGCGCCACCTCCCGCACTATGAAGAAGAGCAGTTGTCTCACTGCATTGTGCTAGACGTGGTGCATCATTTTTTTAAAGATACGTACGTTTTTAGGTATAAAAGCGGTCGTCGACGGCTGACCGGCATCAGTCGAGCATCCGACCTGGAGGGATCAGGTCGTCAGCCAGTCAACTCAATAAATTAGCCATAATGTGGTTTGTTATCTTCGCGCTGTTTTTCGCCGCGGCGTCCGGTCATGTAAGTTGATTGCCTCTTAATCTATTCTGCCTCGTTGGTCTAGTGGTTAGCATATTCGACCGCAGATCACGGGGTGCCGGGTTCGATTCCTGCGTCGGGAAAATAATTGCAAAGGTTTTTCTGTCAAGAAATTCTCAGTGCCAGGCTGGAATTGGTAGTCAACGGTGTTTCACCAACCGTGCCTCGGAGAGCACGTTAAGCAGTCGTTCCCGGTTATTATTACTAACATGTGGCAATAGTTGTTAAAGCCCGCCAAGCCGCATTGGAACAGCGTGGTGGGTCTAAGCTCTAAATTCCTCTCTCCTATGAGAGAGCTGAGGTCTGTGCCCATCAGTGGGACGTTAAAAAAGGTTGTAGTAGTAGTAATCTATTCTGAGAGAGATGCACACGTTTAACGACCTCCCTGGCGCAGTGGAGAGCGCTGTGGTCTTATAAGTGGGAGGTACCGAGTTCGATTCCCGGCAGGGGCAATTTGGGATTTTATAATTTCTAAATTGTCTCTGGTCCGGTCCAGTGGGAGGCTTTTGGCAGTTTTTTATTAAACCCATACGTCTGATCCGTTTTTACGCGGCATGGTACCGGAACGGTAAGTCGCTTGGCAGCACGGCGTTGTCGGTAGGGTGGTAACCAACCACGGCTGAAGCCCCCCACCAGACCAGAGTGTCTGTCACTGCCGGGAATATATTGTATGTTGTCGTTTAAATAATGATCTAACCTCTCTATGATTCTCTAACTCAATGGCTATTAAGCCAAATAAACTATAACTCAAGTCAAATAAACTTAAATCAAAATTGGTACACTGTAGGTACACTTTTTTAACGTCAATTTAACTGATACATAGAAGTGAGGTAATGGTGATAATTACTCACGCGACCTTAAACTAGGAGGGTTCCAAACGCGCGCCGGTCTGAGAAGAGCTCACAACAAATTCGGCTGAATTTTTTTTAGTATCACCATCCCACAATATGACTTAAACTAACTACTAGTAGATAACTTACCCATGGTTCAAGTTGTTGAACTCAGGATCTGCGGGATACCAAGCTTGTATATGCAACCTCATCTCGTCTGTTTTTATTTATTGTATTTAAGTACTACTAGCAACCCGTCCCGGCTTCGCACGGGTAGTATTCACCCGCTACTATCCCACCATACGTACATTGTTAAGTTACATCTCAAAGGGTACAGGTTTTTCGACGAAAGCTCCTGGGAGGCTTGACTTTTGTCATTTTCAACAATTATCGTCTTATTTCAACCGATTTACACAAAACCTTAACAAATTATACTTATAAGTACATACTAGAACCTTCCTCGTGAATCTCTCTGTATATTGGTGAAAACAGCATGAAAATCCGTTCAGTAGTTTTTGAATTAAGTAATCGTGAACAGACCGACGCGGTGGGAGACTTTGTAGTGATTTACTATTTGTATAGAATTATAGAATATATTATAGCGAACCAATGACCGGTCGCTGGTTCTTGACTCTTGTTGCCACTCGGCTCGGGGCAAAAAAACTACTTAAATAAATAAGTACCTAATTATTATATTATGATAATAAAACAAAGTGCTTCTCAAACGAGACTTAAATAGCTATTTTATCTGTTCAAATCCACTCTATTATTATAAATGCGAAAGTGTGTCTGTCTGTCTGTTTGCTAGCTTTTCACGGCCCAACAGTTAAACCGATTATGATGAAATTTTGTACAGTTAGCTTTCATCCCGGGGACGGACATAGGCTACTTTTTATCCCGGATAATTAAAGAGTTCACACGGGATTCATAAAGTTCCATCCGTTTAGCCGATTTACTTATACGAAAGGTACAGAGGCATCAGGCAGCTTGCATCTCGCAAATTGACATCTACGCAACTTTTATCTCGGAAAAGTAGGTACCTAAATAGTTCACACAGGATTTTAAAAACCCAATTCCACGCGGACCAAGTAGCGGGCATCATGTAATCTATTTTAAATATAAAAATCAATGCCACTTTTCGTTGTAATTTTATAACTCAAGAACGGGCTCACCTATCCAAACCAAATGTTTGGCTTTGGCTTTGTTCAAACTATTTAGTAGATGGTTTATGTGAAGTTTGCACAAAATCGGTCGAGCGGTTCTTCATTTATCACATTTTTCATTTTTATCAATGGGTTCCTGGATGGTTCGAAAACACAATTACCGGGTAGGTACAGGTAACCCCACCGGTAGGGCGATTCAGAACACTTCGATTCGGTTTCGGTTTCGACAACTACCCTGTCGATACGGTTATTCTGAATTAAAAATACATCTTATCGAATGGTAAGTAATTCAGAATACTTCGATAACGTAACTATCGATCGATTCGGTAAGTTATCGTACGATAAGATGTATTTTCAATTCGGAATAACCGTATCGACGGGGTAGTTGTCGAAACCGAAACCGAATCGAAGTGTTCTGAATCGCCCTGCAGGTCTCGGTAGGTGGCGTTGATGTTGTTCTGTCACCGGGCAGGATGACGTCTGCCAGGTCCGCTAGTAAAATATAAATAAAACCCGAAGCGTCTTTTAATAAGATCTTAATAAGATCATAAAAGCGATGAACTAAAACTAATATTTTTTCTATTTACCTACGTAAAAACTAGCACATAGGTACCGTTTTACTTCCTGAGATGATGCACACTACCTACTTATAAAGCGCAGGCCACACTGGGAGCGAAACGAAGCAAGGTTCTTTTCGCTCCGCTCATGTCGCTAGTCTATGAAAGCTCGCAAGTTCGCATCGCTAGCTTCTGTTAGCTCTGTACACCTGTAGTTCGCGGCGTGAACTGAAGTGTGACAAGCTATATTTTAGAAGAGAGATTTCATAGAAATCGGCGCGGGCGTACCAACTACCTCACAAATATTAATTAGTGACATATGGGTATATTTACGCGTGTCACTTCGTACATATGAATGATATAACTAACTAAGTAGGTGTTGAATACTAAAACCTACCTGAAAGTATGTAGATTACGATAGTGAAATCATCAAAATCAGTTAATTAGTTTTTGAAATAATCGCGAACATACATACATACATACGGGTCGAATACGGAACCTGGTTTTTTGAAGTCGGTTAAAAATTACGTATTACATACATACATACGGGTCGAATAGATACAGAACCTGGTTTTTTAAAGTCAGTTAAAAAATATACATTTTATTTTAAGTTTTGTGCAGGTGCTTTTCTACAGTTATATAAAGATTTACTATTCTAGTATGAAAAAAAATGATAGCGCTATGAAATGAACATCGTTTCCTTTCGCTTCGCTCCCAATGTGGCCTGTGCTTTAACTAATTGTATGATTTATGTACCTATTGTATTATTAATAATAATTATACCTACCTAGTACCAATCGCGATTTTCCGTCTTGCAATAATAATTAAAAGATATCTAGGTAGATATAGGTGTGCTGGCACCCAGAGATATCTCTTCGATAAGGTCACCTTTTGTTTTAAATTATTAATTTATCCGGGTGCCTTTATTTTTGTTTTTTAATCAATAATGTTGTTTGAATAAATAATAAAATAAACAAATAAACAGATAATTATGTCTGCTCGTACCTACCTATAAAATAACGTAATAAATAACGTAAAAATACGAACGTAAATAAGCTATTTTTAAAATTTTTGTCTGTTTGTCTGTATATCTGTTGGTCTATTTGTCTGTTTGTCTGTATGTTTGTGTGCACGCACCTCTAACTTTTCGGAGTTATGTGCGTTTTAAGTATTTAAATATCACTTGCTTTAACGGTGAAGGAAAACATCGTGAGGAAACCTGCATGCCTGAGAGTTCTCCATAACGTTCTCAAAGGTGTGTGAAGTCTGCCAATCCGCTTGGCCAGCGTGGTAGACTATGGCCAAAACCCTTCTCACTCTGAGAGGAGACCCGTGCTCTGTAGTGAGCCGGTAATGGGTTGATCATGATGATGATGATGGAGTAACATAATATAAGATACTTTTTATCCCGAAATTCAGCACGGTTCTCTTGGGAGAGGGGATGAAAATCAAAATCAGCCATCACAACCCTCAGTATTCCATATAACTTAGAACCCGGATTATACAGGAACCTCTGAACGTCCGGATTATCATCTGGGGTATATTAAATTTTGTGTTTGTCTGTCTCCGAAATGCTGGACCGATTTTGATGGAACTTTCATTGGGAAAACTTTAGTTATGGGAAAGAGCTATTAAAAAATTAATACAGTATGTAAACAAAGAGTTCCCGCGGGATTTTTAAAAACCTAAATCCACGCGGACGAAGTCGCGGGCATTCTTTAGTCACTACGTAATAATTATAAACAAAGTGAAATTGAGAACCTCCTTTTTTGAAGTCGGCTAAAAATTGGTTAGAAACTATGAATTTTAGCTTAGCTGTGTCCCTGAAATTAAGAGACGCATTGCAATGGCGAAAAGCGCCATGACACGCCTAACGGGAATATGGAGGAATCGTGGTATAACCATCAAAACAAAGAGTCGCCTGGTCCGTGCCCTGATCTTTCCCATATTTATGTACGGAGTGGAAACATGGACCATCAAGGCGAGAGAAAGACAAAGGATAGACGCGTTCGAGATGTGGTGCTGGAGGCGCATGCTGAGAATTCCTTGGACAGCCAAGCGCACAAATGTTTCTATCCTGTCACAGCTAGGGGTGAAAACGCGACTCTCCTCCATATGTTACCAACGTCTGCTCTCCTATTTCGGACACATCATGCGACGGGATGACGGGAGTTTGGAAAAACTTATTGTGACTGGCAACACCGAAGGGAAAAGATCCAGAGGTCGCTCGCCAACCAGATGGGCAGATCAGCTGAGGGAGTCCAAATGCAAATTTTACACAATTGCGAAACTAGCCTCCGATAGAAGCCGGTGGAAACAATTGATCCGCACGAGGCTACAAATTCACCAGGACCGCGATCTTCAGTAATGAAGGAGCGACTAGAGAGAGAGAGAGATGAATTTTAGACTGTAACAATGTCAGTAGGTATGACTTCACTTTGTTCATACTTCATATGTAGTGATGTAAGTAATAAGTATAGCGGATAGGTACCTAGGTACATTATAAATTCGGTAGCGTTATACATATTTCCCGCAGGGACCACGCGCAGGGACCACGGGCAATAAACGATTTACTTAAATAACTATGCATTTTTAATACGTTACACCTATTTGGTAACTCTAATTCTCGCGACTTCTCGTGGATTATAATATTACTTATACTAGATGATGCCCGCGACTTCGTCCGCGTGGATTTAGTTTTCTTAAAATCCTATGGGATCTCCTTCCCCGGGATGTAAGCTGCATCTGTACCGAATTTCATCAAAATCTGTTAAAAGGATTACGCATTAGATATAAATTTTCCGTCTTCCCGTGGGAACATGTTATTTTTCCGGGGTAAAAAGTAGCCTATGTCCTTTCCCAGGCTCTAGAGCAGTAGTTCCCAAAGTGGTCCAGGTGGACCCGCAAGGGTCCACGGGAGACTCGACGGGGGTCTACGTTGGCGTGACAAAAGAATGGGGGTTCACGAGTTGTAAGCGGGGGTCCACGAAAATTTATCTGCTTTCGATAATGAAGATCTAAAATGTTGGCTTGACTTCACCTAACAATGTAGGCAGATAATATTTTAAGAAGCTCAGCGACTGCTACTTGTAAAAACTTGCATATTCCATATTCAGTACTTAACTTTACTTTAAACTTTACTTTTGACGTCCACTCACAGCACAATCAATTATAACCAATCAATTCTCACTTTTTTCGAAAACTATTAATTTCGTGGTTGGAACTCAGCCGCAATGAAATTTCCATAGTAAGATCTAATCTTTACATTTTTTGTCGAGTTTTGGGAATATGGTAGAAATGTAGCTGCAGGGGGTCCACCGGAACTAGCTAAATTTTGAAAGTGGTCTATGAGAAAAAAAAGTTTGGGAACCCGTGCTCTAGAGTATCTGTGTACCAAATTTCATTTAAATCGGTTCAGTAGTTTTGGCGTGAAAGCGTGACAGACAGACAGACAGACAGCTGACAGAGTTACTTTCGCATTTATAATATTAATAAAAATAAATAAATAAAAATAAAAATAGCCTTTATTACCAGAAACATGCGATTTAAATGTATACAATTGACTTATAAATATTATATTATTCTTAAAAATTATTATTTTTTTACAATGTCATTCTTTTAGTTAGTAGTCTTAATATAAATCATTAAATTAATTTGAATTTCTAAATTATAGTCTATATATTAAATTAAATAATGTCACGTGTTTCGGTTTGCCTATTGGCAAAGGCCTCCTCTAGCTCCTTCCACTGTGTTCTGTCATGCGCTACTCTACGCCAGTTTGGTCCCGCGGTCTGTTTAATTTCATCTTCCCATCTTCTGTACGGTCTTCCTCTATTTCTTTTTCCGTCTCGCGGATACCAATTTGTTACGGTTTTGCTCCACTTTTCTTGCTTATCTCTTTGCGAGTGTCCTGCCCATCTCCATTTTTGCTTGTCAATTTTACTTAGAATGTCGACTACTTTAGTTTTCTTTCTTATGTACTGGCTACTGTATCGATCTTTAATCTTCACTCCTATCATACTTCTTTCCATGGCTCTCTGGCATTTTACTAATTTCATTCTGTGATTTACATTAAGAGCCCAGGTTTCACAGCCATAGGTTAAGCAGGGTAACACACAAGAATTAAATACTCTGCTCTTTAGCGACAATCCAAGATCTTTGCTTTTCATAATCTCTTTCAACGCCCAATATTTTCTCCATCCATTTGCAATTCTTCTGTCAATTTCTTTTGTCGTTAAGTCTATGTTTGATATTAACTGTCCTAAATAAATATATTCGTCTACGTAGTCAATAATTTTCCCGTCAACAGTGATATGTATTTTTGTAGAGTTTGTCATTACTTTAGTTTTATCGATATTCATTGACAGACCGACATCTGCGCTTTCTTGTGAGAGCTGTGGACCATTATTTCTAGCTTTTTGGGGCTCTCTTCAAAGAGCACCAGGTCATCGGCAAACCTAAGATGGTTGAGGTTCACTCCATCTATTCTCAAGCCAAAGGCTGACCAGTTTAGCTTTCGGAATACGTGTTCGAGGACTGCTGAAAATATCTTTGGAGAGACTGGGTCACCTTGACGTACTCCTCTTCTTATCGGAAACTTCTCTCCTAGGCTATCGAGTTGGATCCTGGCTTTACTGTTGCCATATAATTTTATTAAGATATTTATATAGGTTTCGTTGATACCCTGCTCTTCTAGACTAGCCCATATTTTATCGTATTCTAAGGAATCAAATGCTTTACTGTAGTCTATGAACGCTAGATAAAGTGGTTTGCTGTATTCCCTATATTTCTCAATTATTTGCTTCACTGTGTGAATATGGTCAATCGTTGAAAAACGTCTTCTAAAACCAGCCTGTTCTCTTGGCTGATTTTCGTCTAGTTGTTTGGTAATTCGCTCGAGTATCACTTTGGAGAAGACTTTATAAATATTAGACATAAGACTTATCGGTCTGTAATTGCTTATGTCGTCTTTCTCTCCTTTTTTATGTAGGAGAATAATATGGGATATAGTCCATGGCTCTGGAATTTCCCCGGTATTGAGAATTCTGTCAAAGATCTTGGCAAGTAGAGGACTCAGACTATCTATACAACTATGAAGAATTTCATTACTTATGTTGTCGGGACCTGCCGCTTTCTCTAACTTTTGGCTTTTTATGGCTTTTCTGACTTCCGTTTCAAGTATTTCTGGCTCTTTTTCTGTAGATTCTAGTTTCCTGTGATGTTGTCTTGAGCAATAGTTGGTATTTGTTGTAGCGCTACTGTAGAGTCTGTTATAATATTCGGTAGCTAATTTCATAATGTCAGCTCTTTTAGTAAATGACCGATTTTTACTCTTCATTTTTGGTATCCATTCTTTTTTCACATCTTTTAATTCGATAAGCGCTTTTCTAGTTCCTCCTGTTTTTATAATGTGACGCTCTATTGTTTGAAGTCTAGTACGTTTACGGTCTTTTCGCACGTTTTCGTTAATTCTTTTACTTAGTTCCGTTATCTGCTTGAAGAATGCATTTTTGTTTCGGCTTAAAAGAAGTCTTCTTTCCTGTATAAGCTGTAAAGTAGGTTCGCTCAGGATATATTTCTTCTTGAATTTTCCCTTATTATGTGTTTGAGTCAATATGTGCTCTAACCTTTCATACATATTTACTGAATTGCAGTTATCATCGAATGATAGAGAAAGAGCAGCGTTCAAATCTTTGATGCCTTCTTCACTTATTTGTACTGGTTTTGGGGTAATGTGCTTTCTTGATATTTTCGGGGCATGAACACGTAGAGAACAACGGACCATGCGATGGTTTGTATTAAAATTTAAATTTTGGATTACTCCAGTATCGGTGAATGCTTTGGGATAGTTGGTTGTTATATAATCAATTTCATTCTTGTATTTTCCGTCCGGAGAGATCCAAGTCCATTTACTTTTAATGTTTTTCTTGTACATGGTGTTTAGTATAAAAAGGTTATTTTCTAGTAAGAATTCTAAAAACTTATGACCATTTTTACTTCTTTTACCATAGCCAAAATTGCCTATAGGTTTTTCGTCGTCGTTTAGTTTTGTTCCTATTTGCGCATTAAAATCTCCCATTACGATTACGTTTTTATAAGCGTGCCTCCATAGGGTCTCAGTTAGGCAAGTGTAGAAGGACTCTACGTCATCTATCGACGCCTGCTCTGTTGGTGCGTATGCTTGGATAATGGTCCATTCCTTTTTGTAATGGGGCACATGAATGCTCAATACTGCCAGTCTGTCCGATATGCCGATGAACTCGAGTATGTTCTTTTTAATGGATGATTTTACTAGGAATCCTATTCCTCTATGTCCTGCTATTTCTCCTTTGTGATACATTACATAGTCGCCGCGATCTTCTATTGATTCTCCCATCCTGCGCATCTCGCTTATACCTAATATATCCCACTTGAGTGACTGTAGAGCCGCTTCTAGTTCAATAAGACTCTCTTCTGTACGTAGAGTTCTTGTATTTAATGTGGCAATATAAATATTACTTTGTGGACATTTTGTATTATTTTTTGCGTGAAACATTCCTTTATTAGCTAAAGGGTAGTGGTCAGTAAGTCCCGCGGGGACCAGCCGTGGTGGGACGCATAGAGGGGGCAGCTTTTCCTATTTATTTTCAGGTGAGTCATGTTTAGAGTTACGGTTGATATCCGTTTGCTTTTTGTTATAATATAAATCTATGGTGCTTTTGTTTTTCTTTGCGGATTGCGAGGTGCTTGCTCTATCATAATTTGTATGTAGAGTCGTAGGAGGTGACACTGGCTTCCTCTTATTGTTACGGATATTGAAATCTGTGGCACGCATGTGATTCCATCGATTGTTGCTCTCACGTTTTTTCCCGGGAGAGACTTTATTTTTCTTATCATGCAATGTTATTATTTTGTCATATCTAAGTGTAACTTTTTCACCTTGTTCTCTTCTAATTCTTAGTTCCTCTTGAAGCTCTTTTCTTTTCTGTAACATTTTCTGTGAAAAATCTTCTTTAATATATATTGGTGTTTCTACAAGTTTATGCTTGTTTTTCAAAAGCTCTATCTTGCGGCCCGTGGTTGACATAGTTACAGCTACGGGTCTGGCTCTACTACCTATTTTTCCCAATCTTCTTAATGAATCGATGTCAATACTTGTATAGGAAAGACCCATATTTTCTTGTATAATACTTAAAATTTTTTGTTCTAGTTCTTTATAATTTCTCTCAGTTTCTTCGACTCCAAAGAATACTAAATTCTTGCGTCTTAATTGTTGATCTAATTTTTCAATTAAAATTTGCTGCTTTTCCAAACGATTTTCCAGTTCCAAATTTTTAGTTTCCACTTTTTCGAGTTTTTCATTGATTAGTTTATTAGTTTGTTGTATTTGGTCTATTATGTTATTTCTCATTATGTCCATATCATGTTTTTGTACCGCAATGTCTTTTTGAATCTGTTTTAAAATTTCTTTTAGTTCTTCCATGTTGATTTACTGCGATATTCAATATTTTTTAGATGTAGGTGCCCTCTAGTGAAAAGTATAGAAATGTCTATTAAAATATTTGTTCGTCCCCAATAGATGGCGCTAAAAGTTTTACTATTATGAGATAGATGGCGCTGTGTTTAGGCGGGACAAAATATAAATATTTGTTGTATTTTTCTTTTAACTTATTTTTCACGATTTTTATTCACAGACACTCATATGCAGTCCAATCTTCGAAAAAATTGTGTCACAAGTCAAATATCTCAGTTTCTTCTTTAAATTTGTTAAAAGTTTGAACAACCGTTACCACTCGAAATTATAAAATGTTGAACAAATTTGCGGTTCTTGAGGCTGGATAACATTCCTGCTTATGATTCGTACTTTATTTCACACATTTTGTCACTTTTTAGGCTTCAGTTTTTACTTTTGCAATTAAAAACAAACAAAATATACGGAGAGAAACTAAACTGTTGCGCATCAGTGCTGCCGCCCCAATAATATTCATTTATAATATTAGTTAAAGTTAATTAATATCTATACTAATAAATAAAATTGAAGTGTCTGTCTGTAATATCGAAATAACTACCTCAAATTAAGCTCATATGGTTATTTGAACGCTACCATAACCGAATCACACGTTTTTAAAATTTTTGTCTGTCTGTCTGTCTGTCTGTCTGTCTGTCTGTCTGTCTGTTTGAACGGGCTAATCTTCGGAACGGCTGAACCGATTTTGACGGGACCTTCACATACAAGTAAAGAATTAACCAGGGAGTAACATAGGCTACTTTTTTAACCGACTTTCAAAAAAGGAGGAGTTGTGTTTTTCTACCTATGTACACCGATATCTCCGAGATTTCTGAACCGATTTGCATAATTTTTTTTTTTAATTGATAGAGAAACAATGCGACCCTGTTCTGTAAAAAATTTAGATTCCAACTCCTCAATCCTGATGCTGTAGGGGACCTAATCCCCAAAACTAATGGGTTTTAGAAACTTTCGGTTATTTAAATTGATATTGGGGGTACCAATTAAAGACTTTATCGTTGAATGAACTCGAGTAGGTACATATCCAACTCCTCCACTCTGATGCTGTAAGGAATTGTATTCCGAAATCGTGGGGATCCTACAGGATTTTTCCGTTTTGGGGACGGGTTTCTACAGATAAGCTACTTTTTGTTCTGGAAAATCAAAAGTTCCCACGGGATTTTTAAAAATCTAAATCCACACGGGCGAAGCCGTGGGCATCATCTAGTAGTTAATATTAGTAAGGATAAGGAAGTAAGGATTATAATCTTCTTTATTCCATACTAATATTATAAACTAGATGATGCCCACGGCTTCGCCCGTGTGGATTTAGGTTTTTAAAAATCCCGTGGGAACTTTTGATTTTCCAGAACAAAAAGTAGCTTATCTGTAGAAACCCGTCCCCAAAACGGAAAAATCCCGTGGGATCCCCACGATTTCTGAACACAATTCCTTACAGCATCAGGGTTGAGTAGTTGGACATGTACCTACTCGAGTTCATTCAACGATAAAGTCTTTAATTGGTACCCCCAATATCAATTTAAATAACCGGAAGTTTCTAAAACCCATTAGTTTTGGGGATTAGGTCCCCTACAGCATCAGGATTGAGGAGTTGGAATCCAAATTTTTTATAGAACAGGGTCGCAATGTTTCTCTATCGATTAAAAAAAAAATTACGCCAATCCAACTCCTCCTTTTTTGAAAGTCGGTTAAAAAAGTAGCCTATGTTACTCCCTGGTTAATTCTCTACTTGTATGTGAAAGTCCCGTCAAAATCGGTTCAGCCGTTTCGAAGATTAGCCCGTTCAAACAGACAGACAGACAGACAGACAGACAGACAGACAGACAGACAAAAATTTTAAAAACGTGTGTTTCGGTTATGGTAGCGTTCAAATAACCATATGAGCTTAATATGAGGTAGTTATTTCGATATTACAGACAGACACTTCAATTTTATTTATTAGGTACTAGCTTTTGCCCGCGGCTTCGCCCGCGTGAATTTCGGTTTTTCACAAATCCTGAGGGATAAGTAGATTTCTGGTTCCCGTTCCCGCTCCCTTTTCCAACCTTTATACTTACTTAGGGAATTTTTTATCTCCATTCAAAATTGCAGCCAAATCTGTTCAGTAGTTTTGACTGGCCCGTTGGCGCGGTTGGCAGTGACCCTGCCTTCGTCATACATACGACTAAAACAAACTAAAGAAATAAAAAACATCATAACCCCTAATAAAAACAAAATCTCCGATTCAAAATAAAAATTACGAAAACGCACGCAACAAACGCAGTAGGCAGTACACATCCGCACGCATTAGCTCCCTCGTTCGAAATGGAGAAGATTGGAATTGGATTGGAGCATGCACCCTCTTCACCGCACCCGCCCGCCGCGCGGCGGCGTACCGCCGCACCGCGTACGCGGCCGTCGCGCGCAGCGAAAATACCTATCAGGGCGTTTTTTAACATAGGTACTTACCGATTTCAACACAACTCCTTTTTTGAAAGTCGGTTAAAAAAGTAGCCTATGTTACTCCTTGGTTAATCCTCTACTTGTCTGTGAAAGTCCCGTCAAAATCGGTTCAGCCGTTCCGAAGATTAGCCCGTTCAAACAGACAGACAGACAGACAAAAATTTTAAAAACGTGTGATTCGGTTATGGTATCGTTCAAATAACCATATGAGCTTAATATGTGGTAGTTATTTCGAAATTACAGACAGACACTTCAATTTTATTTATTAGTATAGATAGATGCGAAAGTGTATCTATGTCTGCTATCTTTTCACGGCCGAACAGTTTAAAACCGATTTTGATGAAATTTGGTACATAGGTAGCTTACATCCCAGAGAGACATAGGCTATTCTTTATCTCAGAAAATTATTCTACGTAATAATTACGGGATTCTTAGAGGTCCATCCGTTTAACCGATTTATACGAAAGGTACAAATGTAGCTTGCGTCCCGGAAATTGACATAGGCAACTTTTATCCCGGAAAGGAAATAGTTCCCACAGGATTTTAAAAATTCACGCTGATGAAATCGCGGGCATCATGTAGTATTCTACACTTTTTGTCCTGACTGACCTCCACTGAAGTTAGAAACTTGAAATGACAGTATAAAGGTTCCTTTTATGACGTAAGCGTACGTAAGGTACACAAAGAAAGCATTACCTAAATTGGAAATTGCACCCCTAAGGGGGTTACATCTAGTTCTAGACGATAAAAGTTTGTATGAGATTTTTCCTACTTTAAACAGTTTTTTTATCCAGGAACCCAAAATACTTCCAGGATAATACGTAATTTGGGTCTCTCCTTGTATATTCCTTCACCAGCTTTTGAAAAATTCTTCAAAATCGGTTCCGTTCCGAAGATTAGCTCGAAAAAACAGACGACAATTGAAAACAATTGAAAAATAAAAGACAGAACACAATTGAAAAATAAAATAATAAACAAGCTATAATTTAAAAATTAAAAAAAAACCCGACTGCCATGCTAAAAAACGAACTAAAAAATTAATAAACTACCACCGTACCACTTACAGTGTAGTTGTTACTTATTTATTTTGTTTTTCATGATTTGTCACTCCAAATTGATTTAAAACATATAGATTGTATACATTTTCGTACTCGCCTTTTAAAGCCCTTTATTTTGATACCCCACTCGAGGGTCTTGAAGAAAAAAATTTTTTTCAGCCCGCACATTAAAGTGCATAACATTCGCCATTTTGATTTTTTATGAATTTTATGTACCCAGTAACATTTGCGCCGTCAAGACAAATCTAATGACGTATAATTTATCAAAATAGGTTGAGCCGTTAAGTAGTTACGAACTGACATAGGAAACGGTCATTTTCTACGATTTATCACTCCAAATTGTTTCCAAATATATAAATTTATACATTTTCGTATTTGCCTTTTGAATCCCTTTATTTTGATACCCCACTCGAGGGTCTTGAAGAAAAAAATTTTTTTCAGCTCGCACATTAAAGCGCATAAAGTCCGCCATTTTGATTTTTTTTTAATTTAGGTACCCTATAACACTCGCGTCATTGAGACAAATCTAATGACGTATCATTTATCAAAATCCGTTGAGCCGTTGATTAGTTACAAGCGGACATAGGAATGGACATACATACACACAGGTGAAACACATATACCCAGTCGGGTAAAAAAAATAAATAAAATAAAAAACAACTAAGTAAATCTACTAAAATAAAAAGAGTCACTGACATTTTAATTTTATTCGTACAGATTGGATGTGGAGTTATGGATTTTCTAGTAAAAATGTAAATCAGATATTACTTAATTAGGTAATAATTTATTATCAATCTAGAATTGGAACAAGTTTGCGCATTCACTCGATGATAATGCCATGCCATGCCAAAGAATAAGAAAGATTACCTACTACCTACTTATAACAACTTGACTGATATAAAATACTTACTTAGTAAAAAAAAACTACAAGTATTACTTATGTTAAAGCATGTGGGTTAAAAGTCGAAGTGCGGTTTCAGTAGGTTGATTACCTGTTGGCGTACTGGCCAGTTCGGATCATGAGTTGCCTGTTGCGGGTTTTACTTCCGAGTTGGGTTTGGGCCAAATAAAAAGGTTATTGGGGTTTTCAATCGAGAAATTCTCAATATCAACCCGGTGGTGGTGGTGGTCTATGGTGGTGTATGTTTTTTATAATTTCTAATTCAATGTCTCGTTTCCAGAATCTGCCCGTCTGCAAAGTGCCATCGGTCAGACTGAACGATGGCAACTGGATGCCTAGGTTCGGGTTCGGAACCTGGCTGGGATTCGACAAAAACGAGGTGAGGAAACTAAATGTCGTCAGCCCACACGTCCACTGCTGGACGTCGGTCTCTTGTAGTACTTCCGCACGCCGCGGTCTTAAGGCGCTTGTATCCAACGGCTCCCTGCGACGCTTCTGATGTCGTCAGTCACCGAGTGGGGGGGGGGGGCTCTGGATCTCACATAGTTTTGGAGGCATTGGAAGCGAATCAGCCGCTCACTGAACTCACTGAATAAAGCAAGCGAAACGCCGCGAACTGCGCACATTTTGGACACTCCATTTAAAAAGTGGCTAACTGGAAGCAAACAGTTACAGTCCTCGCACATTGGGCCACTAGTGGCGACGATTAGTGGTCGGCCACAAGTCGCGGGAGAAATTTTTCATACATTTTATATGGTAGGTACTTCCGCACACAGAGGGCTCGACCGCGTTCGAGCCACAAGAAAATATGTACCTACCTATGAAAAATCTCTTCCGCGACTTGTGGCCGACCACTAGTCGTCGCCACTAGTGGCCCAGTGTGAACACGGGAACACGGTCTTAAGTTTACGGGCATGTTCACGCAACGCGACGTAGGTCACACTACCGGCGCGCGGCGCGGGCTCCTTTCCGTCAGGAGCGCTGTGAGAGGGACAGGTTGAAATGAAGACGACTTGCCTCAACCCCTCGATTTTATACTTACCTAATCTACTGTTAAAAATGTGTAATTAATAATTGTGTAAGTATGTACCTACATTGTTTACACTTGGAATAAATGTGTAATTAACTTAATGTTGATGCTGCAGGTGCCTGTCCCGGTGGTAGACGACTCCGTGCAGAGGGCGGTGGAGGCCGCCATCGACGCGGGCTACCGCCACATCGACACCGCCAGCATCTACAACAACGAAGACCAGGTCGGGTTTTGGAGTTATACTTCTTTAGGCGCGTTATGAAAATATGATGAGAGTGACACGAAAAACGACATGTTGAAGTTGGCAACAGCTGACAGTCGAGAGGTTCACGTTGCTCGGTAAACTCTCAGTGTCGACTGTCGACTGTCAGACGCTTCGCAAACAAACATGGCCGTCTGTCGCGTCATCTAAGATAATGTAATATATATCTATACGTCATCTACCTACTGTCTGATTGTAATTAATTATATTTGCATGCAAAGGAGTATGTATAATATCTTCTTACGCGTGTAGATATGTGTATCCACACCTTTTTTTATTCAAACATAAATACTATACGAGTAAGAGTCTAAAACATTACTAAGTACATTTTTAAGTACATTTACTTTGAGGTTTAAATTATAAAATTTTAGCCCAATACTAGCTTTGGTAATCTGATTTGGTATAAGTACCTACCTATTGGCTATTGGTTACCGTTTTTAGGGTTTTATTTACAAAACGAGCGGATACCCGCGACTTCGTTCGCGTGGATATATTATATTGGTTTTTAAAAATTCCGTAGGAATCATTTTGTTTTTCCTAAGCTCCTATCATGCTAAAAACTGTTAAAAGTTCACTGGCGGATGTTTAGGTAGATCAAAATGTAAACATCCGCCAGTGAAAGTCCCATCAAAATCGATCCAGTCTTTTAGAGATTAGTCGGTAATCTTTAAAGTATCTACTTTCTAACAAAAAAAGAATGAATGAAATCGGACCACGCGTTATTGAATTACAGCTAAATACACGTTATGACTTTCATCCCCTCTCCCTAGGGAACCGTGCTGAATTTCGGGATAAAAAGTATCTTATATGTTACTCCGTAGTATGAACTTAAATCGTACCAAGTTTCGTTTCAATCCATTCAGTAGTTTTTGCGTGATGTGCGCACAAACATACAGACAAACAGACAAACAGATAAACAGACAAACAGACAAACAAATAAACAGACAAACAGACAAAAATTTAAAAAATAGCTTTTTTACGTTCTTTTACTTATCCTTTACATCCCCCAGTTATTATTTTGCAAAAATCTTCAATGTACAGATACGGCAATTCTACGATTTTATTATATGTATAGATATATATAATTAGCGTTGTATACACGTATGCATTGAAAAATAACCTGTCGGCCCTATTGACGTATGTACTATTACGTCAGTGGTCGGCCCTATTATTTATATTAAAAATTATATTTTTGCGTAAGTGACCGCACATAAAGCATAAATAAGTAGGTATATTCTGCTTCGGTTTCAGGTGGGAAGGGCGATCAGTAACAAGATCGCAGAAGGTGTGGTGAAGAGAGAAGAGCTGTTCATCACCGCCAAGGTGACTATTTACGCTTTTACATCTTTTTATGTACTTTCCTAGAAAATGCCCGCGGCTTCGCCCGCGTGAATTTCGATTTTGCACAAATCCCGAGGGAATCGTGGATTTCCGGTTCCCATTCCCGCTCCCTTTTCCAACCTTTATACCTACTTTCAAGGAAGTTTGCTATAGTAATCTACCTATAGCTGTAGCTATAGAGTTCGGTTTTTTCAAAATCCCGTAGGAACTCTTTGATTTTTCGGGATAAAAAGTAGCCTATGTTTTAAGTCAGGGCATAATCTCCATTCCAAATTTCAGCCAAATCGGTTGAGTAGTTGGGGCGTGATTGAGTAACAAACATCCAAACATCCACACTTTCACATTTATAATATTAGTAGGATTATAACCTATATTATTATTTATATTTTAGGAAAAATTAAATCGACTTCGGTCCATCCAGCAATTTCAGAGAGATCGGTGTATCAACTGTATCAATCAAAAATACTAGTGACATAACTATGGGTAGTTATACCTAAATTAAAAAAACAACAATGTTATATTATGTACATGATTGAATTGCCGTCTCGCGCATTGCTGGGTCAAATCCATGCTTTTTTATAATTTTTATCGAAATAGGTACAAGGTCGAATAAAGCCTGATTCGCACATATCAGTGAAACATCAGTGCCGGCACCATGCAGTTCCGGCACAGTGAAAAATATTCTTTCATACATTCTCTATGAACGCGTTCACACCTGTCCGTATCAGTGTAAACGCTGTGTTTCAGTGTCAGTTCATAGAGGATAACATATTGAAGTAAATTTAAAACGCTTTATGCGCGTTGAGCACATTTTGGGCGAACAAAAAGCGTGAAACACGCGTCATCGTCACCGCACGCTTCCCATGAGCTATATGTATACTGTTTAAACTTTAATCCTTGATCACTTCTATCGGCTTTAAACTTTAATACAGTTTTCACGTCTATCGGCAGTCCCCTCAAAGACTGCCTACCATTTTTTTTTCACTGTGCCGGTACTGCGCCGGCTCGGCACTTCACTGATATGTGCATAGATATAGAAACCTTTATACATAGAAACTCCTTATACGAAGTCTGATAATAAAACATTGTCATCCATCTGTTGTCTCCAGTTGTGGAACGATGCCCACGAGTGCGACAGCGTGGTGCCCGCGCTGCAGGAGTCGCTGCGCCGCCTCAACCTCACATACGTGGACCTGTACCTCATCCACTACCCCATCGCCACTGAGGTGAGTCACTGAGTTCTGTCTCTCTCCAACACAACTCGACCAACACACGTTTACTGGATATAGGCCTCGTGTAAGGAGCGCCACAGTATACAATCTTGTACCGCTAGCTAGCATCCAGCAGCTGTCAGAAATCTTCCGTACACCTTGGCTAGGAGGCGAGTTTTTGTTCTTTTTTGGGTTTCTCTGTCAAGGAATTCTCAGTGCCACCCCCGGAGTTGGTAGTTAGCGGTGTATTACCCCCGTACCTCGGAGAGCACGTTAAGCATTCGGGCTTGGTTATTATCACTATCATGTGACAGTAGTCGGCAAAGCTTGCCGACTCGCATCGGAGCACCGTAGGGGTTCTAAGCTCTAAATCCCTGTCTCCTACGAGAGAGAAGGCCTGTGCCCAGCCGGAGGACGTTTAAAAGCTGTAGTGGTGGTAAGTACCTCGCCGGAACCCGTCCAACGGCTGTCAGCGACGCGCTTCAGATCGTCTGTCCAGTTAGTGGAGGATCTTCGGGTCTTCAGCCCTTGAGTCTCTCTGAGTCTGTCTTGAGTCTCTCTCAGTGAGGGGAGTGATTTAAACACCTTGGGATCTCAACCTCTGAGATGAGTTTCCATTTATATCAGACAATGAATAATGTTGTCAAATGCGTGTGAAGTCTACCAATCCGCAGTTGGCCAGCGTGGTGGACTACGACCTGAACCCTTCTCACTCTGAGAGGTGCCCTGTAGTGGGCGAGTAATGGGTTGATGACGAGTGATGCACGTTTCCCTTCCAGACCGCAGCGTTCAAGCCCTACGCGAACATCGACTACCTGGACACCTGGCGCGGCATGACGCAGGCCAAGAATCTGGGCCTGGCCAAGTCCATCGGCGTGTGCAACTTCAACCTGGCGCAGTTCGACCGCCTGTACACCAGCTGCGACGTCAAGCCCGCCGTGCTGCAGATCGAGGTGAGACTAGCAGACATACCATGCTATCCTGCGAAATCTGTTTGTTTTCCTGATAATATGTGGTACACACGGTAGCGACTCGTTAGCGACTAGTCCTGTGTAGTTTGCGAACAAACTAGGTCTTAAGACCGCTCGCGAACTACGTGACCTAGTTCTCAGATTGGCAGATCCGCAGCTCTTTAGTTCGTAGTTCGTAGAGAAGCGAGCAAAGAGTATCTAAGCGGTTCATATTTTTTAGCGGTTTCACAGTTCATATCTTTCGTTTCTGACTCTGTGGTTCGTTCGTTTCTCTGGTTCAAAACGGGAACTAGCGAACTAAAAGAGCGACCTAGTTCACTAAGGAACTGGGATCTAAACTGACCGCTCCCGGTCGAGAACTACTATGCGCAAGACTACTGGCGACTAAATATTTGCCGTGTGAACGTGACAAAATAGCGGCGAACTCGATGTCGCTGCAAATCTGAAAAGTCGCTGGTAGCCAGGCAACCTCGCCGCTATGTGGACGGTGATGCCTGGCGCGCGACGCGATTTTTAATGTTGGCATCTCGGGCAAACATATCTGACGCCGTAGGATTCAGAACCTTCTCTCGTTCCGCAGACAAACTTGAACCTGCAACAGCCGGAGCTCAGGAAGTACTGCCACGACCGCAACATCCAAGTGATGGGCTACACGCCGTTCGGCTCGCTGTTCACCGACAAGGCCAGGCCCGACGCGCCCCCCCCCAGGGTCGACGACCCGCGGTTGGTGGCCATCGCCAAGAAGTACGAGAAGACCGTGCCGCAAGTGGTGCTCAGATACCTGGTGAGTGCAGAGCTTTGGAACTTCCGAATATTTATTTCATGTCAGCATGAATATGCTAAGCATTAGACCAACTGCCTAGTTGGTGTAGAGGTTAGCATATTCGACTGCAGATCACGAGATCCCAGGTTTGATTCCGGGTCGGGCAAATAATTGTCAGGTATTGGATTTTTCTGTCAAGATATTCTCAGTAAAAGAAATCATGACAGTCGTGTGACGTAATTTATGGATGGCCCCTAGGGGCAAATCTAAAAATGCTTTCGGAATCGTAATTAACAAGTTTAAATTAAAAATTTAAAAAACCCCCGACATTCGCCATTTTGTGGTGGCGGCCATCTTAGATTTATATAGTGCTATTCTACTAGTCAAGCTCTTTCATTTGATACCCATATTTTTTCACCATTCGGCCATCTTGGACCGATTATCATTAGGTAAACATAGCTAAGAACACTCCCGACTAATTCACCTTTCAAACAAAAAAAAACCGCATTCAAATCGGTTCGCCCGTTTGGGCACAGACAGACACACGTACACACCGTCGTTTTTGTGTCGAGGGTTAAAAAAGGGTATGTATAAATGTACGTGTGTGTTTGACAGATCGAGCTGGGCGTGACTCCGATCCCCAAGTCGGTGCACAAGGCGCGCATCGAGGAGAACCGGGACATCTTCGACTTCCAGCTGGACGAGTTCGAGCGCCAGCAGATGGCCGGCTTCGACACCGGCTACCGCACCATCCCCGTCACCTTCTTCAGGGACGCGCCGCTCTACCCCTTCGAGATCCCCCACAAACCTGCTGGGACCACTTTTTTTACATACAATCGTAGCTCTTAGATTTCTTTAGCATCATAACAATGTGACTAATTCTGTTGTACACGAACTCTAAACCTAAACTGAAATGACAGGGCTAAATATATTCCAATCTCTTTCACAGTGCTCCGTGTGGGAAAGGATAGAAATAGATTTCGCCCGTCGAATTTTAGATTTAGGTTAGAAAAATGGTTTCAGAATTGGCCCCAATGTTAGTCTAAATGAAATGTACAGAATGAACGTGATCAAATAAATACACATGCACTGTACTGCGTACTTTTATTTAGACGTTTAAGTCGCGATTCCCTTAGGCAAGTTAGTTGTATACAAGTGGCGTATTGCATGCAACTTGTAGGTTCTATAGTTTGAACTAAACTGAACGCGCGACGTTAGTTGCACGTGGTCCCACTCCCATGCTATCCTCCTCAATTAGTGAACATCTCCACTTGTATGCAAGTAAAATCAACATGCAATTTGCACACTCTTGAAAATATGTTTCCCATGCAAGTAACTTGTATGCAAACATGGCATCGTACTTGTATGCAAGACTTGCCTAATGGAATTGCGGCTTAGCCCAGTGGCTAATGGTCAGTACCATTGTAATAACTTGAGCTGGAGCGCACCATATATCTTCATGTATGCTGCTAACACCTGTAGCTCCTAAAGTAAAAACCAAGAAGATTATAACTATATTTTATAGACATTGGAGACTGCGATCAAAACATTGTAGTGAAGACAAGATTATTCACCATGATGTTTTTCTCTAGGTTATTCTACACCTCACACACATTTAAGTAGGTGGTATTTGCATGGTATTTGGTGCCAAACTTTGCTTCGTCGCGTCGTTTTTTTGCAATTCATTATGCAGTGTATCTTTAACCTTCTTGGTAATAGCTAATAATCGTAGAGTAAAATGAATGGGATCAAAGAAGTTTTATAAAAAAAAAATTTTTAGAAGTAGGTAATAAATAATCGTACAGATTTTCGACATATGAGCAAAAAATCTGAAAAAAGGTCCTTCAACCCCCTCTACACACCCATTGGGAACTTTTAGTATATTCATCTGGACAGCTTAAAGTATAACTGTACCAATTTATTTTCCCTGATTGCTAATTTTAGGCTTAATACGACTACTACTTCTTTACTGGCTTCCTTGAGATGACCACCACCACCACTACAACCTTTTAACGTCCCACTGCTGGGCACAGGCCTCCTCTCTCATAGGGGAGAGGGATTTAGAGCTTAAACCCGCCACGCTGCTCCAATGCGGGTTGGCGAGCTATTTAGACGAAGTGTTGTTGAGAATTGAAATTAATATCGCCATTTTGGCGTTGACTGTTGAGAAAGGTGAAAGTGAAAATCCTTGGAACTAAAGTGAATTGTGATCATGTATACAACGTTAGTTTTACTTTACGCAAAACCTGAAAGTAGTTTGTTCAGAATCAGTAACAAAATCGAATCCAACCATTTTTATATAGTGTTATATTTTTGTCCAAAAATATTTTGAAATCTTACAAGCTTAGACACAATGATTTACCGCGCATCAGCTGACGGTCGTCACACAGCGGCGGTCATTCAACTCGCGTCGATCGCTAGTCCCTGCGGCGACGGCTTGCGGTGACCATTTTTTTCGAGGACAACGACACAACATAACAAGCTTATAACTTCGTTACTTTTCATTATATTTTTTTGAAATTTTGTATAAGTATTTTTAATGTAAAAATATTTGACACGTGTTTCGGTTTTTGCGCAAAGTAAAACTAACGTTGTATATGGAAATAATTCTAATCCTTATAGTTCACAGTAATGTATGGATATGAATACTATATGCGTGCGTACACCTGCAATAGTTTCAAAACGATTTGGCAACAGATATAAGTTGCATTGGCAAGATTACCGCAGGAATAAATCAATTGCAAGTGTGTTCTAGCACTTAATCGATTTTGAACTGATGTTGACAATATTTGGTACAAATATGTAGGTGCTGGTATAAGTAGCGGATAAAAGCTAGTATTTTACATAATTGGGTAAATGAAACGTCCAGACTTGTGACAAATAATAAAATTTACTAAGAGAAAAATATAAATATTTATTATTATTATATTTAATTATCGTATTATGTACAAAATATCATGCACACCCACACACGCGCGCCGGCACTACACACACACTACTTACGAACACATCCGCAACACGCCACGAGAGTAGACACAAGAGGAAGCCCAATACAACAAATAATAATTTAAACAAATGATCTCGGAAACTTCGATATTATTTCAAAAGATCTATTGTATGACACCCCATTCGCCACGGACTATCACCTATTGTTTATTTCTCTAAATATAGGGTCTAGTGAGCGCCATATTGTTTTCTCAATATGTATTTTTATATCTCTAGACGCTCGCAAGGTTAAAAGAAATTAATTTATTGATACAAGAATCATCGAAATCGGTTCACGCATTTAGTCACAAAGGATCAAATAAACACTCTATGAAATGTTGATCACAAGCATTCTGATTTGCCCATATGAGTGAATAGGTAATATCGCTGACATGATAATAAATTGAAGGACACAAGAAAGAACAATAGAACAATGTCATACAAAAAATGAATTGAGAAATTGCTAATTAAAGGATTGTAATCCTCCTGAAAGATTCATTTGATTCATCAGATTTAATGAATCATTTCATTAGCATGTTCCAAGGACGATTATTCAGTGATTATGATTATGCATCTACTACTATTTAGTCTACTAAATGGAGTTGCCAGTTCAAAAAACATAAAAATGTAACCAGCCTTGTTTTGTTGATTTTTTCCCTCTGTGCCTTTCAATTGTTGAACCTATAAGAAACTATATAGTCGTATGCGGAATTTGTTTAACATACGTTATTATTCCAAGAAAACCCCTACTGTCGTGTGATTAATGGAAAAGGTCCCAACCCTCAGCAATGCAGGAATCTATACAACAACAGAACTGTCTCAACTCTCGTGACCAACGCGACACTTAGGTACTATAAGTATAAAATACATAAAAGTGTATCAGATACAGAAATGCATATGTAACACAACCAAATTATATTTTTAAACATTCAAATCATCGCTCCTAAACGTTATTACACAAAATCGATCAAAAAAATCACTTAAATATTTTTTTTAAATAAAATTTGAATAAAAAAAAACGGAATATAGCAATAACAAAACGAAAATAATGATCTCGGCCGGACAATTTTTGAACAAAATAAATTTTCAATTTTTATTTTCACTTTTAATTTAATCTCACAGTATTATAATAATGTCAGTCAGAGAGCCATCATCAAGAACACTTTGAAATATTCATAGACACAGAATCATATTATCTAAATTATCCATTTAATTATTCAAATATTATAATATTATGTATAACTTAGTAAGCAAAATGAGACATTTGAAATTGCATAAACGCTCGCCATTCGTCACAACGAAACGTGACATACACTTGAACAATTTTCAGCCAATCAGAATCGTTACATTCGGACGTGTGACGTCACCGTATACGTCACGAAAGCGCACCAAAATGGCGGCATTTAAATAAATAATTATTTAAAACTGCAACCAGATGCAATTTTAAATTATTTCTTTATGTAATATGTACATATACATATGTATATACATTTTGTTTTGTATAGTACGGTGAGATAAATAATAAAATTAATTAAAAATATGCATTAAATCACATTACTCGTTACAATCTCTGAACTAAATTGACTGGTCTGAAAAAATAGTGTTATCCTTTTCATAATGTTTCCTATAGAAAAGGCGAGCATTACTTTTGGACCTGTCAAGTTAATTCGGTTTAAAACATTGTGTAGACCAAAACTAACAGCAATGTTCGTAAGTAGTATCAGATTCACACACAGACAAACAACACTTAGAAGAATTTCTTCGCTTGCGCCTCCTTTCTTTCTCTGAAACAGACAAACAGATAAAATCACAAACTTTTTCAAAACATATGTATAATACGTATGTGTAGCCAGGATTTGTTGAAACAACAAAGGGGGAGGAGGGCTATTTGTTATAATTGTCAAATTAGAGCCGCAATCATCAACTTAGAGTCACTATTATCAAAATAGAGTCAACGTTGTCAAATTAATATCACAATTATCAAGCTGCTTAGAAGAGTAAGTGAAGCCATTTGTCCCGGTTACTATCACTAAGATATGTGATAGTAACCGGGACAAATGGCTTCGTATGCGGAACTGACAACCCATCACAGTCAGTCAGTCAGAGCCAAGTTAGATTAACAGACGCCACGAGTCATAGCAGCGAGTCAAGTTAGAGTTTCAGATGTCACATGAGTCATTGCAGAGAGTAAAGTTAGAGTAACAAACGTCACATGAGCAGAGTCAAGTTAGAGTAACAGACGTCACATGAATAATATGAATCAAAGTACATACTTGTATAGGGAGTAGAGGAACATGAGCATGAGATGGCTGGCCACCACCATGACGAGCGTGGTGGCGGACACGCACGACACCGTCGGGCAGATCGGCTGCATGGCGGGCGGCGGCGCCGACAACCTGCGCACACAGACAACGTACACTGAATTGAACACTAGTCTTTTTTAACCGACTTCAAAAAGTAAAAGTATTATTACATACACTCCCGTGCCTCGGAGAGCGCGTAAAGACGTCGGTTCCTAATTTCTCTCCGGTCGTGTCGCATGTCCAGACTATGAGAGTGAGGGAATAGAGAGTGCACCTATGTATGCGCACGCACTTGTACACTTTAATATCTCCTGCATAGCTGGCTGTTAAGAAGCCCTGTGGCCGAAATTCGGCCGGGAGGACACTATTTATATTATTATACCTCTGCGAGACTCCCGCGACGGACTGCTTGAGCTGGTTGATGCCCTCGCGCATCTCGCCCACGAGCTGCGGGGTGACGGCGCCGCCCGCGGCCGCCGCGCCGCCCTGTAGGATTGAGTCCGACTTCCGCGCCACGTCGATTATGAAACCTCTGAAAAATCGTTAAATATTAAAGATTCAAAAATTATTAATAGATAATATAAGTCACAATGAAGAAAGCAAGCCATAAAAAAATTTAGATAACAATCGTCAATTTTGACAACTGTAAAAATAGAGTTATTTAAATAATATTCAACAAAATAAAGTTACAATGAAAAAGCAGGCAATAAACTAAATAAAATTGGACCGCAAAAGTAAATTTTGACTATAATGTGATAACTACAAATTAACAATTGTAAAATTAGAGTTGTAGTCATCATATTAGAGTTGCAATTATTTATTTAAAGTTAAAGTCACAACATTAAACAAATTAATGTAATCACATTAATTTAATTGAAAAAAAAAAAAAATGGATATACACTCACTTGAGTTCCGCAATAGTGTTGATGACTATCTGATGGTTAGTGGTCATCACGTCCCAGTCCTGCCGAGTGATTGGCAATGCAGGCATCTGCAATATGAACATCACATCATACGTTTTAGCAGATTTTCAAAAAAGGTTAGAAAAGGGAGCGGGAATGGGAACCGGAAATCCACGATTCCCTCGGGATTTGTGCAAAACCGAAATTCACGCGGGCGAAGCCGCGGGCATTCTCCAGTGAATAATAGTAAAAAATAGCTATTAACTGACCTGCAGGGGCGGCTGTCCGGGCTGCGCGGGCTGCGCGGGCTGCAGCCCCTGCGTCTGTGCGTGGCTGTACACCGCCGACAGCAGCGACAGCGAGTTAGACTGCTTGCCGATCACCTGAGAACACACATACGAACATACATACATATATTATGCATTTCTTTCAAAAATAGTCTAATTTGCAATTTTGATTTTTTTTCTAATACATTGATGACAATTTCGTTGAATACGATCTCAAAACTGAACCTAACTGACAGGTCTAAATAGAATAGAATAGAATAGCTCTTTTCAAAACACAAGTCACAATATCCGCGTAACAAATTATGACACCTCTCCCTACCTTGTGGACAGTTAATTGTTTTGCATTTCCTAAGAGCCAAAAGAGAGGGTAAACAATTATAACATTTTCCACATCCATAAAGCTCGACTAAAAGATTACAAATGGCTGTTGACTGGACAATAAAACTGGGTACTTATGCGTCGTACCTACATTCAATCAATCGATCTGTTTTATGATACAATATGTTATATCAATTAAAGCAAACCGAATAAACTCGTATCGCTAGTATGGCAACCAATTTCAGCGATAAAGGAGGTAGAGAAGCATCTTCGAGTTAAATTGAGGATAATCAATCGGATTATTCGTTGTAAAACAAAATTAGTATCGATCTAGAGCTATGCTGTACAGGGCTACACTAAACTGCCATGGCGGATTGACCATGCCCGTTCGAGGTCGACCCAACTGGTGGAAAATAACTTTAATGTCACTGTGTACTTTAAGCAATATCATACCTCGTCAACTTTCTTGTGCAAGTCCCTCATGACGTCCTGTATCTGGCCCAGGCCCTGGAAGATCTGCCTCAGCTCGCGCTGCCCGTCCGACTCGAACCAGTCGTCGAACTCGCCCTCCTTGTCGCGCACCTACGGATAGAAGAAGACAGATGTACTACAGATATATACTGATTTATGTTTTATTCATGTTATTTATTTGGGATATAGTTTGAAAAGTACTTTCATTTTCATTGCAAGAGGGGTTACAATTTTAAAGTGGAGTTACTAGGGGTGCAGTGTCACAGGAAAGGGCTTCATTTGCATATTGCACAATAGGATTTTCTTGTCTTTTAAGTCTTCTTCTGCACCAGCTTCTTCTGGTATTTCTGGTACTTCACCACCACGGCTGTTCCCTCTCGCTGACTGTGTCGGACGCCAGGGGAACCCGTTGTATACGTCCCAGGCGTCTGTCAGCCGCCCCGGCCACCTGCCGGGGCTCCCGCGCTAAAGAGGAGGGGATCGGGACAGCGTGATCCCCCCCTCAGACAACCCGTGCCTTCGCCGGCACCACCGCTCCAGCACCGGGCGGATGGCGTCTATGGTGCGCTTGCCATAGACGGCATCCGCCAGGTCTTCCTTCCACCTGTCTCGCATTCTGCGGGCAGCCATCCGCTGCGCTCGGCCGACCACTTCTGGAGGCGGGCGCTCCCCCCTTGCCCGATTCCCCGCTCTGACGCGGTGCGCCTCGGCGAGCACCCCAGCCTCTAGCTCCCAAGGGGGAGTGCCCGCCAAAACGCAGGCGGCCGCAAAGGATACGGTGGCGTAGGCCCGGCAGATGCGGTTCGTTTCCACCCTCTGCGGTCTCCGCAGAAGGGCCCTGGTATTTGGACGCAGAGCGTCATACCATATGGGGGCCCCATACGTCGCCATGCTCCTTATGACACCCGCGAAAAGACGACGGCACGGGGCCCCAGGGCCCCCCAGGGCTTCTGCGCTCGGTCGACTGCTCCCCACGTTGGGGAGCAGTCGACCGAGCGCAGAAGCCGCCCCCACCACCCGAGGAGCGAGCTGGTGGAAGTGCTCCTCAAAGTTCCATTTGCGGTCCAAAACAAGGCCCAGGTACCTCATGTGGGCCCTGATTTGGACCGCCTCCCCCGACACCGGGATGCAGGCGCGTGCCGGGGGCCGCCAACCCACTCCGCCGAAAAGGACTGCCTCGGTTTTTGGGAGGGCCACCTTCAACCCCAACATCTCAATCCTGGTGACCACCAATTCGGTGGTCACAGTGGCCTCGCAGTCTCCCCATAACTGCCTTCCCGGACGGCAACCAAAGTGTCGTCCGTGTAGCAAACGATTGCCATCCGGGGAAGCAGAACCGGACGGATGGCCCAGTCAAACCCCAGGTTCCACAGCAGGGGCCCGAGGACTGACCCCTGCGGAACCCCGCAGGCCATCCGTCTCTCCACCCTCCTCCCGTCCCTCCCCTGATAGAGCACTACCCTCTCCTCCAGGTAGTGCCCCATCATACGGCGCAGATAGAGGGGCACCCCGTGATACCGGAGCGCCTCCTCTATCACCCCAAAAGAGAGTGTGCCAAAGGCGTTGGCGATGTCTAATGACACCGCCAACACTCCCTCACCCCTCTCCTTCGCGTACCCCGCGAAGTCCTTCAGAGCACCAATCGCGTCCAGGGTCGACTTTTTCTGGTACTTCACCGGCAGATTCTGCTGGTCCAAGCTGCAACACTGTCACAGCGCCGTCTGCGCCCTGCAACCACTCATCTTTCTCCCCATCCTTACCACTCACCTCATCGGGATGCTCTTTCCTGTAGTCCTCCTTCTGCTGGTCCAGCTTCTTCTGGTACTCCTGGTACTCCGCGGCCAGCTTCTGTTGGTCCGCGCTGCTGATCTGCTGCCCACCTGTGCAATATATTTACACCTGTCAGTTTACTTAAGAAATTGTGTACAACAGATTAGCCTACTCCAGTAAAATTAAAAATTCCTGCTGATTTGAGGACCTGAGAGTCGAGGAGTTAAATGGATAAACGATCTGAGAATTAAGGAATTAAATGGATAAAGTTGACCTGGGTGTTGACAGACTCTTCATTGCGGGAAACCAGAGGGTTCCCGCGGGATTTTTCACACAGAAACGGTAGTAGACGGTGTAATAACAAGGTGGATAGGCTAGTAGACTTTTTCACACAGATGAAGTAGTAGAGTAGGTGTCTCACCGCTAGTCTGCTGCGTGGTGTGCAGCGAGCTGGTGAGCAGGTGTATGACGTCGTGGTCGTCGGCCAGCCCGCCGGTGGCGGCCGACAGACCGAAGTACCCTCCCCGGGGCAGCACCACGTTCTCCGCGCGGAAACACAGCTCGTAGTCCGCCTCGTTGTTGGTCAAACCTGGAAGAAGGGGGGGCGGGGATGCCCAGGGTGAAGCTTTTTAAACAGTTTAGCGATAGCAAAGACATGGTTGTATTACGCATATCTGGATAAGTAGATGGGATTCTTTATACTCTAGAGCAGGGGTTCCCAACCTTTTTTTGTCTACTGCCCACTTTAAGAATAATTTTTTTTTTAACGCCCCCCTTTTTAAACATACTTAAAAACCGCTAAGTACTTATAACTGATTATTGAAACCCAAATTTATAGTATTCGGACAGAGTATCTTTTATTATTATATTATACTATATATAGCTCAATTACCACTCACTCACTCACTCACTCACTCATTGACATAATTGTTCTCCTAGAAAGAGACAGAAAACGATACAATAATGTATGGGAGATATGTTCGGATGCGGGAGTCGAGTAGGGAAAAATTATGACATTTCAGAAAAACAAGATGGCGGCCGATGTGATTTTTGTAACTTTTTTGTTTTCCAACCGATTTTGTTGCAACTCACAACTATTGAAGAAATTAATAAACAATTAATAAAAAAAGTGGAAAAAATTGGAAAAACAAGATGGCGGCCGAGATTTAGGTTTTTAAAATTTTTGATTTTTCGACCCCAAATCGCGGCACCACAGCTCCGAAACGGGGTAATTGACGATAGTATTTTTTTCCTGTATTCGCCCACAATTACCCTTAATTTTGGCAGAATTAGAGTGGTTTTTAAAAATTCAAGATGGCGGCTGTCGTGGCGGCCATTGGGTTTGAGGTACGAAAAAACCCAATTTTAAAATTCAAATTTCTCACAGTTGGCAACATCGGAACGTTTCGACTTCTATGAAGCGATTGTTTGCATTGACTCGAGGTATAAATTGGCGATAAAAAAAATACCCCACTTTTGGGGAAATTTCAAGATTTACCCCAAAAATAAAAAAATCGAAATAGGGACTTTTTGCAAAATCCGAGTATGAGCAACCATGTGTTTTACTTGTACCAATGACATTTAAGTATTTTTGTCCTCGGGGACTGGCAACACTGGAATTTATCAAAGAAAAAGGGATTTTCGCGACATAGTATTTTGTCAGGGGCATTCATTTCGCCTGGGTGCGAGCGAGATAAAAAATTAAAACGTCATCAGGAGCGGTATATACTGTATTTATTGAAAAAATTATAAAACTATGTGAATTATTTATATAAAACGAGTTGGCGGCCATTTTGTATTGTTGTTGGGTGTTTTTGAAATTTTTGATCATGTTTTTGAGGCAGTTGGCAACATTTTAGAAAGTTGACATGTATGAATCGATTGTGTAACTCAACTGGCAGTATCGAAGTATGTACACAGTGTTGCCACATTTAGGGTAGTTTTTGAGATTTCCCCAAAAATATCCTCCTGTAAAATTTTGTATGAAAATTTTTTTTTTCACTAATGGTTTCACAAAGAAGACAAAAATTTATTTCGAAATAATATGGAGAGAGCTGATGATTGAGGGTTTCGGAGACGGGTGAAGGGCACGCTGAAAGTATTGAAGATAGGTGGGGGGTGCTCGAGCAAATGTCATTCGGAACGTCATCCAATTGGGAGTGAACTGAAAAAAAATTCAAAATGGCGAAAAAAAGATGGCCGCCATACAAATTTAATCAGTTTCCATCTCGGAGGGTATAAAAGAGGGAAGAGTGGTTTCTTGGCAAAATATGATCAAAATCCGAAGGTCTACTTGATGAATGGAAAAAAAATTCAAAATGGCGGAATTCATTTTTTCATAGAAAATGTATGGTGAATATTGAATTGCCTTTGATGCGGTTCTTCAGAGAATTCTCACAGAAAAACATGGGAAGACATGATGATTGAGGGTTAGTAAGATGGTTGGGGAGCCCGGGAAGGGTATTGTAGATAGAAAAGGGCTGCTCAAACAAAAACAAGATGGCGGCCGACGTGATTTTTGTAACATTTTTGTTTTCCTACCGATGTCGTTAAAACTCGCAATTCTAGAAGAAATTAGGAAACGATTAATAGAAAAAGTAGAAAAAATTTAAAAAACAAGATGGCGGCTTAGCTGTAGTCTTTCAAATTTTCGATTTTTCGACCCCGAACCGCGGCGCCACAGCACCGAAACGGGTTAGTTGAGGATAATATTTTTTTCCTGATTCTGTCTACAATTATCCTGTATTTTGACAGATCGGGAGTGGTTTTTAAATATTCAAGATGGCGGCTGTCGTGGCGGCCATTCAGTTTGAGGTACGAAAAAACGCAATTTTAAAATTCAAATTACTCACAGTTGACAACATCGGAACGTTTCTACTTCTATGAAGCTATTGTATGTACAGACTTGAAGTATAGATTGGTGAAAAAAATACCCCATTTTTGGGGAAATTTCAAGATCTACCCCAAAAATTAAAAAATCGAAATACGAACTTTTTGCAAAATCCGAGTATGAGCAACTACATTTTTTACCTGTACAAACGAAATTTGGATATTTTTATCGCCAGGGACAGGCAACACTGAAATTTATCAAAGAAAATGTTGTTTTCGCGATACGGTCTTTTTTCAGGGGTGATCATTTCGCCAGTGTGCGAGCGAGATGAAAACTTGAAACGTCATCAGGAGCGGTATCTCCTGTACTTAATGGAAAAATTATTCAACTTTCTAAAATAAATCTGTAAAATGAGTTAACGGCCATTTTGTATTTTATTTGTTTTGGAATTGATTTTGAACATGTTTTTGAGGCAGTTGGCAACATTTTGGAAAGTTGAAATGTATGAATCGACTGTGTAACTTAACCGGCAGTATCGATAAATGTAAACAGTGTTGCCACCTTCGGGGTAGTTTACGAGATTTTCCCCAAAAATTTTCTTCTGTCAAATTTTTTATGAAATTTTTTTTTTTCACAAATGGTTTCACAAAAAAGACAAAAATTTATTCAGAAAAAAAAATATGGATAGAGCTGATGATTGAGGAACTCGGAGACGGGTGAAGGGCACGCTTAAGGTATTGAAGATAGGTGGGAGGTGCTCGAACAAATTTCACTCAAAACGGCTTCCAATTGGCAGTGAGCTGGAAAAATATTCAAAATGGCGGAAAAAAGATGGCCGCCATACGAATTTCATCAGTGTCCATCTCAAAGGGTATAAAAGATGGAAAAGTGGTTTCTTATCAATAGATGATCAGGACCTTCGGATCCTGATCACTAGAAAAAAAATTCAAAATGGAGGAATTTATTTCGGATCGACTAGGGACCGACTGGCGACCGACTAGGGACCGACTGCGGACCGACTGGGGACCGACTAAGGACTGACTAGGGACCGACTAGGGACCGACTAGGGACCGAGTACGGACCGACTAGGGACCGACTAGGGACTGACTACGGACCGACTAGAGACCAACAACGGACCGACTAGGGACAGACTAGGGACCGACTACGGACCGACTAGGGACCGACTACGGACCGACTAGGGACCGACTACGGACCGACTAGAGACCGACTAGGGACCGACTATGGACCGACTAGGGACTGACTAAAGACCGACTATGGACCGACTACGGACCGACTAGGGACCGACTAGGGACCGACTACGGACCGACTAGGGACCGACTAGGGACCGACTAGTGACTGACTACGGACCGATACCGGACCGACTACGGACCGATTAGGGACCGACTAGGGACCGACTACGGACCGACTATGGACCGACTACGGACCGACTACGGACCAACTACGGAACGACTACGGATCGACTAGGGACCGACTAGGGACTGACTACGGACCGACTAGAGACCGACTAGGGACCGACTAGGGACTGACTACGGACCGACTACGGACCGACAAGAGACCGACTAGGGACCGACTACGGACCGACTAGGGACCGACTACGGACCGACTAGAGACCGACTACGGACCGACTACGGACCGACTAGGGTAGACCGACTACCGACCGACTACAGACCGACTACGGACCGACTAGAGACCGACTAGGGACCGACTATGGACCGACTAAGGACCGACTAGGGACCAACTAGGGACCGACTAGGGACCGACTACGGACCGACTAGGGACCGAATACGGACCGACTATGGGCTGACCACGGACCGACTAGGGACCGACTAGGGACCGACTACGGACCGACTAGAGACCGACTAGGGACCGACTAGGGACCGACTACGGACCGACTAGGGACCGACTACGGACCGACTAGAGACCGACTAGGGACCGACTATGGACCGACTAAGGACCGACTAGGGACCGACTAGGGACCGACTAGGGACCGACTACGGACCGACTAGGGACCGACTACGGACCAACTACGGAACGACTACGGATCGACTAGGGACCGACTAGGGACTGACTACGGACCGACTAGAGACCGACTAGGGACCGACTAGGGACTGACTACGGACCGACTACGGACCGACAAGAGACCGACTACGGACCGACTAGGGACCGACTACGGACCGACTAGAGACCGACTACGGACCGACTACGGACCGACTACGGACCGACTAGGGTAGACCGACTACCGACCGACTACAGACCGACTACGGACCGACTAGCGACCGACTAGGGACCGACTATGGACCGACTAAGGACCGACTAGGGACCGACTAGGGACCGACTACGGACCGACTAGGGACCGACTACGGACCGACTAGGGACCGACTAGTGACCGACTAGGGACCGACTACGGACCGACTAGAGACCGACTACGGACCGACTACGGACCGACTAGGGTAGACCGACTACCGACCGACTACAGACCGACTACGGACCGACTAGAGACCGACTAGGGACCGACTATGGACCGACTAAGGACCGACTAGGGACCAACTAGGGACCGACTAGGGACCGACTAGGGACCGACTACGGACCGACTAGGGACCGAATACGGACCGACTATGGGCTGACCACGGACCGACTAGGGACCGACTAGGGACCGACTACGGACCGACTAAAGACCGACTAGGGACCGACTAGGGACCGACTACGGACCGACTAGGGACCAACTACGGACCGACTAGAGACCGACTACGGACTGACTAGGGACCGACTAGGGACAGACTTGGCACCGACTACGGACCGACTACGGACTGATTAGGGACCGACTAGGGACCGACTACGGACCGACTAGGGACCGACTACGTACCGACTAGAGACCAACTAGGGACCGACTATGGACCGACTAGGGACTGGACTAAGGACCGACTAGGGACCGACTAGGAACTGACTTGGGACCGACTACGGACTGATTAGGGACCGACTAGGGACCGACTACGGACCGACTATGAACCGACTACGGACCGACTAGCGACCGACTAGGGCCCGACTAGGTATCGACTAGGGACCGACTACGGACCGACTACAGACCGACTACGGACCGACTATGGACCGACCACGGACCGACTAGGGACCGACTAGGGACCGACTAGGGATCGACTAGGGACCGACTACGGACCAACTACGGACCGACTATGGACCGACTACGGACCGACTACGGACTGACTAGGGACCGATTAGGGACCGACTAGCGACCGACTAGGGACCGACTAAGGACCGACCGGGGACTTTTCGAGATTTCCCCAAAAATTTCCTCCTGTAAAATTTTATATGATTTTTTTTTCACAAATGGTTTCACAGAGAAGACAAAAATTCATTTGGAGAAAAAATATAGCGAGAGCTGATGATTGAGGATTTTGGAGACAAGTGAAGGATACAGAAGGGTAGAGTGCAGCCCCATGTTGTTGGTACTCAAAATTCTTATCTTCGTCTTTACGCTCACGTGGTCAGATTTTTAAAAGCTTATATCCGAAACTATATGGTGAAGCCCTATGTAGTTGGTACTCAAACTTCTTATTTTCGCGATGTCTGTGTGCTTACGTGGACAGATTTTTAAAAGCTTATATCTCCGAAACTATAGGGGGCAGCCCCATGTTGTTGGTACTTTAATTTTCGCGATGTCTATATGCTCACATGGTCAGATTTTTAAAAGCTTATATCTCCAAAACTATAGGGTGAAGCCCCATGTTGTTGGTACGTAAAATTCTTATTTTCACGATGTCTGTGTGTTTACGAGGTCAGATTGTTAAAAGCTTATATCTACGGAACTATAGGGTCGAGCCCCATGTTGTTGGTACTCAAACTTACTTTCGCGATATCTAGATATTCACGTGATCAGATTTTTAAAAGCTTATATTTCCGAAACTATAGGGTGCAACCCCATGTTATTAATACTCAAACTTCTTATTTTTGCGATGTCTATGTGCTCACGTGATCAAATTTTTAATATCTTCGAAATTATAGGGTGCAGCCCCATGTTATATAATGTCGAACGTCCCCGCGAGCTGCTTTAGCAGCTCGCGCACCGAGCAACTAGTTATTAATATATATACACGGTGTTTTTTCCATCGTCGATCAAGAGCGGCCCCAGTTAGGTATCCGATGTAAGAAATCTTTAGGTAATATTCAAAATTAGTTCCGGACAATACACATATTAGTGATAAAAAATTATTAAAATTTAAAGCATTTATGAAACAGCCTGTTTAATGTTTTAGAAACTAGGTCAAGCCATTGAACTTGGATACAAGTTCAAGGAAAGATTTATCATACAAGTGAAATTATAGCCAACCAATAGCGAAGCGTATTTTGTAAAAGTCCACGTGGACCGTCAACCAATGTCGACGCTCGCGGTTTTCTTTGATGGAAACCGACAGCCAACGATGCGCACGCGGTGTTCTTTGTTATGTAATATGCCCCGCCCCGTCTAGCCGGCCGCTTTATGCCGCTTATAAGTTATAGTGATGTCCTAAAGGACCTAATAATTGATATCGATATCGGTATGTGATCGATGAAATGGCAGCATAATATGGTCATATCGTGCTTAGGATTCCTCCATATCACTGACAATACAACGCCATAGAACTTATATGGGCACAAGTAAAAAGGCATGCTGCAAGAAACAATACAAGCCCCCGGTTCACAGCGAATAAAATGTTGCAATTAGGTACTCAAAAATGCTTGTGACGTGACGTGACGGCTGAGAACTGGGCAAGTGTGGTGGAGAGAACTAAAAGAGTCATAAAGTTTGATTTGAACCGTGATATTGCATTTGATAATTTATGCACACAAGAGCTAATCATTAATTACTGAAGACTCCTCATCGGACGAATCTAGTATAGGTAAATGACGATTCTGACGACTCGTGTGATAAAAAAATTTAAGCTATTTTACTTAGTTATTTTATTTGTATGCCTTATACTAAGAAGAAAAACTTTAATAAAACTGTAGTAAGTATGTTATCTAGTCAAGAAGACTTTTTGCTGTCTTCCTGATTAAATAACATATTATTACACCTTACTTACATCTTAGCATTTACTTATTTCTACCAATTATTTGTAATCTGTGGCACAACCGTAGTAATCTTTATGTGTGGCACATCACTAAGGGGGCGGTACCCGTCCATGAAGTACAATATTATTTGTATGAAATTTTAACTTAAACAATACGAAACTTTATGGGCGTGAGCTGTTAAAAACTAATAATAAAATAGACAGTCTATAGGTAGGTATACTTGATGTGAATGACCTCAAATATCGGAGTCGCCGCGCCGCGGTCTGTAGTTATTATGTTTGCCATAGGGTGTTTTTAAATGAAACGTTTTCGTTTATTTTTTTTGAATATTAGTCATTCGAATGTTATTTATTTTTTATTATTATTATACTAATAGATAGTAGGCACTGGATACATTAACTGGTTTGCTTGTGGAAGACGATAAAAATTGCACCGTGTATAGCTGCTCGTGCTGATTCACTGACTGATTGATCACCTCTCCTGTAAAATTTTGTATGAAAAATTTTTTTTTCACTAATAGTTTCGTACAGAAGCCAAAAATTCATTAAGAACAAAAATATGGAGAGAGCTGATGATTGAGGATTTCGGTGACGGGTGAGGGGCACGCTTAAGGTATTGAAGATAGGTGGGGGGTGCTCGAGCAAATGTCACTCGAAACGTCATCCAATTGGCAGTGAGTTGAAAAAAAATTCAAAATGGCGAAAAAAAGATGGCCGCCATACAAATTTCGTCGGTGTCCATCTCGGAGGGTATAAAAGATGGAAGAGTGGTTTCTTCGCAAAAGATGATGAGGATCCAAAGGTCTACTTGATGAATTGAAAAAAAAATCAAAATGGCGGAATTTATTTTTCCATAGAAAATGTATGGCGAATATTGAAGAGACTACAAGTTGTGAACTATGCAAGGCTTTAATGCGGTTTTTTTGAGAACTCTCAAAGAACAATATGGGAAGACATGATGATTGAGGGTTTGGAAGTTGGTTGAGGAGCCCGGGCAGGGTATTGAAGATAGGTAGGAGGTGCTCAAACAAAAAATACTCGAAACATCATCCAATTGGCAGTGAGCTGAAAAAAAGTCCAAATGGTGGCCATACAAACATCGGTGTCTATCTCACCAAGTATAAAAGATGGAAGAGTGGTTTTTGCCAAAAGATGATTAAGACCAAGTTCTACTTGATGAGCAGAACGATTCGAAGAAAAAATATGGAGAGTGATAATGATCGAGGATTAGGAATAGGGGAGAGATAGATGGAGGCTGCTCAAACCAAAATACCCGAAAGCGAAACCTCGCGGTCCGCTTGCGGGCCGCGCACCCACGCGCCCTACTAGTACTATATATAGCTCGATTACCACTCACTCACTGACTGACTGACTGACTCATTGACATAATTGTTCTCCTAGAAAGAGACAGAAAACGATACAATAATGTATGGGAGATATGTTCGGTTGCGGGAGTCGAGTAGGGAAAAATTATGACATTTCAGAAAAACAAGATGGCGGCCGACGTAATTTTTGTGACTTTTTTGTTTTTCAACCGATTTCGTAAAAATTTGCAGGTTTTTAAGAAATTAGTAAATGATTATTAGAAAAAGTGGAAAAAATTGAAAAAACAAGATGGCGGCCGAGATATAGATTTTTAAAATTTTTGATTTTTCGACCCCAAACCGCGACACCACAGCTCCGAAACGGGGTAATTGAGGATAATATTTTTTCTTGTTTCCGCTTAAAATTATCCTGTATTTCGACTAAACGGGAGTGGTTTTTTAAAATTCAAGATGGCGGCTGTTGTGACGGCCATTTGGTTTGAGGTACGAAAAAATGCAATTTTAAAATTCAATTTTCTCACAGTTGGCAACATCGGAGCGTTTCGACTTCTATGAAGCGATTGTATGTATAGATTCGAGGTATAAATTGGTGGTAAAAAAAATACCCCACTTTTGGGGAAATTTCAAGATTTACCCCAAAAATTAAAAAATCTAAATACGGACTTTTTACAAAATTTGAGTATGCGCAACCATGTGTTTTACTTATACAAATGACATTTGGGTATTTTTGTCATTGGGCACTGGCAACACTGGAATTTATCAAAGAAAAAGAGATTTTCGCGACTTGGTTTTTGTCAGGGGCAATCATTTCACCTTGGTGCGAGCGAGATAAAACATTAAAACGTCATCAGGAGCGGTATATCCTGTAGTTAATGGTAAAATTATATAACTATGTATGTGAATCACTACATAGTATAAAACAAAGTCGTTTTCTCTGTCCCTATATCCCTTTGTACGCTTAAATCTTTAAAACTACGCAACGGATTTTGATGCGGTTTTTTTTAATAGATAGAGTGATTCAAGAGGAAGGTTTATATGTATAATAACATCCATTAAATTGTGGAGAAATACTGTTATTTTTGAGGTTTCTAATGTGATGTCGTAAATAATTACATTTTTTCCGCTTACATTGCAAACGCAGGCTGAACCCTACGAGATTTATCAAAATAATGTACTAAGTATTGTACACATTGAAAAGGTCTACAGAAAAGTCCGCGATGGTATATGTCTATCTCTTATGGATATCCCACAATAACATTTTTTTGTCATTTACTTTTTACGACAAATAATGGCTAATTTTCGAAGCGATTTCAACCAATACAGCATTAATCCTTATCTAATTAAATACCTTAAATGCATTGTTGATTTTATATAAATCCATATGGTCCTTTACAGCATATGATTTAAATGAATACTTTCGAAGATATTACAGATTTAAAAATTGCGGCGGCGCGGGAGCGTGCCTATAAGCGCGTCGGCGGCCGCGGTTCTCCCTATAGCCCATTGTCGATAATTTTTGAAACCAAAAAAAAAATCACAGTACGTAGGATGAAACCCATTGGAAAAGGAGGAGAATATTATAAAATACAAGGAAAAATAATTTACGGGCGATCTGAGCTCGGGAAAAAAGGGGGGGAGTTTTAAGGGTAAAAAACGGTTTATCTCGATTTCCGGCAAAACTAGAAGTCCTATGGAAAAAATTAAATGGCAAAGTTGTAGGTAATAAAAAGATCTACAACTTTTATATTTACACTTTTTTCACATAACCTCAAAATTTATGTGAAAAGTTCAAAAAACCAAGTTTTTGGTTCTTTATTTTTATCTTTTAAAATAATTTTTTTTTTCACGGAATCTGGTGAAAACTTACTTTCTTATGTCCCAAATACACTAATTTATTTGATTTGAAATATTTAGTTTTTCTCCTTATTTTTGACTTAATATCGACTTAATTCTGACAGCTGTCATTTTCATTTACAGATGAGTTATTTATATGGAGAACAGGGTTAACATCTACGAAGTAAGATTTTACCCCAAACTACTTTAATTCCCTGTCAACATATAAAGCTCTAAGCCGCTTAATAATATTAATTGTTTCGCCCTAAAATAGAAATTGCTAAGAATGGAAACTAGAAAGTCATATCTACATGCAGCAGTTGATTTGTATTTGCATAAGTTTTGAATTTTTCATCTTTTTTGTGGGAATTGTTTTATCTCTGGTAACATTATGAAACGTCAGAATTCCACGGAATTAGTAATTCGGGTATAAGGTGAGATATAGTAAGTTCATTGTGGAAAATATCGTAAAAAGTCGTAAAAGCCGCCTGGGAGCTTTCATCGAAAACGCTGCCTAATCCCTGAGCGGGTAGTACCTACGCATAAAATGCTCTACTACCCGTGCGAAGCCGGGGCGGGTCGCTAGTTATTTCTATAAAAGGAGTTGGCGGCCATTTTGAATTGTTGTTGGGTGTTTTTGAAAATTTTGATCATGTTTTTGTGGCAATTGGCAACATTTTAGAAAGTTGATATGTATGAATCGATTGTGCAACTCAACCGGCAGTATCGAAGTATGTACACAGTGTTGCCACATTTAGGGTAGTTTTTGAAATTTCCCCAAAAATTTCCTCCTGTAAAATTTTGTATGAAAAATTTTTTTTTCACTGATGGTTTCACAAAGAAGACAAAAATTTATTTCGAAAAAAATATGGAGAGAGCTGATGATTGAGGGTTTCGGAGACGGGTGAAGGGCACGCTGAAAGTATTGAAGATAGGTGGGGGGTGCTCGAGCAAATGTCATTCGGAACGTCGTCCAATTGGGAGTGAGCTGAAAAAAAATTCAAAATGGCGAAAAAAAGATGGCCGCCATACAAATTTCATCGGTATCCATCTCGGAGGGTATAAAAGATGGAAGAGTGGTTTCTTAGCAAAGATGATCAAAATCCGAAAGTCTACTTGATGAATGAAAAAAAAAAATTCAAAATGGCGGAATTCATTTTTTCATAGAAAATGTATGGTGAATATTGAATTGCCTTTAATGCGGTTCTTCAGAGAATTCTCACAGAAAAATATGGGAAGACATGATGATTGAGGGTTAGTAAGATGGTTGGGGAACCCGGGAAGTGTATTGTAGATAGAAAAGGGCTGCTCAAACAAAAACAAGATGGCGGCTGACGTGATTTTTGTAACTTTTTTGTTTTCCTACCGATTTCATTAAAACTTGCAATTCTAGAAGAAATTAGGAAACGATTAATAGAAAAAGTAGAAAAAATTTAAAAAACAAGATGGCGGCTTACGTGATTTTTGTAACATTTTTGTTTTCCTACCGATTTCGTTCAAACTCGCAATTCTAGAAGAAATTAAGAAACGATTAATAGAAAAAGTAGAAAAAATTTAAAAAACAAGATGGCGGCTTAGCTGTAGTCTTTCAAATTTTCGATTTTTCGACCCCGAACCGCGGCGCCACAGCACCGAAACGGGTTGGTTGAGGATAATATTTTTTTCGTGTTTCCGTCTACAATTATCCTGTATTTTGACAGATCGGGACTGGTTTTTAAATATTCAAGATGGCGGCTGTCGTGGCGGCCATTCAGTTTGAGGTACGAAAAAACGCAATTTTAAAATTCAAATTACAGTTGACAACATCGGAGCGTTTCTACTTCTATGAAGCTATTGTATGTACAGTACAGTACTTGAAGTATAGATTGGTGAAAAAAATACCCCATTTTTGGGGAAATTTCAAGATCTACCCCAAAAATTAAAAAATCGAAATACGAACTTTTTGCAAAATCCGAGTATGAGCAACTACATTTTTTACCTGTACAAACGAAATTTGGATATTTTTATAGCCAGGGACAGGCAACACTGAAATTTATCAAAGAAAATGTTGTTTTCGCGATACGGTCTTTTTTCAGGGGTGATCATTTCGCCAGTGTGCGAGCGAGATGAAAACTTGAAACGTCATCAGGAGCGGTATCTCCTGTACTTAATGGAAAAATTATTCAACTTTCTAAAATAAATCTGTAAAATGTTGACGGCCATTTTGTATTTTATTTGTTTTGGAATTGATTTTGAACATGTTTTTGAGGCAGTTGGCAACATTTTGGAAAGTTGAACTGTATGAATCGACTGTGTAACTTAACCGGCAGTATCGATAAATGTAAACAGTGTTGCCACATTTAGGGTAGTTTACGAGATTTTCCCCAAAAATTTTCTCCTGTAAAATTTTGTATGAAATTTTTTTTTTCACAAATGGTTTCACAAAAAAGACAAAAATTTATTCAGAAAAAAAATATGGATAGAGCTGATGATTGAGGAACTCGGAGACGGGTGAAGGGCACGCTTAAGGTATTGAAGATAGGTGGGAGGTGCTCGAGCAAATGTCACTCGAAACGGCTTCCAATTGGCAGTGAGCTGGAAAAATATTCAAAATGGCGGAAAAAAGATGGCCGCCATTCAAATTTCATCAGTGTCCATCTCAAAGGGTATAAAAGATGGAAGAGTGGTTTCTTATCAAAAGATGATCAGGACCTTCGGATCCTGTACACTAGAAAAAAAAATTCAAAATGGAGGAATTTATTTCGGACCGACTAGGGACCGACTGGGGACCGACTAGGGACCGACTAGGGACCGACTACGGACCGACTAGAGACCGCCTACGGAACGACTACGGACCGACTAGGGACCGACTAGGAACCGACTAGGGACCAACTAGGGACCGACTAGGGACCGACTAGGAACCGACTAGGGACCAACTAGGGACCGACTAGGGACCGACTAGGGACTAACTACGGACCGACTAGGGACCGACTAGGGACCGACTAGGGACCGACTACGGACCGACTAGAGACCGACTAGGAACCGACTAGGAACCGACTATGGACCGACTAGGGACCGACTACGGACCGACTAAGGACCGACTAGGGATCGACTACGGACTGACTACGGACCGACTACGGACCGACTACGGACCGACTACGGACCGACTACGGACCGACTACGGACTGACTAGGGACCGACTAGGGACCGACTAGGGACCGACTACGGACCGACTAGGGACCGACTACGGACTGACTATGGACCGACTACGGACCGACTAGGGACCGACTAGCGACCGACTAGGGACCGACTAGGGACCGACTAGAGACCGACTAGGGACCGACTAGGGACCGACTACGGACCGACTACGGACCGACTAGAGACCGACTAGGGACCGACTACGGACCGACTAGATACCGACTAGGGACCGACTAGGAACAGACTACGGACCGACTAGAGACCGACTAGGGACCGACTAGGGACCGACTAGGAACTGACTACGGACCCACTACGGACCGACTACGGACCGACTACGGACCGACTATGGACCGACTACGGACCGACTACGGACCAACAACGGACCGACTACGGACCGACTAGGGACCGACTACGGACCGACTAGAGACCGACTACGGACCGTCTACGGACCGACTACGGACTGAATACAGACCGATTACGGACCGACTACGGACCGACTACGGACCGACTAGAGACCGACTAGGGACCAACTATGGACCGACTAGGGACCGACTAAGGACCGGCTACGGACTGACTAGAGACCGACTACGGACTAACTACGGACCGACTAGGGTAGACCGACTAGGGACCGACTACGGACCGATTATGGATCGACTACGGACCGATTATGGATCGACTACGGACCAACTAGGGACCGACTACGGACCGACTACAGACCGACTAGTAGGGTTTACGGAACCGGTCCTGTTTTTGAGAACCGGGAATTTCGGTACTTTTACCCAAAGGAACCGGGAATTCCCGGTTCTTTCGGGATTTTCGGTTCTTTGTAATTTTTTCTTTATAAAACAAATTTTACACTTTAAAAGTAAAGCACAATGAAATATTTAAGTAATTTTTATTGGAACTAATGTTGTGTGAGTTTAAAAATAAAACTAGAATCAAACAGAACTTAATCACTCAGTCTTCTCATATTTTGCTTCTATTTTCTATAGTCCATTCTGAATGTATGGGGTACCTCGCCTCAATCCGTTAGTTCTGATGTTTATGATGTTAGCTCAATGAATAATCCAAGTTTGTGAACTCGAGCGCCGAACGTATCCAAAATGGAAAAAACCGCGATAATTTCGGTTTTTTTTTCAGATTTTGGCGATTATAAAGTTTTTGATCGTACCAAAAATCTAAATACCAACTTTTATAGTATTATTTGATACATGACGTGATAAATGTTGCACTGTCATTTAAACTTTCGTCCCCTATTTAACCCATTGGGGATAGAATTTCCCAAAATCCTGAAATTCATATTTTTTATTTTTAATCGAAAGCTTAAATACCAATTTTCATGGATATCACTTGAAAAATGACCGACACTCATGCAAACTTTCATCCCTTTAGCCCCCTTAGGGGTGGAAGTTCCAATAATCCTTTCTTAGTGTGCGCCTACATTGAAAAAGCTTACGAATCCAATGTACCATTCATTATGTGTTTCGTCGACTACAGTAGGGCCTTTGACTGTGTGAACTGGACAGTTCTCCAGGAAATGGGAGTCCCAAAACATCTAGTCGGAGTGCTCTAAACCCTATACTCAGATAGTCAGGGGGTAGTAAGAATCGACAAGACGACATCAACACCTTTCTCGTTTGGCAAAGGAGTTCGTCGAGGATGCATCGTATCCCCTATTCTGTTTAACATCTATGGAGAGAGCATCATATGCCGGACTTGCGAAAACTGGGATGGTGGAATTACCAGCAATGGCCCTAAAATTCTGCTAATGAAGCTAATGAAGCTGAAATGTTCCAACTCCTGAACAAAATGGAGCAACACAAGCCATAAATCGGTCTAAAACCAAGATCATGATGGTGGATCGTGCTTCTAAGCTAGAACTCAATGGAACACTCAATTTAAAACCCGTTGATCACTTAATTTACTTGGGTTCTAGTATCAGCAATAACGGGTCTTGTGAAGCTGAAGTTCGCAGGAAAATCGGAATGGCCAAGGCTGCAATGTCTCAGCTCGATAGGATATGGAAGGATCGTAACATCAGCAATAAGACAAAAATTACACTCGTCAACACTTTAGTCTTCTCCATTTTCGTATACGGGGCGGAGACATGAACAGTAAAAGCTGGAGATCGCCAGATGTGGTGCTGGAGGAAAATGCTCAGAACCCCTTCGACTGCATTCAGGACCAACCAATCGATCCGCGAAGAACTCAAAATTGACAAAAAGCTGAGGCTCTCCAATTTATGCCTGAGGAGGGTCTTTCAGTTCTTCGGCCATACCGCCCGTAAACCCGGCGATAACCTACAAAAACTTATAGTTACCGGGAAAATGAACGGCAGGAGATCGAGAGGTAGGAGTGCAATTCGCTGGACTGACCAGATCCGCACCACTCTTGAATGTTGCCGAAGCGGTTCACGTCGCTGAAAGCCGGAACAGATGGCGCAACATCATCAGAAACTCGAAATTTTCAGTTTCCTTTTATGATGTAGGCGCACAATAAGAAAGGATTATTGGAAATTCCACCCTTATGGGGATTAAAGAGGGGATGAAAGTTTGTATGTCATTTTTCAAGTTATATCCATGAACATTGGTATTTGAGCTTTCCATAAAAAATAAAAAATATAAGTTTCAGCATTTTTGAAAATTCTATCCCCAAGTGGGTTAAATATTGCGCGCACTGCAATCCGACTGACTGAAACTGAGTAAGCGAGTGATCGCACACAACAGCGAGCGAGGTAGACTTGTAACTTGTAAGTTACCGCGCGCCATTTTTTTAGCGCTGAATTCATATTAGTTTTGAACTTTTGAACAGAAGAAAGTATAAAAAAGTAAAGTTAGTATTGTAAAGATTATGTATGTTAGTAGTAGCGTAAATCGTGTAATTAAAATAAAATTCCCGAAAGTACCGAAAGAACCGGGAATCAAATTGGATTTCCCGGTTCTTTTTTACTGACAAAAGAACCGGGAATTCCCGGTTCTTTCGAGACCGGGATTTCCCGGTTCTGAACCCTACCGACTAGAGACCGACTACGGACCGACTAAGGACCGACTAGGGATCGACTACGGACCGACTAAGGACCGACTACGGACCGACTACGGACCGACTACGGACCGACTACGGACCGACTACGGACCGACTACGGACCGACTACGGACCGACTAGGGACCGACTAGGGATCGACTAGGGACCGACTACGGACCGACTAGGGACCGACTACGGACTGACTATGGACCGACTAGCGACCGACTAGGGACCGACTAGGGACCGACTACGGACCGACTACGGACCGACTAGGGACTGACTACGGACCGACTAGATACCGACTAGGGACCGACTAGGAACCGACTACGGACCGACTAGAGACCGACTAGGGACCGACTAGGGACCGACTAGGAACTGACTACGGACCGACTACGGACCGACTACGGACCGACTACGGACCGACTACGGACCGACTATGGACCGACTACGGACCGACTACGGACCAACAACGGACCGACTACGGACCGACTAGGGACCGACTACGGACCAACAACGGACCGACTACGGACCGACTAGGGACCGACTACGGACCGACTAGAGACCGACTACGGACCGACTACGGACCGACTACAGACCGACTACGGACCGACTACGGACCGACTGCGACTTGCGAGAGCTGATGATTGAGGATTTTGGAGACAAGTGAAGGATACAGAAGGGTAGAGTGCAGCCCCATGTTGTTGGTACTCAAACTTCTTATCTTCGTCTTTATGCTCACGTGGTCAGATTTTAAAAGCTTATATCCGAAACTATATGGTGATGCCCAATGTAGTTGGTACTCAAACTTCTTATTTTCGCGATGTCTGTGTGCTTACGTGGTGAGATTTTTAAAAGCTTATATCTCCGAAACTATAGGGTGCAGCCCCATGTTGTTGGTACTCAAATTTTCGCGACGTCTATATGCTCACATGGTCAGATTTTTAAAAGCTTATATCTCCAAAACTATAGGGTGCAGCCCCATGTTGTTGGTACGCAAAATTCTTATTTTCACGATGTCTGTGTGTTTACGTTGTCAGATTTTTAAAAGCTTATATCCACGGAACTATAGGGTCGAGCCCCATGTTGTTGGTACTCAAACTTACTTTCGCGATGTCTAGATGTTCACGTGATCAAATTTTTAAAAGTTTATATCTCCGAAACTATAGGGTGCAACCCCATGTTATTATTACTCAAACTTCTTATTTTTGCGATGTCTATGTGCTCACGTTATCAAATTTTTAAAAGCTTATATCTCCGAAATTATAGGGTGCAGCCCCATGTTGTTTTATAATGCCGAACGTCCCCGCGAGCTGCTTTAGCAGCTCGCGCACCGAGCAACTAGTTAATATATATATAGCTGCTCGTGCTGATTCACCACTCACTCACTGATTGATCACCCCTCCTGTAAAATTTTGTATGAAAAAGTTTTTTTTCACAAATGGTTTCGTATAGAAGACAAAAATTCATTCAGAACAAAAATATGGAGAGAGCTGATGATTGAGGATTTCAGAGACGAGCGACGGGCACGCTTAAGGTATTGAAGATAGGTGGGAGGTGCTCGAGCAAAAGTCATTTGAAACATCATCCAATTGGCAGTGAGCTGAAAAAAAATTCAAAATGGCGAAAAAAAGATGGCCGCCATACAAATTTCGTCGGTGTCCATCTCGGAGGGTATAAAAGATGGAAGAGTGGTTTCTTCGCAAAAGATGATCAGGATCCAAAGGTCTACCCGATGAATAGAAAAAAAAATTCAAAATGGCGGAATTTATTTTTCCATAGAAAATGTATGGCGAATATTGAAGAGACTACAAGTTGTAAACTATGCAAGGCTTTGATGCGGTTCTTTGGAGAACTCTCAATGAAAAATATGGGAAGACATGATGATTGAGGGTTTGGAAGATGGTTGAGGAGCCCGGGCAGGGTATGGCAGATAGATGGGAGGTGCTCAAACAAAAATTACTCAAAACTTCATCCAATTGCCACTGAGCTGAAAAAAAAAACAAAATGGCGGATTCAAGATGGCGGCTATTCAAATTTCGTCGGTGTCTATCTCACCAAGTATAAAAGATGGAAGAGTGGTTTCTTGGCAAAAGATGATCAAGAACTGAAGATCTACAATTTGATGAACAGAAAAAAATCAAGATGGCAAAATTTATTTTTTTCACACAAAATATATGGCGAATATTGAAGAGACTATAAGTTGGGAAACTATACAAGACTTTGATACGGTTCCTTTTCAAAATTTGTTTTTATGGAAGAACTCTCCTTCTGGCAAATGATTCGGAGAAAAAAATTTGGAGAGTGATGATGATCGAGGGTTTGGAAGATGGATGAGGAGCACGGCCAGGGTTAAAGATGCTGAAAATGATAGAAGAAGGTGGAGGCTGCTAAAACAAAAATAATACTGAAATCCCCGCGGTCCGCTTTAGCGGGCCGCGCAGCCAAGCGCCCTACTAGTTGAAAATAAAACAAACATAATCAATTCTTATATTTAAGTTTGTTGATATCAGGTTCCAATTTACTCAAAAACAGCCGCAAGTCGCCACGTTCGGTAACACACAAACGATTTCTCTTTTTAGTAAGCAGCGTTGCCACAGCACTAAATCCACGTTCACACACATATGACGATGGGAATGCTATCAAAAATCGTTGAACAATTGACCACAATCCAGGGTACAATTGCGGGATCGGTTTTTGTAGCCAAAATTCTTAATATCCATTTTTGAACTTGATTTTTATTTCTTCGTTTGTTGTCAATTCTATAAGTTCTTCTTCCAGCTGAAGTGACATTGCTGTGTTGACATTTGAAAACGGTTTTTTATATCGAACCGAGTTTGAGCTATATCTTAATTAATATTAGTTGATGTTCACAAGATGTAGTTGAGAGTCGAGAGCTCAGTCGGTGTCTAAGAGTCTTCCTAGCTAGGTAGATGAAATTATAAATCGACCCCAAATCCCTACACAATGCCCCCTTTCTTTCTGGGTCTCTTACCGCCCCCCTTTAGGCCTGCAGCGCCCACAAGGGGGCGTTATCGCCCACGTTGGGAAAGACTGGTCTAAACCATAGCTTTGTGATAATTACGGAAAATAATCACAGTTATCATACTATGTAAAATGGTGGTAGAAACAAAAAAATTTGCATGACACGATCTGAAAGCAGAATTGCAGAATCTAGAACATAACAGTAATAAAATAGTGCCGAGTGACGAGTGTGTCGGTGAGCACTCACCATTGTGGAAGTGGACGGTGAGCGTGTTGAGGTAGTACTCGATGCGCGCGCGCGTCGGGAACGGCTTGTTGCGGAAGTCGCGCAGGCAGCCCGACAGCAGCTGCTGCGACCCGTCGCTGCGACAAACAAGAAGGAAAATTGCAATTTCACCGCCCTCGATTAATAGTGGTAGGTAGTGCGATAGTGGAGCATGTTGAGATGTAAGTAGTAACCTCTTGTGGTCGAAGCTCTTGGAGCCGTCGTTGAGCACGGCCATCACGTAGGGGTTGTTGTGCTTGTTGTCATTATCGAACGAGTCGAAGATGACGCCCAGCCCGGTCCAGCGGTCCGACGAGCCGAACACCTCGCCCGTGTAGTCGCCGCGCGCCGTCGTGTACCAGAACGCCTGCGAACAACGAACAACAGTGCAATGTGAGTGGAGTGAAAGTGGGGTGAAAGGAAAGTGAAAGTGGGGTGAAAGAAAAGTAAAATATACTTCGAAAACAGAAATTAAGAGTTAAGTCAGTGATCTCTTTCAGGCATCCTGGACGATTATTTGCAGATAACTCGCTTAAAATCGTATAGAAACTACGTAATGGGGCGTTTTATAATGTTGCGTTTGCTGGTGTAGGGTAGCTAGCACTTTGGCGGGCTTGGGATTTCAATGTGTCCTTCAAGCTACGAGAGAGAGAGTGAGAGAAGTGAAACGCATATTGGGTCTTCCACCTGTCAAGAGAGAGAGGAGTGAAACGTCCATCGGTTCTTCAACCTGTTGAGAGAGAGAGAAGTGAATGGAATGTAAGTGAATGTTACCAGGCCGTCGGCTCCGATGCGCCCCCTGCCGGTGACTTTGAACATGACGTCGACCTCCCACCAGTCGAAGTTGACGGGGTTGCGCGTCCAGATGGCGCCCTTCTGGCTGCGTAGCGACGGCGCCAGCCGCACGCTCTCGCCCGACGCTATCGCGTCTGGAACAGTCAAGCGCGGGTCAGAACAAGCATGCTGCATCAGATAGGATTCCATGTCATTACAAATCCGCTCCTTGTAATGACAAAAAGTTAGTTATGTTATAGGTATTGTAACCTCTATCACCCATATCGTGAGACAAAGAACTATAAAGACAGCACAGAATGAAATTATGAACAAAATTATTAAACTTTGTGCATAAATTCATTCTATGTGCTGACATCATAGAATTTTTGAGATTTTATAATTTAGTATTTTAGGAGTTACGACGGAGTTGGACGGACGGATTCCAACTCACGTTTTTTGGCACTCATTACTTCGAAAAAATCATATTGTAGGTAGGTACCAAGCACAGACTACTCAATCCTGATGCTGCAGGGTACTGAAATTGTAAGCTATAGGGATTATTCAAGAACTGTTGGTTGCGAATATACAATACTTAAACAAACCAACTTCAACGCCACTACAAAGTATAGAAAGAATTTTTATTTGTATACATAATATGTATGTATGTATGTATATGTTACAGAAGGCTATAAAAAGAAACGAAATCGACGTATCACGCTTGCCTTACTGTAGTGAAATTTAAAGTCGGTTCTTTGGAAACCTTTTTTATCGTTTGTATATAAAACTCCTCTTAAAATAATCAGAGAATCATTGAATTAACATAAAACAATAATTAGGTACTAAGCTTGAAATACTATCACAAACAGTAGTACAACTAAAAGGTGTAAAACACAAGTTAATCTAATACAAACATTGATATTGATAAGAGTTCATAAAACAATAACTTGTATACTGTCTCTGTATAAACTAATCATTTTTAGGGTTCCGTACCCGAAGGGTAAAAAACGGAGCCCTATTAATGTCACTCGGCTGTCTGTCCGTCTGTCCGCCGGTCACAGGTCTCTAGCTCGCAGACGAAATGAGTTACAAACCTGAAATTTTGGTATTTAGTGTAAAACGTTAACCCAAAATCAAATATTGAATTAGAAATTGAATTAAATTATTTTTCAGGGGGGCTCCCATACATGAAAAAGGAGCCGGAAAAAAAAATTTTTCTTTACCCTAGCTTGTGGGGTATCATTGTTTAGAGCTCATTAAGAGTACAAATATATATTTTTTTAATTTTTATCTCAAAAGATAAGGGAATGGGAGGCCATCAAAGTTGTCAGTTTTAGACCATTTTTGTGACGGGGGCTATCTCAAAAACTAAACTAGTTGGGAATATGATCAGTATATTATGTACTATATGCTCTATTTAAACAACAAATACTGAAAACAACGATTTATTAAATAGTTTATAAGCTGTGACCAAAATAAACGAAAATTTTTTTGGGTTTTTCTTTCACGGTTTGTTGCGATGTCTAGCTCGGAAATTAAATATTTCTTAGACCCAAAATATTATATTGTTCATAATTATGTACGGAACCCTGAAAGAGCGAGGCCCGACTCGCACTTGGCTGATTTTTGGTTTTTAGAGTTCCGTACCCAAAGGGAAAGGATGGAACCCCATTAATGTCACTGCTGTCTGTCTGTTGGTCTGTTATGTCTAAGATGTCACAGTTCATGTCTAATTGGCTAACAATCGTACAATCGCCGAGTTTCTTGCTGGTTCTTCTCAGTTGGAACGGCATTCCGAACCAGTGGTAGATTCATCTGACTATTCAAAAGCACTTGTAAAAGTTTATTTGAATAAAAAACTTTTCTATTCTATTCTATTCTAATCAAACGATGCGATTTCGTTGCACTAAATTTCCCTCAGTCTTAATTGAAACTCGCAAGTAATCGCAGTACTAATTTTTATCATTCAACCGCATCTTTGGTCGTGCGATTGTTAACCAATTAGGAAGACAGGTATATATAGCTCATAGACAGAACGACGTCACAGATCTGAAAGGAACGTGACGAATGTTGAAGAAAAAAATACAATTTAATTATTTTTCAGAGGGGTCCCGCCATTCCATACACATATCCATACATCATATGGTGTAGTTTGACAACCATATTAGAGCGAAGCCAGGCTCGCTCTTGGCCGATTTTTGCTTACTGCTTAATCTACTCCCGTTAGCTTCCATTACCATTTGTGTTTGATTATTTAGGAATTAATGTTATCTTAATTTTTCAGATAGGAAGTGATAATAATCTCATACATTGATAACTGAACTCAGAAGTTGTTAATAATGTTTTGTTTTGCAAATATGTTGTCATGATATTATTGTATTACCTACTTAGACTATCATTTAATCGCTTAGCAGAATCATCATCATGATCAACCCATTACCAGCTCACTACAGAGCACGGGTCTCCTCTTAGAGTGAGAAGGGTTTTAGCCATAGTCTACCACGCTGGCCAAGCGGATTGGCAGACTTCACACACCTTTGAGAACGTTATGGAGAACTCTCAGGCGTGCAGGTTTCCTCACGATGTTTTCCTTCACCGTTAAAGCTAGTGATATTTAAATACTTAAAACGCACATAACTCCGAAAAGTTAGAGGTGCGTGCCCCAGGATCGAACCCACGACCTCCAATTAGAAGTCGGTCGTCCTAACCACTAGGCTATCACAGCCTTAGCAGAATACTTAAGATATACTTAAAGAAGACTTCTAGGCTACTAAAGATAGACTGGGTGGCTACTAAAGATAGAAAGTTTTAACCACTAGTCTGTCATCGCTTCTTGATGATGATAATTATTATCAAAATTATATTGCAAAATTTTGAGTTTTAATAGTTGTTCCACATAATCAATTATTCAAAGTCAGTCTTTAAAAGTTATGGCCAGATCACAGATCTAAAATGCTTATACAGTATTTTTCAGCAAATACAGTATTAATTTGCGTGACAACATAACCATGCAAAGTTTCTTACTTCAAATTAAACACCACCTACATTGTAAAACTGCTTACTGCAACAATATTAAATACATGCTGTGCAATTTTAGTACCTAATTTGAATTGATTAAAGTTCAATTTCTTTCGCAATCAGAAACAATAACAAGTAATAAGGTGCCAAGAATGCATAATTAACTTGGTCGCAGTTTTGCTTATGCTAAACATTTATTGGTACATGCAATTTTATTCCTTAAGTTAAATGAAATATAGTTAACTTGGGTGCAAAGATAATTTGTGATTACATATTATGCTTTATTGAAATAATAAGTGTAAAGTTGATTTATGTTAGTTTATAATAATGAAAGACTAAAATAGAGTACGAAACCTAAAACCCACTACTCCATTTATTTTTAATTGACTTCCAAAAAAAAGGACTTTTTTTGATGAAAATATGAATATCTCTAAGCATGGAAAATTAGCAAGCATGGGATAAATCCTGTTTATTGAACTTCACCCAATACCCGGTAATTTATATAATTAATAATTTTAATAAAACTTGACACATCTGTGTAGTTCCAATGAATGCACTTTAATTTAATCAGCAATTAATTAAACAGTAATTATTTATTTAACAGGTATTTATCATTACCTGCTATATTTAACTACTGGTCCTTTATTACTCATTGGTATCTTAATTACCTTTTTAACAATTCAAAAACGAATTTCGCATTTGTTCAATTGAAATCACTAACTATTTTATTCAATTGAAATGACTAATTAATTATTTACTGCCCAAGACTTAAGTCTTAAATGCATATGGATTTTGGGTTTTTGAAAATTGTATGGGAAATCTCTAATTTTCTGGGATATAAGATATACTGTGATATGATAAACTATATCTCCAGGATGCAAGCTATCACTGTGTCAAATTTTGTCAATATTGGTTCAATAGTTGATCAGTGAAAAGGTATCAGATAAACATATACATAGTTTTACATTTGCAGTATGAGGATTTATAGATTTCCATCACTTTCTGAAGCAAATTTATCCTGTAACCGTAATAGAGATATGGTATTTATTTTATTTATTTATTGTAATTTAAAACTACACTCATTAAATAAAAGTTAAACTGCCTGTTATTGGAAACAACTGCTTATTAAGCTCATATGATTTACTAGATGATGCCTGTGACTGCGTCTGCATGGATTTTTGGTTCAAAAGTAGCCTATGTGTTAATCTAGGATATAATCTATCTCCGTGATTCAAATTTCAGCCAATCAGAAAGAGTAACAAACAAACATCCATACATCCTTGTTTACAAACTTTCACCTTTACATACTAATATAATAAAGCGGAAGAGTTTGTTTGTTTGAACGCGCTAATCTCAGGAACTACAGGACCGATTTCAAAAATTCTTTCACCGTTGGATATGTAGTGATCCCTGAGTGCTATAGGCTATATATTATGTACCACGGGCGAAGCCGGGGCGGACCGCTAGTTATTTATAATATAATATTAGTAAGGATAATATGATATGAACAATTGCATAGCCCAAAAACACATTTCTAAAATGTTTATTTGTCTGTCTGTTTGTCAAGATTAATGAAGAAAGAGTTTTGCCATTCCCTTCAGAACACTTTGGTGGGACATTTGATAATTACACGAGGAGTAATCTGAGCTACTTTTTATTCTGAAAAATCAAAGAGTTCCTGGATTTTTAATCCAATTGGACAAAATTCAACTTACTTCTTTTTACCAACAAAGCAAACATTTAAAATAAAATAAAATAAAATAGCCTTTATTTTTCAGAAACCAATGATTACTAAAAGATAATAATAAAAGTTATGCACGATAAAAGTTATAATATGTCCCTGGTTTCTGTGTGCCTTTTGGCAAAGGCCTCCTACAACTGTCTCCATTGGACTCTATCATTTGTTACTCTGGTCCAGAATTACAGATTAAGAAGCAAACATTTACTACTGTTTATAAATATTACACAAATATTGAAAAAAAGTTATAACTGTAGATACTTAGTTTGTAATTTTGTAGCACTAAAATTGAACATTAAAACATGGATGAAGTATTGAAAGAAATACATTTTCAGTTTCATCAAATATTTTTACATCGTGTAAAATTATAAGAATACCATCTTTAATTCATAAACTTGAAGATCATTTATTAAAAACCTGTAAATAATTATGCCGTCGTGGAACCAAAACGCGAGTAAACCACATTCGCTTCTTGCTCTGTCGCACACGACATATCACGTATAGCGCTGTCCCATTCACACATGACAGTTTTCACTGACGTGTCTACTGTCTCCGTCAGAATCTAATACCGTAACAACAAGCTATTTCTATTATAGAAAAACTCAATTCATAACACAAAAACACTCAATTATATCATTAATAATAATATCTTTAGATACTAGAAGTGTTATAATGTAGATTTCAAATAGGGTTGTGGATAAAAATCGTACTTACTTCCTCCGTATTCCCAAAACGGAACGGAACCATCTTTTTGAGCTAAATATGGCGGTTTGAACGAATATTTGTATTCGAAACGTTTATGAACTGTCTGTGAATTAGATCTCACTAATAGGCATAGTACTGAGCACAATAATAAATTAAAACTTATAAAAGACATGATCGGCAGTCAACACCTCACGACGGCACGAAACAAAATGTCAATTTCAAATTGATTGAACTTGAAGTTAATTGAAATTTGAACTGTCAGTTTTAATTGTCAAATGTCAACCTATGTTGACCATAGAGATAATAATAATAAGTAGAGTAGGCATACCTACCTTAAAAACGTGCCAAAAATACACTCACACACGCACAATCCTGTAACATAAAATGGCGCGTGTTCATTGTGATGTCTCAAGTTGTGCGTGTGTGAGTGTTCATGTATACATTTAGGGAGGCCATCTTAAGGGAAGTTGCAATAAAATTTCTGCCACGATCTGTTTTATTGTTATGTTTAAAAATGTAGTGTTGTCTCTTACACACTTATGAAAATTTTGATAAGCTTAAGCTATTTTCCGATCCACTATTTTCTATAGGACATTATGCCAAGTCCTCTTCTATCTAAGACAAAGTATCAGTCTTCTTCTTCTTCCTAGACCCCGCGTATTTAAAACGAAGAAATAGTTATTATATCTTTCGTTTTTGCTTACGACAATATGCACTGTCCAAAAAAAGATCGCAATATAATTTCAGTGTCATCTTGAAAGACAGATTGACAAGAAATTTGTATTTTGCTAACCGTCTGGTGATAGGGTGGATGCTCCTAAAGCCGCCCAGCAAAAGTCGGCACTCAGTTCTATGTTTGTAAATATAAACATTTTGGTGCCGCTTAGGCACACTGAGTATTTTATGTGTACATATAGCTTGCTCTAATGGGAAAATAGTTTTAAAATAAGGCAGCATTTTTTTGCATCCCTATCCCTCAATTATCGCTTAGAACGAGTGCAAGTGCGTAAATCGCTTAATTTCTTATAAAATTTCTGTTTTCCGAGCGTCGTTTGACAAGATATAAATTACGTATGAATAATATTTAAGACTTGTTGTTGCAATTTAATTTGTCATAATATTTGATGTCTTGTAATAGTAGTATAACATGATTATTTTACGTATTTAAAGAAAAACAAGGGTGGTGGACTAAGGAAAACCAGTAATATGAGGTACCTGGGGTCGGCAGGGGGTGCCACCTTTTAGAATTTGGGTTATTTCTAAGGTATCCTATTGTGAGGTATCCTGTTTATCCTATTGGATAAATATTGTCCAATATTGGATTGTTTATACAAAATTGGATGTTGTTGGTTGATGTTACAAAATAATTGGATGTTGTCTATACAAAAAATTGTCTGATTGTTGAAAAAAATTCTATCCATTTCTTCAAAACTTCTATTAATTTTGGAGAAGGGTATTTATTTGGCGGGAAAATAAAATAAAATGAAAACGAGAAAAGAGTTCCTATAAATATTAACAAAAACATTAATTTACGCGGACGAAGTCGTGGGTAAAATATGATTTTCTTTCAGACACGTGAGGGCCGACTTTGAGGACACAAATGCTGGAAAAAGGCACAAAGGTGCCGAGCTTAGGCAAATTAGTACTTATTTTTTAAATAAATTAAAAATTACTTCTTTATACAAAAAGCAAATACTATTAGTTGACTCAAAAAGTCAAAAGAATCAAGTATTAGAAGAAAAAATATTGTACTGAAATTACTTCGTTTGACATGTCTACGAATTTTTAAACGTGACACAGACGTTAAACTGCCGACTTATAGAGCATCCACACAACTAAGTCAAATTACGTTATTTTGTAATTTTTAAGTTCTAAGTGCTTTGTTGTGCGAAATTTTTTATCTGACAATCCCTTTTTTAATTAGTCACGGTTTATGCAGCTTCGCTGTAAAAGTCGAATAGGTGTATTATGAGAGAATAACACGCGGTTAAGTTTCACTAATGCTCAAACGCGATATGATTCTATTAAAGACTACTTCTCAGACACGTTATAATTCATCATCATCATTATCAACGCCTTAAGGGCCCACTACAGGGCACGAGTCTCGTCTCAGAATGAGAAAGGTTTATGCCGTAGTACACCATGCTGACCAAGTGTGGATTGGTAGCCTTTGAGAACATTATGCAGAGTGTCAGGCATGCAGGTTTTTCTTCACTGTTACAGCAAATGATGGCTATCACCGCTTTTTAATTAGTACATGTTATAGTTAGTACCTAAAAATAGGCATATGGATATTTATTATACGGTAATCTTATATTTAAAAGCATTTAAGGTAGTGCAAATAAACTATAGAATATGTAACATAAAATAACATAAACAACAAATAAAAATGTGAAAGCTAGTGCTATTTTGTAATTTACTTAGTAATATACTACTGTTAATAATTGATATCGATTTTAAAATTATCTTAAGGGGGTCGTTAATACTTGCCGTTTACCCTACGAGAAATTGACAGTCAACTGGACGTAGCTTAGTAGAAATGAGCCAACCCATAAAAAGTTATTCTGAGTAATCGAGGTTTGAAGTTTGGATGGTAATTGCTGCAATGATATTGTCTTTGGAATAGTTGAAAATATTGTCAAATATGGGCAAAAATACTAATATTTTTATTGTACTTCAAAGACTGACGTATCTTACGGTTATCGGGGAAAATTTGGGTTTGAGTCGTTTCTGCTAAATTGGTTTTAACACTACGGGGTATTTTTCTTAATGCTCAGAAAGGAACTAAAAACAAAACTTTCTAAACAAATTGATATTTTTAAATAAAAATGATTTATTTCGGAATGTTTAGGCCCTTATAGTGCAGTCAAATTTGACTCCAAAAGTGGCTAAAATCGCAAACGAACGGCTAGTTCTGATTTTTTAATATGTTGTTAGGACCACTACCAGTAGTGTAAATCCGATTTTGCAACTTCGAAAGACCTGTGCTAACTTTGCAGCACTCGAAAAACCGCGAAATTTTCGCACTACTTTTGGTTTTTTAATATAAGTCCTAAACTATGGGTTTAAAAAAAATATTTTCTATACGTTTTTAAAGAAGATTAAAATTGCTACAATTTAAGATCAAAGTTATAGTAAATTTAATTAGATTTACTATAACATTTTTACCTATAATTCTACACATAAAATGAGTATTATCCCCAAGATCGCGGTCGAAAATTGACCAACTCTTAAATTTTCACTTTTTTTGAAAAAAGTTCAATTTTAGGAGAGCTGTATCTCGGCAATTATTGAAGCTACAGAACTGGTTCTGATGTCAAACTGTAGCAATTTTAGTCTACTTTAAAAATGTATAGAAAATATTAAACAAAAATGCGTAGTTTACGACTTATATTGCTCGGAACTCATAATGTCATTTTAATACAGATTAATATGTTTCATAAATATCAATAATAATATAAATAATTTTTTTCTTGAATAAATAACATTATAAATACTTAATTTAAATACTTAGTAATAGTTTTAATACATATTTCTTGTGGATGTACATGGTTTTTTCTTTCAAATTACATTCAAAACAAACTAAAGAGAAAACTGCAATTTTCGCATTTTTTAAACTTTTAGGATTTGTAAGTAAACTATATGGGCTACAGACGTTGTTTAATGTTTAAATTAAAGCTAATTATATTTACTACAACATCTTTTCAATTAACTTTACTCGTAAAATGAGTATTTTCCCCAATATCGGGGTTTAAAATTGACCGAATCTTAAAATTTCACTTTTTTGGAATTAATTGTCAATTTTTGGAGAGCTGTATCTCAATAAATATTGAATTTAAAGAGCTAGTTTTGGTCTTAAATTGTAGCAATTTTAGTCTACTTTAAAAAAGTATAGAAAAATATTTTTTTAGAAACGCATAGTTTAGGACTTATATTGAAAAACCCAAAAAAAGTGCAAAAATTTCGCGGTTTTTCGAGTGCTACAAAATTAGCACAGGTCTTTCGAAGCTGCAAAATTGAATTTAGACTACTGGTAGTGGTCCCAACAACATATTAAAAAATCAGAACTAGCCGTTCGTTTGCGATTTTAATGTCAAATTTGACTGGCGTATTAGGGGGAAGCGAGCGCAGAAATTCTGCCAGCGGAGCTAGAGCCCAAGGGCTCGAAAAAAATCGAGGAGAACATCGTCTTAAGGGCGTCTCCTGTGAGTCTCGAAACTCGGCTTACGTGACGTTGGAATGCTAGTTTTGCAATAGACTAATCCATACGTCCCCGTAACAGAGGAAGGGATTCACGTCAAAGTATGGCGGGCAGCTTTCTCAAGGTAATTCTTTGAAAACTGCTTAAAGTGTTGGGCTAGAACAGGGAGATCGAGATCTTGGAGATCAATATTGCGCACAAACCACGGGGCACCCATTGCCGTGTGCAGAAACTTATTCTGCAGTGTTTGCAAAACTACCTAGTCTGCTTTAATCGAGAAGGGAGGGATATGTGCAAATACTATGCATGTGTAGGACATTATTGAGCGAATACAGGTTATTTGGTCGATCACAATGCACAACTTGAGCACAAATGCTGCCTTTTGGGGCTTTACGTCTTTGAGCGGCAAAGTTCATCTTATCGTCTAAGTTCACACCTAGATATTTGGCTTTGTCTTGCCAGGGGAAAAGAACGCCGTATAGAAATTATTTCGGCACGTTTGCCGGAGTACTTGCTACCACGCTTTCCTGTAAAAAGCACAGTTCCGTTTTTTCACCGTTGACCACTATTCTCCAGCGGCGGAACCAGTCGCCTAGACCCTAGGTGACTAGCCGTAACTTGGAGTCGAGATCGAATGACCGCGAATTGGGTATGGGTCGTATATGTCATCTTATCGTCCGCAAACTAGGCTAACATAACATCTGGGGAGCAATGTATGTCGCTGGTAAATAGCGCATACAAGAGAGGAAATAGCACTGCCGGGGGACTCAAGCACCAAGTGGTCTCGGAGATGATAAGATGCCGTCCAGGCCATGGGTGTTGCCAAGCGGGAGCAGATAGGGACATCTGCCCCCCCCCCCCTAGAGATTCTATCTGCTCCCGCTTGGCACTTGCTACATGAGGCAGTTGATTTTTATTAACATAAGTTTTGATTTTTTTATCTCTTTTGTGAGAATTGTTTTATCTCTGGTAACATTACGAAACGTCAGATTTCCACCAAATTAAAAATCAGAGTATAGCCAAATGCAAACAAAGTCCTAAATTCACTCACTTGACTTATAATTAATAACTACTTTCAGGTCAATTCAAGAACTTGTAATACTTGCTTTACACCTTCATAACCTCTCGACTGGACCTAAAATTCATTTTTCTTTCCATCCTCCATATATATTATTTATCTAGTCCCCCCCTTTGCCCATCAGCTGGTGACGCTCTTGGTCCAGGCGGTAACGGAAGGTATGATTTATAAGAAATTCTCGTAGCAAACATACGAGTTTATTAGGCACGCCCAAACGCCCAACGCACACATAATTAAACATAACATAAAAAACCATGATAACATTGTAGGATCAGGGATCTTTTTTTCTGAGTGAAAGAAACAACCTTTAGGATCTCTTTGAATAGGTGTATGCGAAACGCTCTCGAAAACGAAGATAGGTGATAGTACTGATAAGTACTGATCGTGGTCATCCAGAAGTGACGTCTTTAAGGGCAGATTTATGCGCCACACGAGTGTTCGCCACTTCTCCCTGCTGGCCGACAGTCTGGTGCAATCGTGCAAGGGACCGCCCACAGCTGATTTGATTTGGTCGGTCCATCGAATAGGCGACCTTCCTCGCCCTCTGGTGCCCTCTACTTTGCCCTGTACGACAAGTTGCTCTATGGAGTCATTCTCACGTTGGGAGACGTGTCCAAAGGTTACTGATAAGATATTATAAAAAAAATGTGAAAAAAGTCGTTTTTACAAAAAATGCATTTTTTTGTGCAATTCCCGTTTTTGGGGAATAAAAAAAATATTGCCTGTATTTTTTTAAAGTTAAAAATAATCCAAATAAAATCAGCTGACGTTGGAGGACAGCGAATTTTGCGTTACCTTGACCTCGCGCAGTCACGTTGTTGCGCGTGATACCTACGCTATAAGGTTATTGCGGTTATTCTGGATTGTGTTTAGGTAGTCTAATAATAGCGATAAGTTTTCGGAAGCGGTCTCCTTATACCCTGTATAACTCATTTTTACCATTTTGTGGATTGGGTCCTTTCTGCTAAACTACGTCAAACTCTAGTGGTCTGAGATCCCGTCTTAGAAATTTATACCCTCATATGTTATTTAATTCTGATAGAGATTATATGCTAGATAATTCATAGATTGATACATTGCACTTTGGTTGCCTGGCTAAATTTGGTGCCTATGATGTTAAACACAAAAAAATTTAATCAATTTTTTTCGATCTGCTTCCGTCATCTGTTATTTAAACGAATTATATGTCAAATGAAAGATTATTTTATTCCCAATCGAACCGTATTTGGTTGCCTGGTCAAAAGTGGTGCTAAATCATGGTTGTCTGGATTTTAAGATATAAAATTTTCTGTGCGAGTGTTGAAAGTGACAGAAAAGTGTTGCGCGCGCAATTCCATTTGACAGACAAAGATGCAGTGAGGCAGGCGTGCACTCGGCAGGTGCTTAGTCTATACATAGATTAAAACCATAGACTTGCTGTGCCTGTCCATTAAAGATATTTGCAAAAAAATAAGTGAGAGACGTAAGGGATAAGTAATAAAACGTAAAAAACCTGTTTTTGAAAATTTTGTCTGTTTGTCTGTATGTTTGTGCATGTATTACGCAAAAACTACTGAATGGATTGAAATTATTTTTTATTATATATTATTTGATATTATTTGGATTGCAACCAAATACGGTTCGATTGGGAATAAAATAATCTTTCATTTGACATATAATTCGTTTAAATAACAGATGAGGGAAGCAGATCGAAAAAAATTGATTAAATTTTTTTGTGTTTAACATCTTAAGCAACAAATTTAGCCAGGCAACCAAAGTGCAATGTATCAATCTATGAATTATCTAGCATAATATAATCTCTATCAGAATTAAATAACAGATGAGGGTATAAATTTCTAAGACGGGATCTCCCACTATAGGAAAAAGTGGTTATTTTTGTTTAAAGTAGAACAAGTGATAGTAGCAAACTTCTCTTTTTTTCTTATGCTTAAAATCGGTACGAGTGAATGAGTCAAGAGATGCTTTGATTTCGTCTAAAATATGTCGCTTCCATAGTATGATTGTTCCTAGTCTTCTATAGGTTCATGATGTTGACATTATGCCATAGAGATAATAATAATAAACATTATGCGTTTGGTTTTTGCATTTAGCTTAAAAATATGAATTCCATAAATCACAAATTATTCGAATGATTATCTTAACAGTAAGTAGGTAATCGACATTTCCAAGAATTTTGTCAAATGACTATCCATTTCATTCGAGTGATTCGATTCCCATTCGAACAGACAGACACACACACACACGCACAGTCACGTCAGAGTTCAGACTTATAACACCCCGTTACATAGAATAAAATATTCTATGGCTTGTGTCCGATAAAGTTCGACACACATAAAAATAGGCAAAAATTATACGAATTGTATGCAAAACGACAATCTTATAAAACAGAGTCGTGTTTGTTCGAACACTTATAACTCGAAAACATCTGGACCGATTTTCATGGTTTTTGATTTGTTATATTTGGGACCGTCGCGTCCCGACTCCCGAATAGCAGAATAAGTATTAAAAATATTGAAAAATTAAGATAAAAGAAAAAACATTTTCCCATACAAAATGTTCATTAGTCTCAACTGTCAAATATTTAATACGTTACGGTACGTTACTCATACGTTACCCGTCGATACAGTAAACTCTCTCACCCGTACCTAATAATTCTTCTGTACATGTGTTTGTCACCTAACTCCTCTTAAACGGCTGGAGCGAATTGGATGAAATTTTGTGTGTATATTTCAATGGGTTCCTGGATGGTTTGAAAACACAATTACTGGGTAGGTACAGGTAACCTACCTTGTTTTGTAGGTGGCGCTGTTGTCGGTATGGTACCGGGCAGGACGAGCGTCTGCCGATAATATTAAAACACAACACAAAAGTCACCGTTTGTGCAGCGCCTTAATATCAAATCAAAGCTGGAATAAAAAATTATGAAATTCAAACGAAAGAGAAATGAAACCAATAATTATTTCAGTCTTAATATTTTATTGCAACTCTCCAAAAAGTTTGATATGCGATTTCAAAATATAAAAATACATATTTATAAGACAGTGGTTTTTTAAATTTATATAACATACATAATCGGAAACCTATGTATGTACAAGTCTACGTTCCGCCCCCAGACCAATTGCTTGGCTCTTTGCAGTACAAAATCATTGGTCATCTTTGTGCTTGTGGTCAGATAATAATTGGTCACTTTTGAGATATTATATTATGGCCAGGTTATTGATAAAAAATAATTCTGATGAATGTTCTGATGAATTTTTCAATTTTTTCAAAAATTGGTCACATTAGTGATTCGTGGGCAAAAATAATTGGTCATATTTCAGTCAGCTCAGCTGGTCAGCTCTATCCGACTGGTCGAGGTGCGTAGCGAACTTACAATCGACATCTTAGCTAATAAACTACAAATCTACATCTTAATATAAAATTGAGCACCTATATATTAATTATTTATGATTATTATTTTAACGGTCGGTCAGCCCTGAACACTGGCCCAAATCTCAATCTCTGCAGGAATCAAAGATTTCTCACAGGTCCAAATCTGAATAGCACGAAACGCCCCTTTGCGTAAACTATTTGCATTTTATATGTAGGTACGGTGTGCAAAAATAACTAAATGTTTTGAAAAAAAAAAACAGAAAATAGAAATTATTTCAAATGTGAACGCCATCGCCATGTTTGAAATGTAAAATCAAGCTTATTTTTTTCAGATTTTCTATAATTATTAAAACGGTGAATTATTATACCACACTATATAAAAATTAGTCGCTGTAAGCTGTAAAAGTTTATTTGGTACGTGAGTTGCGAACTTTGCTGATGGTTTTCTCACTTGAAATGCATAGACGATTAAACCACGAAGTTGATATGAGTCAACACTTCGCATTTTTTTGGAAAGGGGCGTAGCTTGCTGTTAGCACTTGGACAGAGTAGTAGGCATACGCTGGCCGAACATGCTCGGCGAACGTGTACGGCGCGCTTACTGGTCTGCTAGACACATTACAGGACGGGGTGCAATTCGAATAACCTTCGCACGTCGGCCGGCGCTCGCCGAACTAGTCAGGCCAACGTGAATTGGGGGCTTTAGAGTAAACCTGCTAACTCTTTTGAAACCGGAATTTTAAAACAAGAGAAAATACTGAATAACCAAAAGATAGTATTTTTTTTTCTCATTCCTGATTTCGTTAAAATTGGAGTTATCCAAGTTTATTCTGAACCGACGGATTTTAATATTTACGATACTACTACTTTTATAAGTTACAACGCGCAACTATTTTAGCTAATTAAATTGTACAAGATTTACGCGCGAAACATTTCCGTCTGCTATCGGTTGTGCGTACGCGTCATGGTCGCGTGCTTACAAATGAAATCCTAGCCCTCTATTTCACTGGTGCTTACAATATGTTTTCTGTGTAGGCTTTAGATTATTTCTTTCTGCGCAAACGAATATTATTGTTGTGACTTATAAAAGTGGTAGCGATTTCGATGTAAACGCTTAGAGAGCAACAGGACGGCATAGTTTCTAAGTAAAGCTTGCGTAATACTTCAAAGTGCAACTTAATTATACAAAAACTGACATTCATTACAGTTACGATAGTGATATGTAGTTTCACAGAAAACTCATTTTCAATTGGTAAATAAATTCCAAAAAAATACTTAAATTTCTAATTTTTATACCGAAATCAAAAGATTTACTAAATTATAAATTTTCTTCACAAACCAAGAAAAAACAAACATTGAAATAATCTCATATATTATGCAGAACAGCCCTGAATCATCGGTAGCCATCATCGAAGATGTCACTATGACATTCATCGCTGCGGATTCGGTCCTCGAGTGAATACAAGACATCACAGTGAACTGATTACCGTCCACACACAATACAATTGATCACGTATCGCGTTAGTTCCGGGCACCCTCACTCTCACTTCTCTCAGCGATCAGCGCCAAAATGGCGACAGTCAAATTGCTTCAGTCAATAAATAATGCAGTGTATTTGTAATAGAGTATGATTTTTACTTCCGTGGAATTCTGACGTTGCTTAATGTTACCAGAGATAAAACAGTTCCCACAAAAAAGATCAAAACTTATATAAATATAAAAACAATTGCCGCATGTAGATATCACAAATGCCTGACAGATACTTCCTGTTGATCATGTCATTCAACTTCCATTTTAGAATGTTCAATGTGCTTCTTTTGTTTTCTATTGCTGTTAGTTTGCACTTTCCACTCTTAGCGATTTCTATTTTAGGGCGAATCGATTAATATTATTACGCGGGTTAGGGCTTTTTTTATGTTGACACGGGTTTAAAGCAGTTTGGGGTGAAATCAAACTCCAGTTGGTAACCCTGTTTTTCATACAAATAATTCATTCTATGTATAAAATGACAACTGTCAGAACTCCACTGAATTAAATAGAGATCAGTGTGTAATCTATTCATCCCCCCCACTTTCTAACGACGACTCTTCTCCCCTGTGCCCCGCCGACGAATCATCCCCCACACTCTCCTCTCCACTTCTCGACTCTTTTCCACTCTGTTCTCTATTCCTGAGCTCTCTCTCGCTCTGCACACGCAACGCTCCTTCTTTATCACTTTCTGTATACTTTCTCTTTTTGTTATCGATATCTGCGTGTGTCTGTGTGTCTGCCTTGCGCGCTTGTGTTTCGCGTGTGAGTGTTTGTGTGTCGTCTGTTTCACCGCTGGTGGGTTGTGTGTATTCGGAAGTATTGGTGGGGATCACTAGCTCGCCGAGAACATTTCTAGAAATAAAGAAAAAAATACATTTAAATATCAGGGTAATTTCATCGGGTCGCGGATGGCCGGAGCGTATACGACGACCTCCCTGGCGCAGTGGTTCGCCTGGTTCGATTTCCGACAGGGACAATTTGGGATTTTATAATCACTAAAGTTGTCTCTGGTGTGGTCTGGTGGGAGGCTTCAGCCGTGACTAGTTTGGTAACTATCGATAAAACCGTGTTGGCAAGCGATTTAGCGTTCCGGTACACCGGCGTTCCATCGGATTACGAGCGTGAGAGAATACAATTCACCTATGTCTTCGTACACATTATTGCACTATAATATTCTCCTATGTAGTTATAAAGGATGCATGTGTGTCTGTATTAGATATGAGCGCCGATGGCCAATTCCACGGCGGCGGCGTGTCCTAAAAATTTTCACGGCGGCGGCGGCGTCGCGGCGGTGTGGTCGTGGGCCTTAAAGTTTTTATCAGGAATCGATTTTTTTAAATATAATATTAAATAGAACCCATATTGTAGGTTTAAAAAAGGTTACGTTATATTCTTCTTATACAGAAACGTGGTATAAAAACAATGTAGGTAATCGGTAATTCTTACATTTTACTTTCTTAGCAACAACAAATCACACTTTTAATCAAAATTTGTTTTCTTTTTGTAAACAGTTATATTCTTTACCTGCATTTAATTATTAACTATTTTATAAGCAGTTACAATTCTCCATAATAACATAACGTTAATTTAAATAGGAGGGCTTAGCTTGAATTTGTCTTAAATTCAAAAATATATAAAAAACAAAATTTATACATCACAATCACGAAGAATAAATACTTAGTTTTCTTTGATAAAGTTGAAAAACACAATATAAGCGAGCAAAATTCTCTATCATAACATAACATAAATCTTAATCAAAGCTTTCTAAAGCAGCTTAAAGCTTAAATCTTAAGCAAAGAAAAATTTAAACTTTCATCCCCTATTTAACCCACTTGCGGATAGAATTTCCAAAAATCCTGAAATGCATAGTTTTTATTTTTTATCAAAAGCTCAAATACCAATTTCCATGGATATCTCTTGAAAAATGACCGACTTTCATACAAACTTACATGCCCTATTTAACCCCCATAGGGGTGGAATTTCCAATAATCCTTTCTTAGTATGCGTATAGTACGTTGAAAAACCTTCCGAATTCAATGTACGTCTGTAATTATGTGTTTCGTCGACTACAGTAAGGCCACACGAGTAGATAAGTACAGAGGGAAAGCTTCTGCAAGCGGCCCGCTGTAGGTACACTCACACATATGTATGCGCACGTTTGTCACTCAACTGTACCGGTTGGTAGACTGAGCGCGCGTCCGTGAACCGTTGGTGAGTGTGTTTGTGTGAGTGTACCTACAGCGGGCCGTTTGTATGTGTTGGGTCGTTTAATATATTTTGTACCGCTTAATGCGGGTAGGTCGTGCAAACAATTATTAAAGTCAGTTAGCATCCAGCCTGTGTTTGATTTCGTTCCATTGGCGACGAGTCGGTTTATTTTATTTTATTTACCACGCGTTTGTAGTAATTAACTTAATTTAAAATGCCTATAGGTAAATTAGAACCGTTTGACTTGAATTCCAAACAGTGGCCCGCGTATATAAGACGAGTTAAGCAGTATATTATATTAAACGAAATAAAAGCTGAATTACAAGTGCCGTTACTAATAACCATAGTGGGTGAAACTACATACAATTTAATGTGTGATTTATGTTCGCCGGCGCATCCAGAATCGAAAGGTTTCGATGAATTAGTGAAATTAGTTTCGGAACACTTAGAACCAAAACGTTCGGAGATAGCCGAGCGCCATGTTTTCCGCTTACGTCGTCAACGACCGGGCGAGTCTCTCACGGAATATTTACACAATTTAAAGCATCTGGCGACGACTTGCAATTTTGGAACAACGTTAGAAGAAAATCTACGCGATCAGTTCGTGTCAGGGTTGGCGAACGAACTGATGCGATCCAGAATTTTCGCCGAGAAAAGCATCAATTACAAGGAGGCAGTGGAGCTAGCTCTGGCATTGGAGGCTGCAGAGAAGCACGCGGAGGTGAGCGGGTCTACGGCGACTCCGGCATCGACCTCGGGTGCGGGCGGCGAGGCGGGCGAGGGCCTGCATCAGGCGAGCGGGCGGCGCGGCCCGGTGCGAGCGGCGGCTGGCGGCGCCGGCGGGCGCGGGAGCCGCGGCCGCGGTGGACTAGGAGCATCGGAGACAGGCGCGGGGGACCGCTGTTGGCGGTGTGGAAAGAACCATCAGCCTAACCGGTGCAAATTTATCCACTATAATTGTGATCGGTGTCAAAAACGCGGACACCTAAAAAATATGTGTGATGAAGTGCGTAATCGGTGGAATGTGCGTAATAATTATGTGCAGGACGGAAGTGCCTCGGAGGAGGACGACTTCTTTAATATTGAATTGGCAGCGAAAGGTAACGGACCATATTTTCTTAAAGTGCAAATAGACAATAATTGGTTGGAATGTGAGATCGATACAGGTAGTCGTATTTCGGCGGTCAGTGACAAACTTTTTCATCAACTATTTTCTCATAAAAAATTAGTTTCTGATAATTTAATATTACGTTGTTACTCGGGCACGCAAATCGAATCCTTGGGTTATATCTATGTAGATGTAAAAGTCGGTAACGTTCGAGTACCCAATTTGACTTTATATATCATCAAGAATGGCTCGCGACCTCTGTTGGGCCGAGATTGGCTTCGCGCCTTAAATATCAAACAGATTACTTTAAAAGAGATAGCCGAAGATCGATTCGTGGACCGATTGACCACCGAATTTCCCGAAGTATTCACAGATACATTAGGCACTTGTAAGAAGATTATTCAATTACAGCTCACTGATAAGGAACCGGTTTATGTGAAGGCCCGGCCGGTGCCGCTCGCGCTGCGCGGACGCGTCGAGAACGAGCTCGAGCGACTCGAGCGCGAGGGGTACACGTACCGCGTGGACCATTCAGAGTACGGTACGCCAATCGTACCGGTCGTGAAGGAATGCGGCGAGATACGAATATGCGGTGACTATAAAATTACAATTAACCCAAAATTGAAGCGTGACTATTACCCTTTGCCTAGAATTGAGGAATTGTTTGCATCCTTGAGCGGAGGGGAGGAGTTTTCGAAAATAGACCTGAAGCACTCGTATCAGCAGGTACTGTTATCCGAGGACTCGCAGGCCTATACCGCGATCACTACCCACATAGGCACGTTCGTATATCGCCGCACGCCGTTCGGGTTATCGTGCATTCCGGAAAAATTCCAGAAGTTAATGGAGGAAACTTTACACGGAATTCCGGGGACGGTGGTATTTTTAGACGATATTTGTGTTACGGGGTCTAATAGACAAACACACCTGGCAAATTTACGAGCTGTACTTGAACGGTTGCGCTCGATGGGTTTTACTGTTAAGTTAAGTAAGTGTAGTTTTCTAAAACCTAGTGTGAAATATTTAGGTTTTATTATAGATAAACTAGGGTTACACCCGGATCCAAAAAAATTAGAGGCGATCCATGACGCGCCACGTCCCGAAAACGTTACACAGTTAAAGAGTTTTCTCGGATTATTAAATTATTACGGAAAATTTATTCCAAATCTCAGTATTTTATTGCACCCATTACACGCTTTACTGAAGAAAGAGGTGACCTGGAAATGGGATGCCAGTTGTGAGGCCGCGTTTTCGGGTGCTAAGAGCGCGCTAGTGTGCGATAAAGTGTTGGCACATTATGAAGAGGGTCGGCCGTTGGTACTGTCGGTGGACAGCAGCGCGTATGGGTTAGGCGCTGTGCTCGCGCACCGCTATCCGGACGGCAGTGAGCGCCCTGTTAGTTGTGTTTCACGCACTTTAAATGATTCCGAACAAAATTACAGCCAACTCGATAAAGAAGCGCTAGCTATTTTCTTTGGAGTTACAAAACATCACCAATATTTATTCGGTAGGCGGTTTATATTGCGTACAGACCACCAGCCCTTGAGTTTTATTTTTGGAAAAAAAAGGCGGTATTCCCCAGACGGCCGCCAGTCGTTTACAGCGGTGGGCGGCGCGCTTGTCGGCATACGAGTTTACTGTGGAGTTCGTGCGGTCATATGACAACGGACCGGCCGATGCGTTGTCCCGGCTGCCATTGCCGTACCAACGGACGGCCCCTTCGGAATCACTCAGCTATGTCCAACTTATCGAAGATAACTTACCGATTAATTTCAAAGATGTCGGTAAGGAGACAAAGAAAGATCCCGTATTGTGTAAAATAGTGGGCTATGTTATGTTTGGTTGGCCGTCGGTAGCGAGCTGCGAGGAGGAAATGGCTTATTTTGCTAGGCGGAATGAGATAGTGTTGGAATTAGGTTGCTTAATTTATAAGTACCGAATCATAATTCCGCCTTCGTTACGCAAGGAAGTTTTAAAAGAAATACATGAAGGGCACCTGGGAATTAATAAAATGAAAAATGTATCCCGCAACTATGTCTATTGGCCCAGTTTGGATCGCGATATTGAGGATTTGTGTCGAAAATGTGAAGCGTGTCGGATAGTCCGCGACTCCCCACCCCGAGCCACGCTTCATCCCTGGGAGTACCCGCTAAGTCCGTGGCAACGGGTACACGCTGATTTTGCGGAATGTGCGGGTAAGAAATATTTAATCGTTTTAGACGCACATTCTAAGTGGGTGGAAGTGATCAGTATGTCGCGCACGGATGCGGAGTCGACGATTTCGGTCTTTCAGACTTTATTCGCAAGATTCGGTCAGCCTGCTCAGCTCGTAACCGATAACGGCCCACCATTCAGCTCATTAGACTTTAAAAATTATTGTGCAAGTAACTGTATCAAGAGTGTGACGACGGCCCCGTATCGACCGCAAGGCAACGGTGCGGCAGAGAATATGGTGAAAACTATTAAAAAAGTTATCAAACGCGCTTTATTTACAAAAGAAAAGGTGTCAGTAGCCCTCAATAAATTTTTATTTCAATATAGAAACTGCGAACACGCCACGACTGGCGTGTCACCTGCCGTGTCTATGCTAGGTCGGCGCTTGCGCGGGCGGCTCGACGCATTGCGTCCGGATGTATCTTTGGTTGTACGCGCAGCGCAAGATCGCCAGATTAACAATAAAAAGGGTACGCAGAGACACATCAATATTGGAGATACGGTCATGGCGCGTGATTACTCCGCGAAAGGAAATAAATGGTCGGAAGGGGTAGTTGTCAGCCAGACGGGACCGGTGTCATATAAGGTTGATATTGGAAAGGGGGTACAATGGCGTAGACATCAAGATCAAGTTGTGAAAGCAAATGGGAAAAGCCGGTATTCTCTGGCGCGCACTAGTGCCCACTGTCCGGAAGAGGAAGCCGAAGTGAGGGAGAGCGAGGCCGACGTCACACATAAAAATGCTGTTGAGCTGTCCGGCGGTGAGGGTACTGAACAGGCGCCTGGGGCTTCGCATTCACCGACACCATTACCCCCGGACGTATCCGCGAGAGCTCTTCGAGCTTACAAGCGTAGTTTATTAAGTAAACATGTACTTCAAGAAGATTAATTTCTGTTTTAAAAAAGGGGAAAGTGTTGGGTCGTTTAATATATTTTGTACCGCTTAATGCGGGTAGGTCGTGCAAACAATTATTAAAGTCAGTTAGCATCCAGCCTGTGTTTGATTTCGTTCCAGTATGAAGCTTTCCCTCTGTACCTATCTACTCGTGTGGTAAGGCCTTTGACCGTGTGAACTGGAAGCTCCTATGGACAGTTCTCCAGGAAAAGGAAGTCCCAAAACATCTGGTCGGAGTGCTTCAAGGCGATATACTCACATAGTCTGGGGGTAGTAAGAACCGACAAGACGATATCAACACTTTTCTCGATTGGCAAAGGAGTTCGTCAAGGATGCATTTTATCTCCTATTCTGTTTAACATCTACGGAGAGATCATCATACGCCGGACCTGCGAAGACTTCTTTGATTTCGTCGGCCATATCACGATAACCTACAAAAACTTATAGTTACCGGGAGAATGGACAGCAAGAGATCGAGGGGTAGGTAGAGGAGTTCAATTCGCTGGACTGACCAGATCTGACAACTCTCAACATGAATGTTGCCGAAGCGGTTCACGTCGCTGATAGCCAGAACAGATGGCGCAACATCGTGAGAAATTAATTCCCTGATGGGTCACGAGCGAAGGTCACGAGTCACGACAGTATTGGGGGATTGACGCAAGGAGGAGTGTGCACCTACATCATAAAAGAAAGCTACTGTGAAAAAATACTGTTAAATAAGGGATGAAAGTTTGTATGAAAGTCTGTCATTTTTCATGTTATATCCATGAAAATTGGTATTTGAGCTTTCGATAAAAAAACAAAATATAATTATAAATTTCAGCATTTTTGAAAATTCTATCCCAAAGTGGATAAAATTTTGCGCGCACTGCAATCCGAAAACTGAGTAAGCAAGCGATCGCACACAACAGCGAGCGAGAGCAAGTAGAATTGTAAGATATCTTGCGCCATGTATTTTAGCGCTGAAGTCACCTTAGTTTTGAACTTTTGAACAGTAGAAAGTATAAAAAAGTAAAGTTAATTTATGTCATGTAAGTAGTAGCGTGACACGATTCACGCTACTACTTACATTACTTTATTACTTAATTAAAATAAAATTCCCGAAAGTACCGAAAGGACCGAGAATCTTTGATTTCCCGGTTCTTTTTTACTGACAAAAGAACCGGGAATTCCCGGTACTTTCGAGACCGGGATTTCACGGTTCTGAACGTGCGTGCGAGCGGGAAAGCAAGTTGCAACTTGGCACGACGGCGCGCCGCATGTTTCAGTCGGCGGCGGCGCGCTGTGTGAACTCACGGCGACGACGGCGCGCCGGCGCGGCGCTCATATCTAGTCTGTATACACACTCACGCCCTATAGCATCTCCTATATAGCTACAAAGGGTGCACCTATGTTTGCGTACACACTCCCGCACTATAATATCTCCTATGTTGTTATGAGGGGTGACCCTGTACCTGCGTACACACTCGCGTACTATAGTACCTCCTATATAGTTACGAGGGCGACCCTGTGCCTGCGTACACACTCGCGCACTACAGTATCTCCTATGTACTCACGCGACGTCCCCGGCGCGGGCGGCGCGCTGCCTCCAGCGGAAGAACTCGTCGTCCAGGTTGAAGGTGAGGTTGCTGCGCAGCACCACCTTGACGGGCGCGCGCGACTTGTTGCGTCGGAAGCGCGACTCCGCTGCCAACACGAGCGGACAATGTCGGGACGTGTGAGCGAACCGTTACTGGTGTAACTAAGTCGTCTCTCGATGTCAGTTTTGACTTTTGTCCAAGAAGGTTATAAGTGTATATTCTATATACCACTAGAGCTTGCGCCTTAAATATTTTAGTGAAGACAAGGTCATTCACCTGGCCTACTTTTTCTATACTTCACACAGTAGGTGAGACGAGACAAAGCAACTCCTGATTTATCCAAGGCCAAATTTGGAGCGCAAATTCCATAGGTTATATATATATCTTTATAGCTTTTGTCTATTCTTTTCGCAGACATTTAGACTTGAGCATAGACATAAAAAAACGGTCGTGGGATTGTCGGTAGAAGCTATGCTTGTCACACACATTGTCCATTGATTGCAAATAATAAAAAATATATTGAATATAGAAAAAACCATTATAATCTATACTAATAAATAAAATTGAAGTGTCTGTCTGTAATATCGAAATAACTACCTCATATTAAGCTCATATGGTTATTTGAACGGTACTATAACCGAATCACACGTTTTTAAAATTTTTGTCTGTCTGTCTGTCTGTCTGTTTGAACGGGCTAATCTTTGGAACGGCTGAACCGATTTTGACGAGACTTTCACATACAAGTAGAGAATTAACATAGGCTACTTTTTTAACCGACTTTCAAAAAAGGAGGAGTTGTGTTTTTCTACCTATGTACACCGATATCTCCGAGATTTCTGAACCGATTTGCGTAATTTTTTTTTAATCGATAGAGAAACATTGCGACACTGTCCTACAAAAAAATTGGATTACAACTCCTCAATCCTGATGCTGTAGGGGATCTGATCCCCAAAACTAATGGGATTTAGGCACTGTCGGTTATTTAAATTGATATTGGGGATACCAATTATTGTTGAATGACCTCGAGTAGGTACATGTCCAACTCCTCAACCCTGATGCTGTAAGGAATTGCATTCCGAAATCGTAAGGATCCCACGGAATTTTTCCGTTTTGTGGACGGGTTACTACTTACTACAGATAGGCTACTTTTTGTTCTGGAAAATCAAAGTTCCCACGAGATTTTTACAAACCTAAATACACACGGGCGAAGCCGTGGGCATCATCTAGTAATGAAATAATAATATGTACAAGTATAAATTGAAAATTTTAAAAAACCCCCGACATTCGCCATTTTGTGGCAGCGGCCATCTTGGATTTGTATAGTGCTATTCTACTAGTCAAGCCCTTTCATTTGATACCCATATTAAGGGAGTTGTGAAAAAATATGTAATCCACCATTTTGTAGCGGCGGCCATCTTGGATCGATTTTCATCAAACATAGCTAACAACACTCTCGACTAATTCACCTTTCAACCGCATTCAAATCGGTCCACCCGTTTGAGCGCCACAGGGGAACAGACAGACACACACACACACACACACACACACACACAGACAACGTCAAACTTATAACACCCCGTCGTTTTTTCGTCGGGGGTTAAAAATAAAATGTGGGATCTCACGGTGTCGTTTTTTCCAAGTTAAGTGCAGTCGCCCGACGTAAGAAGCGTAGCTTCAATTATTTACTTAAGAGGGGTCTCGAGTGGACCTTTCCCCATACAAACGTATTTTGCTGTTTCCTTCGTGGATATTGCCTCTAGAGCAATGATTTTTTCCCAAAAAATCTAAGTCTAATTAATGCGTGCCTCTATCATTTCCTTTTTTCCGAAACATAATCACTACAAGAAATATGACAATCCAAAAACCCGAAAAAAAGCCGGTTTTTACTGCTATGTTCAGATGGCTATCAGACAAATTTGATAAGTTTTTAACAAAAAAGAAAATAATAGAGGCATAGATAAACTTTTCCTCTAAATTTTGATACCACAATTTTTGAGATTTGTCCAGTTTTGAAGGAGGAAACAGCAGAATACGAAACGTCTTTTCGCCAACGTTTTTGTAGGTAAAATCAGCCTGAGCTGCAGTTGTCCCTATCATACTTTACGGGGGTGAGGAGGTGGGGGAGGGAAGGCTTACATGTACACTAACTAGGGAAGCATGGCCGTTATCGATATTTTTATCGATACTCTAGTGATATACACCGATGTCGATATTTACAATATAAAATGATTATTTTTATTTATTTTGTGTGATTGTAAGTATCATTTTTTATTGTTGCGATGATTTAAATCGCAGTTAGAAACAATTTTTTAAGTCGTTTAAATCAATACTTACTTTTTTAATGCAACAAAGTGAAGGAGAAATATATTATAATGTTCTGAATTCGTTGGAATCTTTTTTTCTTGTTTGTTCCCCGATTATTAGAAGACGCCTGGACCGATTTGAACAATTATTTTTTGTTTAGGGTTTAGGGGTACTTTCCAAGTGGTTCCATGTTCATTAAAAAAAAAGATCTGATGATGGAATCCTGGAGAAATCGAGGCAACTCTTCAAATTTTATAGAAAAGCATACAGCGATTTTGGCAATTTCATCAACAAGTGAAGCATTAGCATTTAGAAAGTACCATTTAGTAAAGTGGATCTAATAATGAAGCCAAAAGACAGGCACCGGAACTCCATAATAAGACAATGTGGCTAATTCTGTTGTACACAATCTCTAAACCTAAACTAAAATGACAGGTCTAAATCTATTGCTATCTCTTTCACAATGCTCTCTGCGGAAAAGGATAGCACTATTTTTAAACCTGTCAATTTAGTTTAGTTTAGAGAATTGTGTACAACAGAATCGGCCACAATGTATCCTAGCCGTGTTTAGGCTTGTTGAAATTGTAGTGAATTGAAATTGTATTTTTTAGGTATACAACTATAAAGTGAGAAATAAAAACTTTTTACCAAAAAAAATTGGTTGTCTGTAAATTTGATTACGGACAATAATTATTTTACGTGATATCGTCATCGAAACAATTACACAAAATCAGATGCACAAGCCGAGTCAAAACAGTGAAGCAAAGAATCAAGTCCGTTAACAATAGCCAATAGACCAGTGTCGATAATTTTTGAAAAAAAAAAAAGAAAATCAGAGTAGGATGAAACCCATTGGAAAAGGAGGAGAATATTATAAAAATACAAGGAAAAATAATTTACGGGCGATCTGAGCTCGGGAAAAAAAAGGGGGGGAGTTTTAAGGGTAAAAAACGGTTTATCTCGATTTCCGGCAAAACTACAAGTCCTATGGAAAAAAATCAAATGGCAAAGTTATAGGTAATAAAAAGATCTACAACTTTTGAATTTAAACTTTTTTCGCATAACCTCAAAATGTATGTGAAAAGTTCAAAAACCAAGTTTTTGGTTTTTTATTTTTATCTTTTACAATAATTTTTTTTTTCACGGAATTTGGTGAAAACTTACCTTTTTATGTCCCAAATACACTGTAATTTATTTGATTTGAAATATTTAGTTTTTCTCCTTATATTTGACTTAATATCGAAAAAGTAATATTATAATTAGTAAGAAAATTAGGGTGCTTTTTCGATATTAAGTCAAAATAAGGAGAAAAACTAAATATTTCAAATCAAATAAATTACAGTGTATTTGGGACATAAAAAGGTAAGTTTTCACCAAATTCCGTGAAAAAAAAAATTTATTGTAAAAGATAAAAATAAAAACCAAAAATTTGGTTTTTTGAACTTTTCACATTCATTTTGAGATTATTTGAAAAAGTGTAAATACAAAAGTTGTAGATCTTTTTGTTACCTACAACTTTTCCATTTGATTTTTTTCCATAGGACTTGTAGTTTTGCCGGAAATCGAGATAAACCGTTTTTTACCCTTAAAACTCCCCCCCCCCCCCCCTTTTTTCCCGAGCTCAGATCGCCCGCAAATTATTTTTCCTTGTATTTTTATAATATTCTCCTCCTTTTCCAATGGGTTTCATCCTACTGTGATTTTCTTTCACTTTTTATTATTTTTAAAGGGATCTACCCTGGTGTACAAGTCATACAATAAAATAAGAGTGGGTAGGTAAGTGTAGGTATCAGAATTACGCACGCTGCAGAACGCCGACAACTAAGTATCCGAATGCGACTGGCCGAATAAGCAAAGCGAGTCGACGACGCGGCGCGGCGAGGTGCGGGCGGCCGGCACACAAATACACTACTCGTGCACACATTGATAGCTCGCTTGGTACTCGCTAGTCAGGGCCAGAGCGATGGCAATAGTTTCTTCAAATACCTATTTTTGAGATTCCTCGCGACTCGAGTACCGTCTTAACGCAGGCCAACACCATAACAACAACATGACATTAACAGGACTCCGTTTTGCCCTTTGAGTGCGGATCCTTTCGAGTTCAAGTTTTGAACGCGACGTATTGAATTATACTCACGCACGGGCCACCGCTCGTCGCTGTCGTCCGCGCGCCTCTCTCCGCTCATCACAGGCGCGCTCACCATGGGCGCGCTCATCACGGGCGCGCTCACCACGGGCGCGCTCGCCATGGGCGCGTCCTCCAGCGACGACTCCGCCGCCGCCTTCGCGGAGTCCTCCCACTGCGCGTCGCTGCGCAACACACCATCATCATCATCATCATCATCAGCGTCATCATTTTAGAGTACATAACTCGACGCGGAAGGGGCACACTAATATGAGAAATGTCGACCGTTTAACTATGAGAGATCCTGTGCTAGCGACGGAGGGACGGTGGGTGGGGGAAGGGTATTGAGTAATGATAGGTGTGCGAAGAGTGACTGTTAGGTGCGACTAGGGTGATTGTTAGGTGCGGGAAGGACGATTGTTAGGTGCGAGAAGGATGATTGTTAGATGAAGAAAGGGTGATGGATATAGGTGCGGAAAGGGTGACTGTTAGGTACGAGAGGGGTGATTGTTAGATGAGAAAAGAGTGACGGTTGCGTGGCGGGAGGAGGGGTGATATCTGACGTAAAATTTAAATCCGTCACCCTTCCTGCACATCCCACCTACCTCAGAAACCGTCTCAGTTAAACAGTATAGGCCTGTCAAAGTTATTAGAGGGTTCCAAACGCGCCCTGGTCTGAGAAGAGGCCACAAGCGAGTCGTACTCACATGTACCGCGGCGGCCGCGTGGTGCGCGCTCGCACGCGCTTTCGTTTCCTCTTCGGCCGCTGCGTGGTGCTGGTGTGCGGGGTCACCTCCACGAAGTCTTCGATGATGATCTTCTTCTCCAGCGGTTCGTCTGTCGCGTCTATTCCGTCCGCGTCTATCGCGTCTAACTTGTCTATCGCGTCCGCTTTGTCTATCGCGTTGATGTCGACGAAATCTTTGGCGGTTAAAAGGTCGACTGGTTGGATGACGTGTTTGGACTTTTTGTGTTTGCGTTTCTTTTCAGGTTTCGGCTGAAGCAATATTTAGCATTTAATATATCGTGAGCGATTGCTTCAGTATAATATATGTAATTCATAATAATATAGTTGACTTGTGTTTCTTCATACGAACCGTACCAATCTTTTTCACCCCCTTTATTATACCATATATATGATATACCATATGGATACCATTTCGAAACATCCCTCCTAAGTAACTATAAGTGTACTTTTATTTTTAAGGTATTCGTATATTTGTCGGATAGATAGAAGTGTTGTAAGTTTTGTCGACAAAATATGTGAATAAGCTGTTCGATACATATCAAGTGGTGAAACAGACCCTTAATCTCCAGCTTCATCGACTTAGGCTGAGTGTCTGTCAGAAAGCGTTCCTTAACCGCCCCATTAGTCTAGTGGCTAGCTTGTTCGGCTACAAATTCATATAAAAAATTATGAGGTCCCGAGTTCGAATCAAACAGTCAACTACTATGCAAATCACGCCGATCCGTAGCTCTTTCGCGGCGTGATCGAAGAACAAACAAACACACTTAGGCATTAATATTATACTAAGCAAGGAAGTGGGAATAACACTGTATACCTCCAGCGGTGGGACGTGCGTGGTCGCTGGCTCGCGCTTAACCAGCTCCGACACGCGGTTGTGCTCGAACACGCGCCCGTTGTTGATTACCTGTGCGATACGAGGTGAGTTACAGCAAGTACACCTAATAAAATATTTTTTTAAAGAAAATATTTTTTACATTTTGTTTGCTGTTCCTCCATAATTTGTTTGTTGTATCCATATAACTAACACCGCAATTTCACGGCTAGTAAGTCCTACAAAATTAGTGTCATTATCGGAAAAAAATTCACGTGGCTACCCACGGCGAGACATGAAACGGCGCAGCGTCAAAGTGAAGGCTTCTGCAGCTAAATCAATCACCAATTTAAGAGTTTATTATTATACTATACTACACTATATATACTATACTATAATTTAGTCTTTAATTTAAAACAAATGAAAACACAGATATAGCATTTCATCTATAGCCTTGCGCCTCGTGCCTTTTTGTTTCGTCCTTTGCGCTTCGTCTACTATGAGTGAAGAAGTAAATGAGTGAGTGAGTGAATGGGAAAATTGAGTCTGATGAGTGATGAGGGTACGAGAGACTGACCTTGATATCCTTGTCGTTGAGCACAGCGACCAGGTCCCTCACAAAGCTGTTGTTGGGGTACAGCTGTCGGTGGCGGCAGTACACGTCCACCTCGAGGTGCTCCTCGCCGCGGTCGGCGGCGGCGCGGACCAGCTTCAGGATGAACTTGTCTTTCTTCTTTTTCCCGTGCTTGTGCTTCTTGTTTTTGTGGCTTTTCTTACCGCTCTTGTGTTTGCGGCGGCGCGTCGTGTTCCGTTCCGCTCCGTTTTCATCTTCCGTGTAGGATAGCAGCGAGCGGGATATCCGACTGGGTGAAACATGCTTTTATACAGCGAGTAAACAGACCGCTACCGAAAACGAAGACTGGTGATGGTACTGATGATTACCACAAAGATACCACAAAGTGTCTGTGCGCAATTCACACACGGTAGAAGTGAAACTTATGCTAATTTTTCGAATGCTGATATGATGTAAATATTGTTTTAAAGAGTAGAACCTTGTTTCTTTGGGTTCAAAAACGGAACGTAAGCGGAGAGCGGTCGTCATGAATACCGATTGTATTCTATCTCACTCTCTCGCAGGCTAAATCATATTTGAATATGTATGTTTGTCCCTCTCTGTCTTGTGGTGCAGAGCTTGAGAATTCAAACGATCTCCTGTCACCTTATAGACTCCTGGTACGCAAGAGAGGATTTTGGTGTCGCTTTTTTGTTGCAAAAAAAAATCTGCACTAATTTTAAAAATTCGCAATGTTATGCAAATAAAATAACATCTGACACTAGAGCTTAACGAACGTTGGTTTGATATCTAAAGATGTCGCCGGCCGCCCTCGCTGTCTACCTACTTCGTAAGCGGGGCATCGACCCCGAGTTGTACATGCTACGCATCACTCACCGGTTCCCGCGCAACTTTTGCAACCTCAGCTCCTGCTCGCTGGGCTCAATGTCATCTGGAACAACACCAAAGTTACACATTTTCGGAATAATTTTATGACGCGTGACAGGATCGGCCATTTTGGAGGACGTTACCAAATATTGTATAACCTTTAAGTGTAGAGGTCATAAAAAATTAAGAGACTCTTAGAATAATGCCGCGTTACGCGACATCGAATAAGAATAACTTAAGGCACTATCTCAGTAAGAAAGCAGTGGCGGCGCTACTAACAAAATAGAATAGAATAGAATATGCTATGCTTTATGGAGGCTACCTCATCTGATAACTTAGTTGTACAACCGATTTGGTGGCAGCCACCGGGATTACACGCTGGTAGCACAACCACTAATATATAGAGCTACTTGGCGTCACACACACTCGACCACCAGTGGCGCTACCAGGAATATTATAACAAAAGTAATGTTAACTTTTTAGCGTCAAATTAATAATAAAATCAAAATCTATAATCAAAATTGGTACACTGTACTTTTCAATTTAGCGTTCCGTTTTTCGTATGTTTTGACTCAGCGATACCCTCACTTCCGGTCCCCACCACGTTCCCCACCATGTTTGATTGTAGATGGCGTGACGGTGTGGTCGTAGGTGGGAGCATTTTATTTTGTCATTATAAGCGTAAGCACCAGGAAGGAATTATTTGGATTCCGGATATCTCAGGAAAAATAATAGGTAAGTTTTATTGGTAGGTAAAACTCGCTATTATTTATTCCGTCATCGATATCCGGAATCCATGTTGAGTGATGTGTTTGATTTCTCCTGGTGCTCTTTATTGATGCTATAACATTTTGTACACATTTTTAACGTTAATTTTTACAATTACATAGAAGTGAGGTAATGGTGAGAATTTTACTTACAAGAACTTAAAAAATAAAGCTATGTCCATTTTGAATCTGTGGTCACTCCCTAGGTGGCCAGACCGGTGGCGCCGCCACTGTGTCCTAGTGAGATATTGGGCTTACTCGTCATCCCGAAGTCGTTCATCTCGCTGTAGTCGATCTTCCACACTTGTCGCGGTGAGCTGCGACACTTGGCGACAGTCGCGTCGGAGCCAGACGCGCCAGTCGCGGCGAGACACAAGCGACTCTCCGCGTGCTGCAGCTGCTGTGTGGGCAGGTAGCGCCACTTCTGAAACGAGTTCCTCTTTCTACAGTCCCATTCGATCCCCTCCTCTACAGTCCCCCTCCCCGTGACGCTGTAACGGCCAATAGGGCGTAGCCAAGCAAGCGTAGCGTGCCCAAGCAGTATATACGATTCGGAAAAAAACCCCACTTTTCTCTGATTTGAGAAGCGAGGAGATAACAGCGAACAAGTGAAAAGTACGAAACTAGTGACCTCGGTTGTGACGAGTGTTTTTAACCTCGATCCCAAATCCTCGGACCCTAGCACGTAACAATATTATACGAGTTTCAAGAAACTACGATAGGACAAGTTGGATCCCCACACACACACCACCAGCACGGAAGATCTTGCCGTTGTGGTTGAGCCCATATCATACATGTTCGCACAGAAGCTACCGACAGACACGTTCACCCCGCTGAGCTGCAGCTTGAAGAGCTCCTGATCTACAAATGTGAGAAGGTAACGAGCAGAATACTTAAACATATAACATTTCGAACGAGAACAGACCTGCCCGCGTTGCTTCCCGTGGCAAGTGACCATCAGCACGCGCCGGCTGAGATCCTCGCCAACCTCGCCCGCTGGACTTCTGTAACAAACAACATGGTTGCATATATCCGTTACGTTCATGCGGAAGTGAAACTTCTCGAGTTCACATTCAAGACACACTCGTTAATGGTTAATATGTAATTTAACAATAAAATGTACCTACCAGTGGCGAAGGGTGGATATTTTCAAAAGGGAAGCCGGGATAAAAAATCCCTACAAGCTGGAAAAAAAAGCTCCCACCTTCACCATTTATTTATGCACTGATATTTGAAAATACTTTACATATGATAATTTGCAGCTTTGAAAAAACCTGTGGTACTAGCAAAGGTTTAAAGTACAATTTAATACACCTTCCACCAATAATAACTAAATCAAAAAACATAAAAAATAATAAGCACACGAAACACGACGCGCGAGTCATAAACACTTTTTGTGAAAATTAAATGATGTTAAAACAAAACACATTATCTTTCGAAGATGAAGCATCTTCGATAATGTTCCCACATTCAAGACTTTAACTCCTTGTAATAACACTCATAACCCGCTCAAAATCGGCTTCCCGATTGCCCTTTTTTGCGCGTGCTAGACACTATACAGGGAAGGATGTATTGACAAAATTGGAAATGCAGGGGACAACTGTTTACTACACGATGTTTTTCTATGGGAATATAAGCCGTCCCAAGTCCGGCATATTCGTTACCTGCTTACTGCCCGTGGCACTACTGGTCTGAACAAATTTTTTTGTTCATTGAATTGTTTTGAATGTTTTTTTGTAATAAGTACCTATTGTATTTGTAAAATAGTAAGTAAAAGAAAAAAAGTTAGTAGGTAACTACTAACTAGGTAGGTATGGATGGCAGTTTTTAAAGGGAAGCCGATGGGAATCATGTTATATGGAGACTTCGCCACTAGTACCTACTTGTATTTAAAAATTGCAAATGCCAACCATGGAAAGAAGGAAAAGCTTTGTGACGTCACTTTTGATCCAATTACTTCAATTTCATACAGTTAATAGTCGAGGCAGAGGCAGATGTAGAGGCAGAGATAGACGAAGAGGAAGTGGTAGAAGCAGATGTAGGACCAGAGGTAGAGGCAGAGGAAGTGGTAGAAGCAGATGTAGGACCAGAGGTAGAGGCAGAGGAAGTGGTAGAAGCAGAGGTTGAGGGCGAGCGTGTACCTCGCGTACTGCACTTCGGCGCACTTCTCCTCGTCGCGCAGCTCGCCGCGCAGCGACAGCGCCAGGTACTGCGTGGCCTCAAGGCGCGCGTGGCAGCCGTACACGCCCAGCGGCGCCGCCTCGCCCTCGCGCTGCAGCGTGTCGAGGCACAGGCCGGTGGACGGGTTCATGAACCTGCGCCAACATCCAACTGTAGCACGCAGAAAAGCCGGACGGATGGGAGTCGACAGATTTCCCTCAGGCGATATGCGTCTATCTATCACCTTGGGCTGAATTTTAAATCTCCCATCTACGACGCCTGGAAGCATTCGCACAATGCTCTTAGAGTCTTTTGTGATCTTTCTAAGACATCTGATTGCGTGTATTACTAAACTATGTTACATAAACTGAGTCATTATGGCATCAATATTATTGCAGTTGATCTTATTATCTTAGAGAGCGCAAAGGGTGTTATTAAACGACGTGATGTCACGGGGTTCAATTGTCGTGAAGGGTGTCCCACAAGGCACAATCTTCGGTCCCTTTCCTTTTGTGGTGTATATTAATGATTTACTGCACCATGCCAGCGAAGCGTGACACTGTACTGTTTGTAGATGATACATCACTTATTTTTACATTGATAGTAGATATTGCATGTATAGTGCTGGCTTACCGTCATTGACGTGCTTTTGAATGCGGATAAAACGAAATTCTTTGAGTTTTTGCTACTTAATGTAAAGAAAGTTGATAAAACAATCATATTAAATGGAGGAACACTTAAAATGGTGAATTCTTTAGTTTTTATAGGGGTGATTTTGGATAGTAAGTTTTAATGGAATCATAATATAGAGCTAGAGACACTTGCAGGCAAACTCAGCTCAGCTGCCTTTGCTGTTAAATAAATTTTACCTAGCCGATTTATAACTTCCTTTACCTTCTTAGAAAAAGGGTGTTCGCTCACCGTCCAAAGCCGTACACGTCTCGCACCGGCACAAACTTCTCTGGGTACACGGTGTCGAGATACCACTGGAAGCTCTTGCAGTGCAGCTTGTCGCGCAGCACGCGCCGGTGCGTCACGTCACCGATCTTGGGGCTCTTCTGCGAATAGCAGCCGATACGCTGTTGCTTATTACAGTTTTGATAGTAACTACACTTGGAGATCAAAGTCCAGGCAACAAACTTAAGTGAAATCGGGGCATACTAGCACAGAGTCGAAGCATCGAATTCTTCACAAGTTGCACGAACATGCGCGGATTCACATGGCTGCGCGAGCATTCCCGAATGCGCAACATCTCCATCTTCAGAATTTTTCTTAGAAAATAGCTTGTTTTATAGATATTTATGCCTTGTTTTGTAGAGATATGTGCCAATATGTCGTGATTTTTTTTTCGATTCGCTTCGACGCATTTCAATTTTACGCTAGTAGATATGCCCCAACGGTCAAAGTGCCCCTGCCCGGAATCCCGAGTCAGCAGGATACAACGATGAACACTCACCCGGAGGTCAGGACGATGCAGGTAGAACAGCTCAGCGTAGTCGTCCATCCACACCTCCGCCATGCGCGCCGTGTTGATGCCTGCCGAGTGCCGAGTGAATCACAACCGCATTTAACTGCTACTCCGTTTGCAAACAACTCTTCGGTAGCACTCGCCGTACGAGTATCAACAAATAGACAGAAATGTTAGAAAAGTATATCATTGCTCATGAACTATTTGACGCCATTTTTGTTTCATTCAAGTAACGAAACACAAGTGATAGTCGCGTTTTGCGTAGTCTAAGTTCTGTGATGTCTAAAATTATTGGGACTCAATTTGAGTTTGATCGTTGCATAGGATTATCGTATTGTATCGTTACTATGCCCGGTTTTGTAACGTCAAATAATTTTAGTATTAATTCAATTACGCTCATGGCTATGTCTTTTTATGCACCTTTAAAAGGTTTTTCTGACAAGTATATTATTGTGCAGTTTACCGTGCGTGTCCGAGTGCGCGGGCAAGCCGTAGGGATGGAAGCTCCGGAACACGTGCCCCACGCGCGAGCACGGGATCGTCTCCAGCGTGCCACCGCCTGGAGCAGTTTTTTTTGTGAGAAAAAGCCTTCCAAAATCCTCCAGAATTGGAAGAATGGGGAGGCATAAAGTGTCAACCGTTTGGAAATTTTTGGCACTACACAAGATACAATCAGGAAAAAGGGGATCAAGAAGGATCTTAAAATCCTTTGCGCCGAAAAATGTAGTGCCATTGTCACTCTACAAATCAGAAATATGACCTCTTCTTGCAATCACAGAAGGCACGGACATATCTTGTAACAATTAATATTATGCTCAAAGAAATTAAAATAACTCCTTTGCATTGATCAAGACTAGGTAAAATATAGCTTAATTTAACTTAATCTATATCCACCTCGACAATTTTACCCAGTGAAAATTGTTCTACATTCTCATCAAGCACTAACCACTGCCGACTGGCCCAAAAAAGATGCGTGAGAGTTTTATGTAGGTTGTCCCAGCGAGATAGTTGCATACCCTATTTTAAAAAACTTTGTATATTAACTGTACCTTCATTATACATCTATGAAACCGTTTTGTTTGTAGCAACTAATAAATATTTGTTTACAGAATTTAATAACCAAAGACAAAATTACAAATTAAGATTCCCATCACATAAAACCGCTTTTTTCAACAATAGTTTTAACGTTATGGCAGTAAAAATTGTAAACAAACTACCTTTAGAAATAAGAGAACTTGTTAATATAAATAAAATCAAAAGCCTTAAAAAGAAATTATTCGAATATTTAACAAAAAATATTTTTTATAGTGTTGATGAATATCTAAGATGACATTTGCCTCTTTCTCTTTTGTTTGTAATCTACTTTGTAATAGGACTATTCAAACTATAAATCCCTTCAATAACTGCATATTATTAAAATCAAATAATGTACTGATAATTTTACTTTTATATTTAACTAGCGGTCCGCCCCTGCTTCGCCCGTGGTACATAATATAAATTATAGCCTATAGCACTCAGGGATCATGTACATATCCAACAGTGAAAGAATTTTTGAAATCGGTCTAGTAGTTCCTGAGATTAGCGCGTTCAAACAAATAAACTCTTCCGCTTTATTATATTAAAAATTAAAGTATAGATTCTGTATTTAGTACGCTATTGTCAAAGATAAATGTATTTGCATGCCAGCTTGGCATGATACAGCTGGACTAATGTACTATTATGTATTCACACCTGTATGTATACCTGTATCAGCAAATAAATAAAATTGAATTGAATTGAATTGAATTGATTTTCATGAGAATTTCCTCTTCTATGAGAAAAAAGTGGAGAAGCACTCACACTGCCACACGCGGAAGGACATCTCCAGGTTCTCGCCGCCCCAGCCCGCCATCTGCTCGTCGTAGGCGCCGACCTCCCAGAAGTACGCGCGGTCGATGGCGAACAGCCCGCCCGCCATCGTGGGCGACCTGCGTGCGGGACTTTATGTTGTCACATCTGGCTGGTACGCACGAACTTCAACCGCCATTACAAAGTATTGAAATAAACGTCAAGTGTTAGAGTCGGGCGAGCGTAAAAAAATCGACAAAACGACGCGCGACGCTCGTCCGACTTCAACATGCCTTTATTTAACGGGGGGAAAATCTCCCTGAGCTACCCGACTTCTTGGGGAAGAGATTATGTGGGGATTATGTAGGGTTTTTACACACTGAAACCCCTTCAGTGGCCGCTCTCGGCGGATATTTTCGGGGGCTCAAAAATCCCCTAGAAACGCATCGGTGCCCTCCGTGCACGATGCCCAATTCCTTGTGTTTAGAAGCGCGGTGGCTTGTGCCACAGCAAACTACTTTCATAGGGTCGTTTACAGTTTAAGAAAATGGAACGATGGAACGGCTGGAGCCGTTACGACACCAGCCGTTACGACGTGGACGGATCAAAGTGGACAGGCCCAACTTCAACATATACATACCTGTAGTCCTGTACAATCTGTACAGTACTTTGTAGCGGGGTTAGAAGTCGGTATTTCTGGAGAGAACGTGTATAATGTGTATGGAGCTCACCAGGTGGGCGCGATGTCGGAGCCGCGCCGCTTCTTCTCGCGCTCCGGCACGTCGATCCACGTGAAGTGCCCCATGAACGTGAACCCGCCCACCTGCACACCCCACACCACGCACCATCAGCACACGAAACATAACTATTTCTAGTTTCTATGCACGATTGTAAATTAACCGATAATATTGAATAGACGCAGGCGTTACCTACTTTGCGGAAGGGTGTGACGCCACCGAGTTCCCAGCTCCGGGCGTCGCACGTTCCTACATAAAGCTGTCGATACTAGGGACAATACAAAGTTCATTTTCATGACTAGCCGCTGAATCGATCTTGACAAAACTTACCACAGAGATAGCTTGCGTCCTGAACACGGACATAGGCTGTTATTATCCCGGGGAATCAAAATCTAAATCTCCATCAAAGTTAGTATGAAGAAATGAACAACGAAGAAACTATAGAACAATAATTTATTAAACAAAAGTAATCATGCACACAGGGTCTGTTTCACCACTTTCTAATAAGTCTCGGGTAGCTTATTCACAACAGTCTTTGTCACTTGACATAAAGTAAGAAAGTGACAAAACTTACGTTTAGGGTATCCGACACTTATCAGAAGGTGGTGGAACAGGTCCTAAAACTACTAAAATACTACTACGGCCAAAACCATCACTTTCTAACTGTACAGAAACTTTGCAATCTTGTACAATTAACTGTACATTTAGCAAAGCTTCAAACGTAGGTAAAATACAGCTAAAATCACTAAGAATACCATAGTGGCATAGTGCATTTAGGAAATACCAAGCCCAAGAAAATTTTAATACAAGACCATAAAAGAAAATAGTAAGTAAATAAACTAGTCTGTAATTATATTTAAACTAAGTAATTTGAAAAGAACGAGGTTTTAGGACGCTATAGCGAAACTTATATCAAAACTGTGTGAAAACAAAAATGATAGAATTAAGACACGGTCGTGTACCGAAATAGAGATGGCACTAACGCAACCATGAAATTACTACATAAATGCAAGTTGGCCGCGGAGCCAGCAACCCAGATAATTATTATAACAATCAAAATACTTACAACAATTTGGACATAATTAGGACATAATTAAGGTCCCAAGACAAATTTGTTTTTATTGTTAATATTTTTTTGTTTTTAATACTTAATTATGTATGCGGTCGATGCATGGTAAACAGCTCTTTCACCAGTGTTCTACAAGTTGTACCATCTATTGTGATTACCAGTATTCCCACGGTCATTCATGTTATTGTCAACTACGCAAGTTATTTCGTAATCTCAATTGAGGAGAGCAATATCGAAACAGATTGATTCCCAGTTGAAATTCAAATCAGATCTAAGCTACCTATCGCAGTACATTTTGAAGTCATAAGGTAGACTTTGCGACACGCTATAGAGAACAGTCGACGGTATGGTAGGAATCGAGAGGTGCGGTCGTGTACCTCAAAGTCTTCCTTAATTTAAAAGTGTTTTCTTACTCTACAAAAAAAAAAAAAGAAGTGATTCAAAATAACCGCATTATAATAAACTCACAAACACACAATTTAAATTTTTTTGTATGTCTGACTTTCCAGACTAATCTTCGGAACGGCTGAACAGATTTTGATGGGACTTTCACAGGCAGGTAGAGCATTACACAACGCTTGATCTAAGATACTTTTTATCCGGAAAATTAAAGAATTCCCTGGGAAGGGAACTCAGAAAATACTTCGCAGACGAAGTCGCGGACATCAGCTATACTCGTTACATTTTTCATATTTCTATACGAAATATAGATATTTTTCAGAGGCCGACAACTCACTAAAACTATCGCTCGTCTTTTATTTCTTTGCGGCATTTCAATTATAACAATCTTAACCATAATATAAGTACCTACATACATTCAAATAAGAGATCGAAATGGGCTCGTGGTTCCTCAACTACGCCTTAACAAAGTCCGAAATTAGTCTGTGGAGGAAAAGGACGTAACCTTCTATAGTAATCGAGAAGCGCGCGCAAGAAGCATTTTTTGAAGTGCAAATGATGTGTTTCTCGCAGGTCCTTGTATGTCGTCTGGAACGTAATTCCGAAGCAGTGGTAGTGGTCATTCACTCGACGATTCGAACGCACTCGTAACGTTTATTCGAATAGAAATCCTTTTTATTCTGATTCCACATTAAAGCTAAGCGTTTTGGTTAGTGGCATACTGTTAGTTTGTTATTATTCAGCGGCGCTATGTTTATCCCTAGTATGTCATTGTAAAGCGTTTCTTTTACCGTTATTACCTTAGACCACTATAGTTACCGACTTACCCCAGTGTCAACACTGGGGTAAGTCGGTAACAACCCAACGAACGGCGTTACGCGCCTAACCTGGAAGTGCTGCGCGGCGTCGAGGCGGAACGTGGTCTGGTCGAGCACGTCGATGAGCGGCGTGAGCACGGCGTCGCGCTTGTGCGCCGCGCGCTGCAACAGCGGCCGCAGCCAGTCCGCGCCCGCCTCGCAGTGCGCGTCCAGGAACACGAGCACGGCGCCGCGCGCCACGCGCGCCCCCGCCAGCCGCACCAACATTAAACCCTGCCTGATTGCATTCTGCTGCTCTCATCTACCTTTCGGGTATTACGGACCATAGTGCGCTTTGAAAGGGTTAAAACCGTTGGGCACTGCGGACCCGATTACGACGATTTTATCACATTAGATTTTGCCATATAGATATACCGTGGGTATAAAGGACCGTATGCGCTTGAAATAGTATTGAAAAATTGTCTCTTAAATGAGTAGATGATTTTGGACTGTTACAAGATTTAAAGAGCTTCGTCGATGAAATTTCCAATCTCTTACTAAACATTTCCCTCAGGACGCTTTCATGTGGCCTTCACATAAAAGCGTCCTAAACGAACGTCTAATATTTCTAATGTCATAAACCTTTCCGGTATTTCGAACCGTTCTACGCTTGAAAGGGTTAAAAAAAATAGTGTCGCACACGATTTAATTTCATGCTAGGTATTTAATAATTTTTTTTTTACCAATGTCCGTTAGGAAACACAATAATGTTAAACGCACATTTTAAGATAACTAAGACTGACGGCCGAATTAATTCAAAATGTATAAGATCTTCAAGTTTAGTGTCTGTTTTTTGACCTCTGTTGTATGAATGAAATCCCAAAAAAACAGTAGAAGATTCAGTATTTCGCCGTTGATTAACAATAAAAGTAGATATAGTGAAACATAAAACAGAAACACAAAGAAAAGTCAACACAAAAATAAGATGTAAATCACAAAACGTAGAAAACGAAACGGCAACAATAAAACAAAGCAAACGACCGCGGAAAAAAAACAACGAACGGATAAAGCTGAATTGAGTGTGTTGTGTGTAACACGAACAAAGCGCACGTGACCACGTGAGCGCGTGCGTGTGCGAGTCGACCAATAACAAACAAACAAACAAGGCAGCACGGGTGAAATAGTGTGAATAGTGTAAACAAAATACAACCATTTAAGCCTTTAAAACAGATTTTTTCAATTACCAACAAATCACAGGCATGCGGCGAACAGACCTGGCGTAACTACTTTAAAAACGTGTCAAAAACTACATTCACACACGCACAATCCGACCGTTCGAAATGGCGCATGTTCAATTAAATTCAATTTTTTATTTGCTTAAAAGTGGGTATCACCACAAATTGTCATACAATTGATTATAGTGACTCAAATTGTGCGTGTGTGAGTGTTTGTTTGCGTTTTAGTGAAGACATCTTATATGGAGTATCGGCCGCAATTCATGTACAGGAAAATGCGACCTTCCCATACATGACCAGTCTGAACATAATTCTATCCTTTTCCGCCCGGAATATTGTGAAAAGGATAGCATTATTTTGAGACTGTTAATTTAGTTGGATTCAGAGATGGTGCACAATCGTAGTTGGAAGACCCAAAATCCTTTTCGGATGTTGATTTAGATAGAGATGTCTGTGCGTGAAAAAATAAACTGCATCAGTCGCTGCGAGCGGGGTAAGTTGGAGCACCTGAAAGGTGGCGGGGTCTTGCACGCTGTAGTAGAAGCTGGAAGAGTCGATGACGTCGATGATGGGCGTGAGGGCGGCGCGCGGCGCCTGCTTGACGCGCTGCAACAGCGGCCGCAGCCAGTCGCGCTGCGCCTCGCAGTGCGCGTCCAGGAACACGAGCGCGGCGCCGCGCGCCCGCCGCGCGCCCGCCAGCCGCGCACGCGTCAGCCCCACGCTGAAGTGTGCACTAACTGTCATCCGCCGCTGATTGATCTTACCCCGGTCACCCACATGTGCGAAACCTGTCAGCCCCACGCTGTTGCACATGCAACATTCTACACTAGCTCTCATCCCGTCGCTTGCGCTCATTAACCGGGCTCCGCTTTTACTTTACCGATCTTACCCCGGTCACCCACATGTGCGAAACCTGTCAGCCCCACGCTGTTGCACATGCAACATTCTACACTAGCTCTCATCCCGTCGCTTGCGCTCATTAACCGGGCTCCGCTTTTACTTTACCGATCTTACCCCGGTCACCCACATGTGCGAAACCTGTCAGCCCCACGCTGTTGCACATGCAACATTCTACACTAGCTCTCATCCCGTCGCTTGCGCTCATTAACCGGGCTCCGCTTTTACTTTACCGATCTTACCCCGGTCACCCACATGTGCGAAACCTGTCAGCCCCACGCTGTTGCACATGCAACATTCTACACTAGCTCTCATCCCGTCGCTTGCGCTCATTAACCGGGCTCCGCTTTTACTTTACCGATCTTACCCCGGTCACCCACATGTGCGAAACCTGTCAGCCCCACGCTGTTGCACATGCAACATTCTACACTAGCTCTCATCCCGTCGCTTGCGCTCATTAACCGGGCTCCGCTTTTACTTTACCGATCTTACCCCGGTCACCCACATGTGCGAAACCTGTCAGCCCCACGCTGTTGCACATGCAACATTCTACACTAGCTCTCATCCCGTCGCTTGCGCTCATTAACCGGGCTCCGCTTTTACTTTACCGATCTTACCCCGGTCACACACATGTGCGAAACCTGTCAGCCCCACGCTGTTGCACATGCAACATTCTACACTAGCTCTCATCCCGTCGCTTGCGCTCATTAACCGGGCTCCGCTTTTACTTTACCGATCTTACCCCGGTCACCCAAATGTGCGAAACCTGTCAGCCCCACGCTGTTGCACATGCAACATTCTACACTAGCTCTCATCCCGTCGCTTGCGCTCATTAACCGGGCTCCGCTTTTACTTTACCGATCTTACCCCGGTCAGTCACAACTCACATGTGCGAAACCTAGGTCAGCCTCACGCCGTTGCAGGTATAACATGTACACCAACTGTCACCCGTCCCTTGTCTCCTTCCCAGCATGTGTTTACCAGGATCCGCAGATTGTTCTACACTGATTACATAGGCTACAAGTTGTTGTACAAATAAAAGTTCTCAACTCGTGTTACGGAGACCACAATCATGGTGCGTGCACTCGGCTGCAAGGAGGTGATGACATTCGTATACAAACTAACAGTCTGATCAACATTGGTGAAGACAGACACTGTTTATATACTCAACTCAAAATAGGTTATCTAGGATGAAATGAATAGAGGGATTGTTTCACGTAAAAGAAGGAAACAGTACAACAGAAGTACCTAATATAATCAAAGGAGATGAAGACAGATAGTGAATACAATTACTTACTTAAATGTGACTATTTGCCACCAGAACAATAAAATAAATATTTCAACCACTACATAACCAAAACTTCACAAACAGACAAAGACACTAAACTAATCAAATAAACTAAATACAAACAACGTCCTTTACACAACTTTTAACTCACTAAACCGCAATAAGAAACGTAAGTAAACAATTGTTATCAACACTATACGAAACATCCTCGAAAGTACTACAAAATTCTCATCAACGAGGGTGCAACTTTTTCAAGAACAAACAATCACCTCAAACGTAATCCTGTCACCGACGTAGTACTCAAAGTCGTCCTGTTCAATCAGATCTATGACGGGCGTGAGCACCGCGGTCCTCTCGCGCTTGATCCTCTGCAACAGAGGTCGCAGCCAGTCCGCGGCGGCCTCGCAGTGCGCGTCGAGGAACACCAGCACGTGCGCGCGCGCCACGCGGCCGCCCGCCCAGCGCGCTCGCGTCACGCCTCCCCTGCGCGGGCAACGTATCTACTACCCTGCGTCATGCGCGACGCCCGACTGAATCTAGCAGACCTAATAAGACGACAGGAAAACAAACTTTTCCATGCGTTAAGGGGTTCACTTAGCCGTTATATGTTGCACATAATAGGTATGTAAGAGAAGCCAGTGAGGAGTCGGACATCTTTGCGCTCGCTCGCACGCAATAGATATGTAACAACATATTAAATGATTGAACCAATTATGTTCATTGAAGACGGGCATTCATTAAATAGGATTACATTACACGATCCCAGAGACACAAGACGATCCTAATTAGTAATCCTAAACATGCTTTGCAGAATTATGGGAGAATGTTTAGTCTGCGATGAGAGGCTACAGGAAAAGAAGCAGTTCCATGCTTTGCAGAATCTGTGAAATTGTTTACTCTGGGACGAGTAAGGAAGGTACTAATGCATTCTTGTTCGAATACTGTGTATTGCCAGTGATGCATGCATGCATCTGAAAAATGGTCGCTAACTTTCTAATGAGAAGGCTCAGAGAAATGGCTCAACAGGGCGCAAAAGCTGAAGTGGCAAGAGCGAGGCACATAGTTCACAAAATGTATGTAAATTCACACCCAGTGTGGAGAGATCCACTAGGCACTACCCCCACTAAATGGACACATAACACAAGATGTATCGGAGGAAGCCAATAGACCCAACAGCGGATGTCAACATTTGGAAATCACAACAAGAGAGCAATGTCTGTGGACATCTACAACAAATAAATTTGATCACTTAGGGGCTCTCAACTAAGCCTGTTTATCTAGAATTATAATATGATTGGTGTCTCACCGGTCGGGCAGGCGCAGGATGCGCACGAGGCGGGGCGGCAGGCGCGTGCGCACGTAGTGCGACAGCTTGCCCTTGAGCTCGGGCAGCGTGGAGTTGTCGTCCACCAGGATGATCTCCTTCAGGTACACCAGCGGCGACGACGGGTCTTGTCCCGGGTAGCCTGACAGAGAGTATATTTTAGGAAAAATTTATTATTCCATACATTTATATAAAATTCTTCAAGGAATATTTCCTTTAAATTTCAAATTTCTAAGTCCACCAGTTTAGGCTGTGCATTGTTTGTCTATAAGTTACACAAATAGACAGAAATGTTGCAGTTTAAGATGAAAAGTCGCTAACTTGAACAAAGATATGCCCACTTTTTTGAAACCCTAATTGAAACTAAGGAAAGTCTAATTTATGGTGAACAAACTATGAAGTATAAGAAACCATGTCTCACCCAGTTTCATAGTCCGTCCAGTCTCTCTGTCAATATAATTGGCCTTCTTGTACCACGGCTGGTCTCTCCTGGCGCTGTTGACCACACTCCACACGGTGCGCACCACCACCGAGTATGGCTCGTTGTGGAAGATTATGATCACAGATGCGGAGGGCAGCTCTGCGTCGTACACCACCCGCTCGCACGCTGGGTTACGGTGATCTGTGGTGAGAAAGTAGCAAAAGTCATAGAACTACTAACTTTTGTCTGCGACTTTGTACATATTGAGTTAGAAGTACCTAGACTAATCTCAAAGAGAAACAAATCATATCACTTTGTATTTTGTGTACACATACACTAATATAATATTGTGTTGCATACACAAACTATGTCTATTCGCTCATGCTAGATCTATTTTCTCTTAGAAACGATCAGAGTATTTGCCTGACCCAGGAATCGAATCCGGGACCTTGTGATCTACAGTTGAATATGCTAACCACTAGAGTTAGACCAACGAGGCAGTTGGCTAATCAAGTAGGCTTCACTTCGTAACTAAAGGCTACTCAATAATCCATAATAATTAACTTACCAGTGAAAAATGTTAAATAAAATAACATAATTAAGCATTGCAAAGTTTACCTATGACAAATACTTATTAAGTACAACTTTTTCTGAAGAGCGGAACGTTGTGATGAATTTCAATGTACTGTATAATGTATTTGAGCACGTAAATAGGACGCTGCGTGAACAGTTACAAACAGTATAACAGTAATACAAACTGATTACCTTTTAAAGTTCTATTGTACGCGATGCGATCGCTCAGATACACATTTATAGCTAGTTTCTTCTCGGACTCCTCGCCGAGCCGCTTCGCATCGCCAGTCAGGTGCGCGGCCACCCCGCCTTCTCCCAGACCCGGTACGATCCTCGCTTCATCCTCCAAAATCTCCTTTTCGTAAACATCTTCCAGGTCAGAAGTTTGGGCGCGAGCTGAACGTTTTCCGCCACGCCATTGTTCGAATAGCGCTAAAATTGTCACGACTAATATTACAAAGAAAGCTACTTTTGCCGCATGATAGCACTTTCGCACCGGCAATTTCATTTTTTTAATGAGAAAATCTAACGGAGCGACGCGTACACGCCGCGACCATTCGTTTGACACTGACGTTGAATTTGACGTTTTACACTTTGTTGTTGTTTACGTTCGTCATTTTTTAAACCGGAAAGGCAAAGGTAAACATGTCGTTCGGCCGTTCGGCGGTGAGTGTTTTGCTATAGAGTCAATGGTGTTTTGTAGTTTGCAAGATTTACTTATCGATTATTTTGAAATAACAATCGAGTTTCCGCGGTTCTGAGATGTTAACTGAGATAATACTAGGATTTTTTTATTCAACTTGCACACGCAGGGTGCACATTCATTACCTGACGAGAACCTATTCAATGCATGTAACCATGTGTAACCCACAGGACACTTGTGACATTATTATTACGCAGGCTAAAATAAAGATACTCAATTCTAGTTAGCCTGGTTTAACAGCTATACGAGAGACCCGTACGGAAACGCCCTGCTTTGAAATAAGTGTTCAATATAGATACAGTTGCTAGTGACCCTTGTATACCTAAGCTGAGACGCATCGCTGTGAAACAATGTTCTAGTGCCTCACGCGTGTCTCTGTTTCGGGAACCTCGTACAGCTGTAAAACCCCCGCTAGGAGTATAATTAGTGTCCTGTGTGTACAATCATCCAAAATAAAAGTCAATGATTTCAAAGAATAATTTAATTTCAAACCAATAATATTAAAATTAATAAAGACTCTCATATTGTACAATATAAACTAAAAACAAATTACTATAATAATTATTATTATTTTGTTTTAGCTTTACGAGAAGCTTTACTCTGTGAGTTTTTGTATATTTTGTCGGGAGATTGGACGCCATAATATGAAATATCGGGAGAATCCAGACGAATCCCGACCGAGTTCTTTATACTTCTGGCGCTTCTCGTGCCATTCAAGCACTTGGGGATCCCAACGTATGTAGGTTTTTCAAGCTATTATGATATTTCTTATTGCACCAAAAGTAGTCTATGTAGTTTAAAATAAATATAAACCATATTAATTCGTTAAAATCATTTATTTATTATTCTCATTGCTCGCATTTTTACTTATCTGCTTAAACAATGCGTCCAAGGAGCTCATCTGAGTCTTGGACAACTTGGCCCCCTTCATGTCCAGCACCTTGTGGAACTCCGTCACGGTGCTGTCCGGCAGCAGCTGCAGGAACTGCGCCACGAAGCCCTCCAGGTTGCTGTCCAGGGGCGCCATCACCAGCTTCAGGATCATCTCGGCTTTGGTCATCAGCTTGATCACCACCTTGGTGTAAGTGGTCGGCGCTTGGCGCTTCACCTCGGAACCGATCGAGGGCAGCTCCAACAACGCCGTCTTCAACATATGCGTGTCTAGCAACAGCTGCTCCGAACCGACGGTCGAGATCGGCTTACATTTGTATATGTTCTGGATGAACTTGGGGATGAATGAGTTTGCGAAACGTATGCAGAACTGGGTGAAGTACTTTCTGGAGGAGGCGAGATTGTCTCGCAGGTCGGGCACGGTGTTCTTCAGGTGCATTATGATCTGGGTGACGTAGGAGCTCTGGTCGCCGACGTTGTCGAAGTGCAGCCAGGATATCTTGGTCATGGCCTGCAGCGCGGGCTCGCACGCCAGCTCCAGGTCCTGCACGAGCAGCTGGATGCAGTTGCCGATCATCTTGTGGAACAGGTCCTGCTCGGGCGTCAGGTCTATCCTGTCGGCCAGGCTGCGCGTGATCTTCTCCTTCAGCTTCTGCTCCAGGTGGACGGTGGTCTCGAGGCAGTACTCCGAGGTGGTTATCACGCTGGTGATCTTGGAGATCTCTTGTTTGGTGTACCTGCAACCACGGAAGCGCAGTGTTGGAATAATATGTCGCCTACGCAGACGCAGTCCCGCCCGGTGACATACGCCATAACGCCACTTATCGGGTCCAATTGTGTGTTTAAACCATCCAGGAACCCATTGAAATATACACACAAAATTTTCTTCAAATCAGTCCAACCGTTTAGGAGGAGTTAGGTGACAAATACACGTACAGAAGAATTATATATATTAAGAAGAGGAAAATATATTTATCTCCGAAATTGATGATTTTGGTTTACAGGAGAAAGAGTGTCCTCCAATATCAATAAAAAAAAAATATTGATTGTAAGATAAGCTTACGCTTGCCGACAATCATGGTTGATGAGCAAGATCTAAGTTGGAACGTCGTACTCCGGGAACACGGTCGCCGGACGGCCGCTCCACACCCAGCGTTGAACAGCGTCGCGTGCGAGTAGACTGGACGTCGACCACATCGGGACGCCGACGCTCAGTGTCAGTCTGCTCGCTTTTTGTGATTGATTGATTGATAAAAATGTGAGTTTGTACCTCTGCGTGTTGCCGTCGTCGCGCAGTAGCGTGTGCAGGTTGGTGACGAGCGCGGGCACGCCGAGCGCGGGCGCGGGCGCGGCGCGCGGCAGGGCTCCCTGGAGCACGCCCGCGTACTCGCGCAGGTACTTGCCGAACACGCCCGACAACTCTGTATATGATATAAACGTGTATAGTTGGGACATCACAAACGTGCGAACAGACTCATAAATCATTTTTATCGGACCTCTCGCTCGAACGTACAGGCCTTATGGAATTGGAACCTGATTCTAGGATGTTGTGTGTAACAATAAAAAAGGATTTGTCGATAGTCGACTGGTTATAAAGAGCCCAGATATATAAGAGGCAGAGCCCACACCACCACCCTATGAGTTCGCACGTTTGTAATGACCCAACTATAGTAATATAAACCCATGATGACTGTTTACAGTTTAAGCGATGACAGCCTAGTGGTTAAGACTTCGGCCACCCTTTTGGGGGAGCCGAGTTCGATCCCCAGCACGCACCTCGACTTTTCGGAATTATGTGCGTTTTGAGTAGAGTCCGACCGAAACTGGTTTTCCGGCCGAAACCGAAACCGAAACCGAATATTCGGCCGTGGCTTCAGTTTCGGCCGAAACCGAAACCGAAACTCACGTGGTCAAGTATAAAATTCTTCAAAAATCTTTAAATATTGAAATTTGGTGCATTTTACCCATTATTCTGCATTAATTAGGACATGAAATGATAACACAGTAGGTATAATGTGTTTGTTACAATCATCTTCTATCTTCTATCTATACATATAATAAAATCGTAGACTTGCCGTATCTGTACATTGAAGATTTTTGCAAAATAATAACTGAGGGATGTTAGGAATAAGTAATAGAACGTAAAAAAGCTATTTTTGAAATTTTTGTCTGTTTGTCTGTTTGTCTGTTTGTCTGTTTATCTGTTTGTCTGTTTATCTGTTTGTCTGTTTATCTGTTTGTCTGTATGTTTGTGCGCGCATCACGCAAAAACTACTGAATGGATTGAAACGAAACTTGGTACGATTGAAGTTCATACTACGGAGTAACATACAGGATACTTTTTATCCCGAAATTCAGCACGGTTCCCTAGGGAGAGGGGATGAAAGTCAAAACGTGTATTTAGCTGTAATTCAATGACGCGTGGTCCGATTTCATTAATTCTTTTTTTGTTAGAAAGTAGATACTTTAAAGATCACCGACTAATCTCTAAAAGGCGGGATCGATTTTGATGGGACTTTCACTGACGGATGTTTACATTTTGATCTACCTAAACATCCGCCAGTGAACTTTTAACAGTTTTTAGCATGATATGAGCTCAAAGGAGCTTAGGAAAAACAAAATGATTCCTACGGGATTTTTAAAAACTAATATAGGTACATCCACGCGAACGAAGTCGCGGGTGTCCACTTGTTTATTTAATATATAATATAAAAAAATATAAATAATATTTTAATATTTTTTCAAATTTTGAAATTTTGATAAATGCTCTTCAGTCCGTGTAATGTTTGTTTTTTGGTTCATGGCTTCGTAACGAATAGGACTTCCTACATATCTTGCAAACAGCTTTTGATGTATCACTGATACTTTCAGTAAGAGTCGAAGTACTGCCAAATCGGATTTTTTCCTCTTTGCGACATTTTACTATGAAACTATTTAAAATTAAAATAAAACTAATAATAACCCTAATACAACAAAACTACGTATCAATAGGTCATCGGAATGAAAAACCGCCAAAGCGTTGCCGCGAGAAACTTAGTTAGACGAGCATGCACAACTTCCGAAATCAGTTTCGGTTTCGGCAAAAGTTTCGGCCAATTTTGGCCGAAACCGAAACTACCGCCGAAACTTGATTTTTGGCCGAAACTCGGCCGAAACCGAAACCGAACTTTCGATCGGACACTAGTTTTGAGCAATCAAATATCCTTCGCTAACGGTGAAGAAAAACACCGTCAGGAAACCTGCGCTTCTGAGAGTTCTTCTTAATCTTCTCAAAGGCGTGAAGTATAGCAATCAGCACCCGGCCAGCGTGCTGCGTGGTGGACTACGGCCTGAACACTTCTAGAGATCTTCTCTTCTTGAGATCTCTTATAGACGCCGAGATCTTGTGTCGTCGGTTCACTTTCTGAGGGGTTTACCAGCACTGCATTTTCCGGTGCGAGACCGCATTTCTAGCATCTTGCGACCCATAAGTCTATCTGTTCTTTGAGCTAAGGTATTTTTATGAGACCAAGAACCTCTTTGGGTCAGTGAGTCAGCGAAGAAAGTAAGTACAGACCCAGCATCGGCTCGCCTGTGGAGAGCGTGGCACACTGCGCGAGGCACTTCTTGTAGAACAGGAACAGGTCCGCGCAGCTCGACATCACCGCGCCCGCGCCGCTGCCCACGTGCGCCACGCTGCCCACGCCGCCCACGCCGCCCACGTCCGCGCTCTTCGCATCCTGCAAAAACCAGCCATGCAGCTCAATTTTGTAAACCAAAAAAGAGTTCAACATATTTTATGTTCTGGGACAGCCACCTTCTCTGATTCAGGCGTCGACATTCTGCTTTCAGACTGTTTTGATTGTAACCTTAATGGGCGACAAAACATATGTTGGTGTTAATCATTATACATCAATTTATAATTATAATTATACAACAATCATTATAATTATGGTCCTAAATCAGGCGACAAAAATATGTTCTCACAGTATGCCTACTGTTAAAAGACATGTGATCCCAAATTGGGCGCCAAAACATGTTCCTAGACTAGATGTTAAGAGATATATGGTCTCAAATTGAGCACCAAAACATGTTCCTAGACTAGATGTTAAGAGATATATGGTCTCAAATTGAGCGCCAAAACATGTTCCTAGACTAGATGTTAAGAGATATATGGTCTCAAATTGAGCGCCAAAACATGTTCCTAGACTAGATGTTAAAACATATATGGTCCTAAATTGGGCGCCAAACATTTGTTTCCGGACTAGGTGTAAAACAGTGTTTCAAAGTATTACAATACTCCTGTACGTGCCCACCTGTATGAACCGGTCCATCAGCGCGCGCAGGTTGGTGTCGAGGCTCGTGATGTACAGCGACAGGTGCGGCTCGAAGCACGCGCCGATCAGACCCACCCACGGCGAGCCCTTGCTCGCTGTGCTCGCCTCCTTCTGATTGATACAATACTCCTGTACGTGCCCACCTGTATGAACCGGTCCATCAGCGCGCGCAGGTTGGTGTCGAGGCTCGTGATGTACAGCGACAGGTGCGGCTCGAAGCACGCGCCGATCAGACCCACCCACGGCGAGCCCTTGCTCGCTGTGCTCGCCTCCTTCTGATTGATACAATACTCCTGTACGTGCCCACCTGTATGAACCGGTCCATCAGCGCGCGCAGGTTGGTGTCGAGGCTCGTGATGTACAGCGACAGGTGCGGCTCGAAGCACGCGCCGATCAGACCCACCCACGGCGAGCCCTTGCTCGCTGTGCTCGCCTCCTTCTGATTGATACAATACTCCTGTACGTGCCCACCTGTATGAACCGGTCCATCAGCGCGCGCAGGTTGGTGTCGAGGCTCGTGATGTACAGCGACAGGTGCGGCTCGAAGCACGCGCCGATCAGACCCACCCACGGCGAGCCCTTGCTCGCTGTGCTCGCCTCCTTCTGATTGATACAATACTCCTGTACGTGCCCACCTGTATGAACCGGTCCATCAGCGCGCGCAGGTTGGTGTCGAGGCTCGTGATGTACAGCGACAGGTGCGGCTCGAAGCACGCGCCGATCAGACCCACCCACGGCGAGCCCTTGCTCGCTGTGCTCGCCTCCTTCTGATCGATACAATAATAGAGGATATACAAAAGCGAAAATATTTAATCAGATTACTGACTATCCACCGTGACAAATTAATCTTAATTTTTTCCAGGAACAAAATAATTCTATTAGTGCGTAGAGGTGTGGACGGAACGTATAATTAGTGTTTTATCTATTTCAAAATCGCTGTCAAATGATAAAGCGATATGCATTATTATGAAACTGAGAGAAGCAAAAATTCAGATTGCTTTATGGTGGAAAGAGACGCCGACAACTCTCAAAGTTACCAGCACATGGGTGATGCGAGCCCAGAATTTATTATCAGCACGATGAATCGAATTGGGTGACGCGAGTCCGAAATTTAAATTTTTTATGCTATTGAATATTATATCCGTCGGGTATATAAATAAACGCGCAACATGGGCCACAGCACAGTTTTAGTTCAGGAAGCGAAGGTTAAAAGGTACTTCATAACTACAATACACGAGTGGACTCGCGTGAATCCATCCGGGATCCTCAATCATAGGCATATTTATCCGAAGCGACGCAGATCAAGCTTGGGTCTGCGCGGGGCTCTGCCTGCCGCCCGCCGGGCACGCTATGAGGAGGTGGATCTGCCTCACCACCGATAATAATGTTGATCTTCTTAGTTGGTATCATCGACGTACTCCAGTCACGCAAAGCTAGCCAGCTAAGAGCCCATGTTATTAATCATTTTCAAAAATCAACTTGAATTAGACTGAAAACACTTTACCTCCTTATCGTCATCGTCAAACGCCAGTGTGACGACTTCCTCGTCCGCGCCCTCGGCACCCAGCTCCGTACCTTCGTACAGAACATTACCAAAGTTATCCCTCAATACTGGGAAGAATCATAAAAGATCTCTACTCCCTATCAATCTGCGAATTTAATTTCAGGCAACTAACATCTTATAATATGTGTGTCACCTGTCAAGCGAAAAAGTATTCTTATTATCTTCTATCATAATTTAATCTAAATATCTATTATATCCATTATATTATTATCATAATCGCTTAGGCTGACATCGGCGGATAAATGAACCGCGGTACTCAGGTTTAACGGTCAATAAACTCACAGCTTCCGCAGCTGTGGGTATTTGATAACTTACTAAATGTTACGAGGACGTTACGTTAATTGGATTAATTTCTGGCATTTTGTCTGAAAATCAAGCACACCATGTTCAGCACTCACCGACGAACCGCTTGCGCAGCAGCAGCTCGAAGTTGTACGTCTTCTGTACTCACCGACGAACCGCTTGTGCAGCAGCAGCTCGAAGTTGTACGTCTTCTGTACTCACCGACGAACCGCTTGTGTAGCAGCAGCTCGAAGTTGTACGTCTTCTGTACTCACCGACGAACCGCTTGTGTAGCAGCAGCTCGAAGTTGTACGTCTTCTGTACTCACCGACGAACCGCTTGTGTAGCAGCAGCTCGAAGTTGTACGTCTTCTGTACTCACCGAAGAACCGCTTGTGTAGCAGCAGCTCGAAGTTGTACGTCTTCTGTACTCACCGACGAACCGCTTGTGTAGCAGCAGCTCGAAGTTGTACGTCTTCTGTACTCACCGACGAACCGCTTGTGTAGCAGCAGCTCGAAGTTGTACGTCTTCTGTACTCACCGACGAACCGCTTGTGTAGCAGCAGCTCGAAGTTGTACGTCTTCTGTACTCACCGACTAACCGCTTGTGTAGCAGCAGCTCGAAGTTGTACGTCTTCTGTACTCACCGACGAACCGCTTGTGTAGCAGCAGCTCGAAGTTGTACGTCTTCTGTACTCACCGACGAACCGCTTGTGTAGCAGCAGCTCGAAGTTGTACGTCTTCTGTACTCACCGACGAACCGCTTGTGTAGCAGCAGCTCGAAGTTGTACGTCTTCTGTACTCACCGACGAACCGCTTGTGTAGCAGCAGCTCGAAGTTGTACGTCTTCTGTACTCACCGACTAACCGCTTGTGTAGCAGCAGCTCGAAGTTGTACGTCTTCTGTACTCACCGACGAACCGCTTGTGTAGCAGCAGCTCGAAGTTGTACGTCTTCTGTACTCACCGACGAACCGCTTGTGTAGCAGCAGCTCGAAGTTGTACGTCTTCTGTACTCACCGACGAATCGCTTGTGTAGCAGCAGCTCGAAGTTGTACGTCTTCTGTACTCACCGACGAACCGCTTGTGTAGCAGCAGCTCGAAGTTGTACGTCTTCTGTACTCACCGACTAACCGCTTGTGTAGCAGCAGCTCGAAGTTGTACGTCTTCTGTACTCACCGACGAACCGCTTGTGGAGCAGCAGCTCGAAGTTGTACGTCTTCTGTACTCACCGACGAACCGCTTGTGGAGCAGCAGCTCGAAGTTGTACGTCTTCTGAATGGCGTACAGCAGCAGCTTCACGTCCACCTCGTTGCGGCGCGACTGCATGATGTCGGCCAGCGCCGCGCGGGTGATCTAACCAGAGAACACCGACACAACTACCATTTTACGATAAATAATATCTTTCTAACTCAAGTTTGGTAAAAAGGGTTATCCAATGTAAATAGTTAGTGATAATGGTGCACAATACGCTTGTCGAAAAGTGTACAGTGTACCTGTTTTGAAATATGTAATGTTTGAATCTGGAACAATGGTATAGTACATAGTTCGTATTAAACTTTCGTGTATAGTTGAGTTTCGTTAAGAGATCAGTCGATCAAAAGAGGATTTTAAAGCCTTTCAACACTTTCTTACTTTTTAAACACTTTCAACGCGCGACGGAAACTGCAAGACGTTACACAGTACGTTAGTGAGATTTATATTACCTGACAACACCGAGAAGACGTATGGCTACTGAATCCTCAAAGCGCGCTAAATTCGGTAATCCGGAGTGAAGTATAAAGGCGCTTGTTCACAATTATTGAAGTGAAACCTCTTTAGTATCGATGTGCATTTGAAATGAATTCGATGAAATGAAAAACGACACCAAAATGTTGTCTTGCGTACCAGGAGTTCATAAGTTGACAGGAGGTCGTTCGAGTTCTCAGGCACTGCACAAGTGCTAGAGAGGGACAAACATACGTATTTAAATAGGATTTAGCCTGCGAGAGAATTAGATAGATTACAGTTAGGTCCATGACGCTCTGCTTCCGCTCTCCACCTGCGTTCCGTTCTTTGGTCCCGTGTCACACTCACCTTACAGAAGCGGTGCGCGAGGCGCTCGCTGAGGCGCCAGGCGGGCGGGAACACGGCGGCCAGCGAGTCCTCGAAGCGCAGCAAGTGTTTCTTGAGCCACGCGTAGCGCCGCTCGATGTGCGAGATCCACGCGCACTCCTGCTCGCTGGAGAACAGGTGCTCGTACTCCTGACCACGAGTGATTTTTGAAGTTAAACTTTTTTAGGATAGTTGTATTTTAAAAATTCGATGAAACAAAAAACCGACACCGAAGAGAGACAAACATATTCAAAATAAAAAGTCAAAGTCAACGTCACAGTCACAGTCAACAAAAACGTCGATGTCAATGGAAATGTCAAAGTCAAGTCAATGTCACGGTCAAAGTCACTATAGTGCATGTAGCATAGTAGAGTTGGCATACCTACCTTAAAAATCAGCCAAGTGCGAGTCGGGCCTCGCTCTTTCAGGGTTCCGTACATAATTATGAACAATATAATATTTTGGGTCTAAGAAATATTTAATTTCCGAGTTAGACATCGCAAGAAACCGTGAAAGAAAAACGCAAAATAAGTTCGTTTGTTTTGGTCACACCTTATAAACTATTTTATGAATCGTTGTTTTCAGTATTTGTTGTACAAATAGAGCATATAGTACATAATATACCGAAATATCATATTCCTAACTAGTTTAGTTTTTTAGATAGCCCCCGTCACAAAAATGGTCTAAAACTGACAATTTTGATGACCCCCCATTTCCTTACTTTTTAAGCAAAAAATTTAAAAAATATATATTCGTACTCTACTCAATGAGCTCTAAACAATGATACCCCACAAGCTAGGGTAAGAAAAAAAATTTTTTTTCCGGCTCCTTTCTCATGTACGGGAGCCCCCCTGAAAAATAATTTAATTCAATTTTTAATTCAATATTTGATGTTGGGTCAACGTTTTACACCAAATACCAAAATTTCAGGTTTGTAACTCATTTCGTCTGCGAGCTAGAGACCTGTGACCGGCGGACAGACGGACAGACAGACAGACAGACAGACAGACAGACAGACAGCCGAGTGACATTAATAGGGCTCCGTTTTTACCCTTTGGGTACGGAACCCTAAAAACGTGCCAAAAATACACTCACACACGCACAATCCTGTAACATAAAATGGCGCGTGTTCATTGTGATGTCTCAAGTTGTGCGTGTGTGAGTGTTCATGTATAATACATTTTAGGGAGGCCATCTTAAGTCACGAGTCTGCCGCAAACTGTTTTATTATTATGTCAAAAATGTAATGTTGTCTCTTTCACACTTATGAAAATTTTGATAAGCTTGAGCTATTTTCCGATCTACTATTTTCTATAGGACATTATGCCAACTCTATTTATTATTATTATCTCTATGGCATGTAGTGAGTGACCTGCAGCTGCGTGTCGATGAACCACTTGAGCAGGTCCTGCTTGACGCGCGGCTCCAGCGCGTCCGCCACGGCGCACGCCTCCGCCAGCGTGCGCTGCGAGATGCCGCTCTTGCCGCTGCCTGCCACACACACGTACATCAACATATTGTATACACGTACATGGCGAGCCAGTGTCCAAATGTTAAAGTGCTGGAACTAGTAAATAAAGAGAGAAAACTTATGTCAGTCGTTATGCAAATAAAACCAAGCTATATTTTAGAAAAAAATTATTGGATTATAAAACCAACGTGGAAGATTAGGAAACCAACATCAATATATCATATTTGAAAAGTTCTTTTGATTTTACCAGTATCCCATCTTCAGATCCTGACCCTGATGATATTTAGTGATGTCAGAAATATATTTGCATCTTTAAAAAAAATTCAAGACTTTCATTTACTACAACATTGGGCCCCAACTGACACAATCGAATTTGACTCAATTAGATCAGTTTGAGCCAGATCGTGTCAGACTGAATTGGACTTGGCAGATTGAGCCAGAAACTATCAGACTGAGTCAACTAGTGAACAAGGTTCAGAGGTCAGGCTCGAGCACGTACCCGTGAGCGCGTCTTTGAAGTCCGCGAGGATCTGCGTGGCGAGCTGCGCGCGGATCGCGTGCACCTCGTCCCGCAGCGCGTTCAGCTCGCGGATGTCGCGGTACAGCTGCAGCTGGTCCAGCACCTGCGGCGTATCAGCCGACGTATGATGACAATATCACATCTGAGATATGGTCGCTAACAATGGGCCTCATAAGGCTCAGAAACGCAACTTTGCAATCATGCGTTGTGAAGTCGACATCTTCTGAAGATGCTGCGATGTCGGAACGAAACGATCGTCGAGTTTGTTTTGTGGTGGATTTGTGTGTACTTACATTCAAATTTGTCACTGTTAGCCGATTATAGCAAAGTAATGTGTTTTTCATTATTTCAGCGGGCGATGGAGAGCTATGTTTGGAGTATCCCTACGGCTTCAAATTAGAAATGAGGAGATCCGCAGGAGAACCAGAGTTACCGACATAGTTCATTGAGTCGCGAAACTGAAGTGGCGATGGGTGGGGTACTTTGCTCGAAGAACTGATGGACGTTGGGGTCCCAGGGTGCTCGACTGGCGACTTCGCACCAGCAAACGAAGTGTTAGAAGACTAGATGGATCTCAAGCGAGTCACTGGATACGAGCGGCACAAGATCGTACTCTGTGGCAATCCTTGCAAGAGACCTGTGTTCAGCGCACTGGGAGAGGGGCTGAGCTGCAGTCCTGCAGCGTGGCGCACCTCCATGATGGCCTGCAGCGGCAGCACCAGCTCCTTGTACTGGCGGCGCTGCGCGGAGCTGCGCAGGGCCGCGGCGCCGCCCGCGAGCATGTGCAGGTGGTTGAGCGCGGTGATGGCGGCAGTCAGGTTCCACTTGGCGCAGTCCAGCTGCTTGATCTCTGCCGTGATCTCGCGCACCATGCTCTCGCTGCGCTCCGCTTTCTTGTTTATGTCGCACACCTGCAATTTTTTATAACGTACTATGCTCAAAGCTGCTTACTACTGTGTCGGAAGACATCTTTAAGTTGTCCAAATTCAGCCATAACAACAATTTGTAATTACATACTTTTCTCAGATTTCTGAGATGATGACGATGGACGTAAGACGACACGCAGGTCACATCCCCTTCAGAACTTGAAACTCACTTTCTACACACAGTTTGATATAAACCTCACCTGCAGGGCGAGCTCTGCTATGCACCGCTGTGCGTCCAACAGCGCCTGGTGTCCCTCCACGCGCTGGTCGTGCTGCGCGCGCACCAGGCGCCGGATGTCGTGCTGCACGCTCGCGAGGCGGTACTCGCAGCGCGCGGCCGCCGACTCCACGCCCGACAGCGACTGCTCCGTGGGGAACACCCGGTTGATGTACGCCACTGCGTCAAACTGCCCAGTTACCAAATAATATTCCAAATTATCACCACATTTTTGTGACAAACCTCTCATTTGATACCTAATTATTTATCTAGCTTTGCTTCTATTTTTATTTTTGACTAGATGATGCCCACGGCTTCGCTTGTGTGGATTTAAGTTTAAAAAACCCATGGGAACTTTTGATTTTCCAGGACAAAAGTAGCCTATCTGTAGTAACCCGTCCCCAAAACGGAAAAATCCAGTGGGATCCCCACAATTTAGGATAGCAATTCCCTACAGCATCAGGGTTGAGGAGTTGGGTATGTACTCAAGTTCATTCAACGATAAAGTCTTTAATTGGTAAGTACCTCCAATATTAATTTAAATAACCGATAGTTTCTAAATCCCATTAGATTTTATGGTCATTAGGTCTTAATATGAGGTAATTATTTCGAAATTACAGACAGACACTTCAATTTTATTTAGTATAGATATTTTATAGTCTATGACACACAGAATAAGGGAATCATATTATCTTGAATCCCTGCTCCCATACACACGCTACTGTGCCAAGGAGGTTGTTCAAAAATTGTAAAAAAGTCCATCAAGTGATATTATTTTGACTCTTGTTATTATTCGACAACCTCAAAGGCCCCGATCCACATACTTGGGTTAATAAGTTAGATGTGAATAATGTCTTACGTTGCTATGCCTTAAAATTAGCATCACAAGGTACTGGAAGCAAAACAGATATGAAATGAGCCAGTAACACCTCTGTTCCTAGTTTATTATGGAAAACAGCTGTGTATGGAATGTCTCAGCTAATATGATAATTAAATTATTATAGTATAAGGTTGGCGATTACGCTTTAACAGGGCTTTATCTAGCATGAATCTCGACGTAATAATGCTTCTTTATAGAGTTTAAATAGTTATTTACTTCTTCATTATCGAACTGCTCTGTTCCACCCATTAGTTCTTCAATACGGCTCATCACAGAGCCCGGCAAGTTGAGCTGGACCTCGGGCCCGCTGTCCTTGTCCTCCAAAACATCATTTGAATCCATGGTTTCTCATATATTATGAACTAATTATTAAATTTTTGACCACAATATCGCAAAGTGCAAACATTAACAACGTCACAACCTATGGTCACAACTAGAGTATATATTACAATATCTTAGGTCTCATGCTTAGGTCCCAGGGGGTGTAAACTCTCTTAGAAGAAAATTTATACCTACGGGGGCTGAAATTGCCATTGTTAAAACATTCCGATGATAATTGTACATTTTTTAAGCATTGCAACACTAACTTTTCTAAAGTCATATCCAAGACGGTTATAATTCTTTATGTAGATACTGGAGTCTGCGCCTGAAACAATGTAGGAAAGACAAAGTCCATAATTCAGCTGGGCTATTTTTTCTCTCTAGTTTTTCTGTACCTTTACTTACTACTTACCACTTTATTTAAGTAGTTAAGAACGAGATAAAGCCTGTTCAAGGCCACATTTCTTTGTTTCAACATTTTGTTTGAAGCTCGGCAGGGTGATTCAGAACACTTCGATAACATAATCATCAATCGATTCGGTAAGTTATCGTACGATAAGATGTATTTTCAATTCAGAATAACCGTATCAACCGGGAAGTTGTCGAAACCGAAACCGAATCGAACCGACGTAGATATCGTTCGATTGTCATAATCGCTATTCACAACAACTTTATCAAACGCTATCAAAAGCTATTCACAACAACTTTATCGAATAATATTTTCCGAACATCCGATATTTTTTTACAATTATTTATCGAAAGCTACAGGGCATTCGATATCCTAATCTTTTTGTTCATCTACTCGTCAGATAGGTACTTTTACTGTTATTTCGTGAAAAATATGTTCGGAGCCGCAATTAAAATAGATAGCAATAGCCGCAGTAAATCACCGAGGCGAAGAAGACGCGGTGAAGAGGATTCTTAAGAGACGTAGGTATCTACGGACATTGCTTGATACCTTTAACCCATTTGAGGCAAATGCCTCAACTTTTATGGGAAAATATAATAAAACTTTTGCCAGAATTTGCGTTAATTTTACTAACTAATAAGAGGGGGCATTACAGGAGGCAACACGTAATCATGTAGATTTATATTTTTGGTATGTACATGATTACCAACCAATGCCATAATATATCTCTCGGTAGAGAGTAGTATATTGCTTGCCGTCTGTCCGGACGGACAGACAGGCAGATTGACAGCGGAGTCTTAGCAATAGGGTCCCGTTTTACCCTTTGGGTACGGACATCTGTGTGGTATTTACGAGAATAGCTGTAATAATACTTTTGTAGTACACTTCGACGTTTTTCTCTCTAAATCAATAATTTAATGTTATCATTTTAAATAATGACTTTAATTACCTTCAAGATGATTAAAAGTTATTTTTTAATGCTTAATATGAATGTATATTATGTAAAATTTTGGTAAAATAACATACTTCATAAATGCACATGTCTTAATCGCAATGTATCTTATCGATACCGGTATCGTAATCGATATCCAATTGTATGCTTTTATCGTTCTGAATTGCACGAAAAAAAATTTGGATACAAAATCGATACCAAGTCGTATCGACACGGTAAGTTATCGAAGTGTTCTGAATCGCTCTGCAAATTCCATAGGTTCAATTGTTCATGGTCAATTAAGTGTTTTTAAGTTGGTAGTCACTGACGTAATAGTACGTAATGTTGGTAATAATTGTTTTTTTCAAAATGGCGTCTTTGTTATTGTGTGGATAAGTTTCGTAACAATTAAAATATTTAGATTTCTTGCGATCATATTATAAACTTTAAATACGTCGAGTCGAGCTTCTGTTACTCTGTTTGTGTTTTATAGTGTAGTGCTATTTATATTTGAGACGTTGATTCTGTTTCATTGAAACAAGACTCATATGTGGAATTCTTTGCTCGTATGTTTTATTTCATTATCTGACCTGACAAATAAAACAGCAACAACTCGCCGGTAAAGACAACATCAAGTTGATTCGATTTCCTAAAACCTGCTTAAGGAATCTTGCATGGTACGTATAACCTAACCTAACTTAGTAGATTTATATAGATCGACCAGAATCTCATGAAAAATAGGGAAATGAAATTCCAAGGTTAGCAACACTACGGCTGCCCTAGCGATAAACAAAGTAACTGACATTTTTTGTGAAATTGACTTTTTGCATTAACAAAAGTTTTATGTCGAGTAGTTTTTTACCACAGTTTAATATTTCAAATAACTTGAACCGTTTACTGAAATTTAAATTGCCCAGACAAAGTAACTGCACTCACTAACCTGGAATATAAATAAAAAAACCAAGTAAACAACAAGCACAACACAAAAACAAAGTAATTGGATGTTGATCACTTTTTTTTGTATTTAAAATGCAGTTGCTTGATTTTTCGTTTCGTGAAACGATCCCAGGTAAGGTGTTCTGAATGTAATTACTTTGTTTATCACTAGGGCAGCCGAGTTAACCTAGTGTTGCTTACTACAAAATTTAATTTCCCTATTTTTCATGAGATTCTGGTCGATCTCTACTTACTAAAATTCATTCTCTATAAATTTTATACAGACACAAGCACACATTTTGATATTTATAGTGATATCAACAGGCGTGCTTACTGCTTATGTCTATAGTTTCCTGCTAATATACTGATGTGTTACTGTCAACCATTTTCCAGACATTGTAGATACTAGTTAGGAAAAATAATATTGGTAGCCCACCCTTAGTGTTTACTATTTATTAGGTACATATAGGGTAGTAAAAATACTTATATGTTATGGTATATATTATTTGTAATAATTAGTACCAATTAATCAACAAAATCTAGTCTGCCAATCCGCTTGGCCAGCGTGGTACACTATGGCCAAAACCCTTCTCACTCTGTGAGGAGACCCGTGCTCTAGTGAGCCGGTAATAGATTGATCATGATGAATCAACAAAATTGTTTCTTTTCAGATTTGAACTAAGTATGTGATTGAACAGAGGTTTTACTGATTGTACTAAACGGAAGTTACAAAGAACTGCTGTTCCATGTGATGTAATTGAATATGAAAATATTAACAGCATTGTAAATAGTGTCTCATACATATTATGTTTAAAATGATTTTGTATGTATTTGGAAAATAGATCGTTTTCAGAAGAAGTGTCAGCCACCACACTCAAAAAAAATCCTTACACATAAATAAATGTGAATTGTTAGAAAGAAAACCTGTTGTTTTATTTTGAATCCTAACTAAAACTTTATTGATAAGGCATTTTGACTCGAAAGAGAACTTGGTGTATTTTATTTCACCAGTTCTCTCTCGAGTCAAAATGCCTTATCTAAAAATATTATTTAGGATAAGTAGGTATAGAATCTCCCGCCGTCAGAGTTGTTGGTGGGCTGAATCTAGATGGCGCTGAACTGTTCTCATTTTTTTACTATGGAGTTTACATTCTTCTCTCGTTAGAGAGTATTTTTGTTCTGTGCTTAGGTCACAACAACCTTTAATGACTAATGTCAAATGTCAATTGTCAAACATTGTCACGGTGACAATGACTTTGACATGATGTCCCAATCTCATTCGGATAATCTTATGAATTTTGTTATGAACACAGACCACTAAAATTAAGCTCCATCACAAAAGATGATTTTTGTATTCTAATTTTATTACATATATAAACTGAATTTTCATTTATAACTTGTAATCATTGTAATCTTGAAAAAATTTAAATCAATTTAATTATCATCAATGACATAATTTTTCATAATCGTCTTATCCAATCGTATTTTCTAACCACTAACCAACAAAACCGTTTTTCCATTCTAAAAAGGCAAAATTAAATTCAGTTTTTTCACGCGCTTGTCGTGTGTGGTTGTTTGTGCGAATTTGCTACGATGAGCGGCCGCGACCTCCCTCCGATATAACCGCAGTGATTGTAAAGTTTTCATTGTTCTAGTGCAGTGCAGTGAGTGTTTTCCAATCATCAATTTGTGATCGAACATGGCTCGTCTAACGGAGGAGATGGTGATCGCTAGATCGAAGCAATCGGATTTGTCTGCGATAAAGAAACTGAACTGTTGGTGAGTAGTATCAAGTATGACTATACGGAAGAATGATTCAGGGTATCGTACGGCTTAGCGAGTAACAAGGGCTTTGGATTAGTTCCGTACGACCTGCAGTGCGTTAACCCTGCAATAGGTTTTTTTCACCCCGCTGTCTTGTTCCACGCGTCGTATGAATCTGTGTCGTGGGAAATCTATTCTATCGACTATTGACACTGAACTTATGCGGAGTTTGCTTTGTGATGTGGAAACTGTGGTTGTGCAAATAACTGGTGTTTTGCGCCTCGCGTTGAGCAAGATCCGTTCAGACTTACCTAACCTAGCTAATTTATTATTTGCTAACTTGCACTCTAATTTTCCAATAGTTATGACACTAAGTTAATGTATATTTTTTTGTTACTGCTATGAAGTAACTGTGTCCTGTGGACAGCTCTATCTGGGGTTAAGTCCATTGATTTTGAAATGTCACATAAAGACGACTGAAAGTTAAATTCATATCTTATTATTTCTATTCTTTATCATTGTAACCCTTTCACTATTGTTTATTACTTAGGTCTTTGTTAATTTTATTTTATGTGTATCATAGACACCATCAAAATCAAAAACATTGAATAATACTTAAATACTGCCCTCTTCATCAAATTCAAACTTAAAATTAGATATTTATTCAATTTATCTTCTTATTCAAAACATTTCTAAGTTAGTGATTTAAGGCTTATTTGGTGGTTTATCGACATATTCTAATGTAAAAACCACGATCCATGTAACTGGATTGAAATATCGATAAAAACAAATATTTTATCGTGGTATGTACCCGTTAGTATGTTTGTATTTTTACGTTAGAATATTTCTAAGTTAATGAACAACAAATTTTAATAATTATTCTACAAACTGTTACCTAATGGTTACTTAAACTGATGAATTCTACAATAATCTGGCTACACTATAGCATCCATTGTAAAGGATGTGGTCATATCATTGGTTTGGGTGAGAATAATAAAGTTATCACTTGATGTTAAGGTAGATTAATACTCATGTTTATGGCGTAACCACTGAAAGCTCACAGTATATTATGTACATAATATGTAGTTATTACGTAGTATATTGTCATTACAAAACAATTTGAACATGCTTCGTAGAAATCACGTTTCTAGCTAAGTAATCCATACTAATATTATAAATGTGAAAGTGTGTCTGTCTGTCTGCTAGCAGTTCAACAATTTAACTGATTTGGATGAAATTTGGTACAGGTTTATCTTATATCCTACTACTTTTTATCCAGGAAAAGCTAAGAGTCACTGTGGTATTTATAAAAAACCTAAATCCAGGCAGACAAAGTTGTGGGCATTATCTAGTCAACCATATTACAGATTAGAAATTATGAATGAGGCACCAAAACCTACAATGATAACCAATGAGTCACTTGTTCTATGAATAAATATGTTCCTTCTAGTTTGTCATTATAATTAATATCAGTTATTATCAACAAGCTGTGGAGTTTGTTTGTCACTCATTGTGTTTGCCCACACACCATGCAAAGACATATAAAGTTACGTGTAAGGTCATAGCTGTAATTAAGATGTTTACCATCTTAGACTCTAGATTCCAGTTTTGTCTGCCTCATTGGTGTAGTGGCTAGCTTGTTTGGCTGATCATGAGGTCCTAGGTTCGAGTCCGTGTTGAACCAAAAAAAAAGAAAACTATTGGGTTTAGAAATTCTCAGTAGCAGTTTAGAGTTGGCAAGTTACACCCCTGTGCCTTATTTCCTGTAGCGCCTTCATTAGGCGAACAGTGAGCGGCTAACTGTTTGTTTCCAGTTAGCATCCCTACACTTTGTGAATGGAGTGTCCAAACAGCGCGTCATGTACGCAGTTTGTGGCGTTTCGCTTGCCGACTTATTCAGTGAGTTCAAATGCCTTCAAAAGTCAAAACTATGAGATCCAGAGCTATGAGTTGCGACCGATACGCCGCCTAGGCCAGCACACAGTCAGCCGCTCGCTGTTCGCCCAGTGAGGACACGGCTTCAGAGAGCACGTCAGCTGTCCAACCTGCTCCTGACTACTTGTCTCCGGTCGTGTCGCATTGGCCATCGGACTATGAGAGTGACGGAATTGAGAGTGTATCTGTGTTTGTGTATTGTAATATTTCCTGCGTTGTTGGCAAGTCGTTGCCCCGGCGATTAGCCGCCGTGGCTGAAATTCGTTCTATTCGGCTAACCTAACTAGCTAGCTTAAGTACCTAGTTAGTTTAATTAGCGGTGTGTCTTGCTTGGGCTTTATCTGTTTCTTTTTTGAATGCCATTTGTTCGTCACATCCACCTCTCTACTGCGCGCAGCAGGTAGGCGTACCGCGTACCGTTAGAAAGCGCCAGCCATCATGGTAGGTAGGTATAGCGGTTGCGTAATTATAATCAAATTATTCATAACTAGCGACCCGCCCCGGCTTCGCACGGGTAGTAGAGCATTTTATGCGTAGGTACTACCCGCTCAGGGATTAGGCAGCGTTTTCGATGAAAGCTCCCAGGCGGCTTTTACGACTTTTTACGATATTTTCCACAATGAACTTACTATATCTCACCTTATACCCGAATTACTAATTCCGTGGAATTCTGACGTTTCATAATGTTACCAGAGATAAAACAATTCCCACAAAAAAGATGAAAAATTCAAAACTTATGCAAATACAAATCAACTGCTGCATGTAGATATGACTTTCTAGTTTCCATTCTTAGCAATTTCTATTTTAGGGCGAAACAATTAATATTATTAAGCGGCTTAGAGCTTTATATGTTGACAGGGAATTAAAGTAGTTTGGGGTAAAATCGTACTTCGTAGATGTTAACCCTGTTCTCCATATAAATAACTCATCTGTAAATGAAAATGACAGCTGTCAGAATTAAGTCGATATTAAGTCAAAAATAAGGAGAAAAACTAAATATTTCAAATCAAATAAATTAGTGTATTTGGGACATAAGAAAGTAAGTTTTCACCAGATTCCGTGAAAAAAAAAATTATTTTAAAAGATAAAAATAAAGAACCAAAAACTTGGTTTTTTGAACTTTTCACATAAATTTTGAGGTTATGTGAAAAAAGTGTAAATATAAAAGTTGTAGATCTTTTTATTACCTACAACTTTGCCATTTAATTTTTTTCCATAGGACTTCTAGTTTTGCCGGAAATCGAGATAAACCGTTTTTTACCCTTAAAACTCCCCCCCTTTTTTCCCGAGCTCAGATCGCCCGTAAATTATTTTTCCTTGTATTTTATAATATTCTCCTCCTTTTCCAATGGGTTTCATCTACGTACTGTGATTTTTTTTTTGGTTTCAAAAATTATCGACAATGGGCTATAGGGAGAACCGCGGCCGCCGACGCGCTTATAGGCACGCTCCCGCGCCGCCGCAATTTTTAAATCTGTAATATCTTCGAAAGTATTCATTTAAATCATATGCTGTAAAGGACCATATGGATTTATATAAAATCAACAATGCATTTAAGGTATTTAATTAGATAAGGATTAATGCTGTATTGGTTGAAATCGCTTCGAAAATTAGCCATTATTTGTCGTAAAAAGTAAATGACAAAAAAATGTTATTGTGGGATATCCATAAGAGATAGACATATACCATCGCGGACTTTTCTGTAGACCTTTTCAATGTGTACAATACTTAGTACATTATTTTGATAAATCTCGTAGGGTTCAGCCTGCGTTTGCAATGTAAGCGGAAAAAATGTAATTATTTACGACATCACATTAGAAACCTCAAAAATAACAGTATTTCTCCACAATTTAATGGATGTTATTATACATATAAACCTTCCTCTTGAATCACTCTATCTATTAAAAAAAACCGCATCAAAATCCGTTGCGTAGTTTTAAAGATTTAAGCGTACAAAGGGATATAGGGACAGAGAAAACGACTTTGTTTTATACTATGTAGTGATTGTCTGCTCACAAAGCACCACGCATCTCGTCTCCGCAGATTTCCAGTTTTGAACAAGCTAGATTGCTTTCGCTCGCGGAAGTAAAGCTAATTAGGTAATCAGCTAATAGATTTCAATATTATGTACTAGCGACCCGCCCCGGCTTCGCACGGGTAGTAGAGCATATTATGCGTAGGTACTACCCGCTCAGGGATTAGGCAGCGTTTTCCATGAAAGCTCCCAGGCGGCTTGACTTTTTACGATATTTTCCACAATGAACTTACTATATCTCACAATATACCCGAATTACTACTTCCGTGGAATTCTGACGTTTCATAATGTTAGATAACCAGAGATAAAACAATTCCCATAAAAAAGATAAAAAATTCATAACTTATGCAAATACAAATCAACTGATGACAAATGCCTGACAGACACTTCATGGTGTTAATGTCATTCGACTTCCATTTTTGAATAAATTTTTTCAATGTGCTTCTTTTGTTTTCTATTGCTGTTAGTGTGCACTTTCTAGTTTCCATTCTTAGCAATTTCTATTTTAGGGCGAAACAATTAATATTATCAAGCGGCTTAGAGCTTTATATGTTGACAGGGAATTAAAGTAGTTTGGGGTAAAATCGTACTTCGTAGATGTTAACCCTGTTCTCCATATAAATAACTCATCTGTAAATGACAATGATAGCTGTCAGAATTAAGTCGATATTAAGTCAAAAATAAGGAGAAAAACAAAATATTTCAAATCAAATAAATTACAGTGTATTTGGGACATCTTTTTATTATTTTATATTATTTATTATTTTATTGGGAGATCTTTTTATTACCTACAACTTTGCTATTTGATTTTTTTTCCATAGGACTTCTAGTTTTGCCGGAAATCGAGATAAACCGTTTTTTACCCGACTGGGTTATGTGTTTCACCTGTGTGTATGTATGTCCATTCCTATGTCCGCGTGTAACTAATCAACGGCTCAACGGATTTTGATAAATGATACGTCATTAGATTTGTCTCAATGACGCGAGTGTTATAGGGTACCTAAATTTAAAAAAAAATCAAAATGGCGGACTTAATGCGCTTTAATGTGCGAGCTGAAAAAAAATTTTTTCTTCAAGACCCTCGAGTGGGGTATCAAAATAAAGGGATTCAAAAGGCAAATACGAAAATGTATAAATTTATATATTTGGAAACAATTTGGAGTGATAAATCGTAGAAAATGACCGTTTCCTATGTCAGTTCGTAACTACTTAACGGCTCAACCTATTTTGATAAATTATACGTCATTAGATTTGTCTTGACGGCGCGAATGTTACTGGGTACATAAAATTCATAAAAAATCAAAATGGCGAATGTTATGCACTTTAATGTGCGGGCTGAAAAAAAAATTTTTCTTCAAGACCCTCGAGTGGGGTATCAAAATAAAGGGCTTTAAAAGGCGAGTACGAAAATGTATACAATCTATATGTTTTCAATCAATTTGGAGTGACAAATCATGAAAAACAAAATAAATAACAACTACACTGTAAGTGGTACGGTGGTAGTTTATTAATTTTTTAGTTCGTTTTTTAGCATGGCAGTCGGGTTTTTTTAATTTTTAAATTATAGCTTGTTACCCTTAAAACTCCCCCCCTTTTTTCCCGAGCTCAGATCGCCCGTAAATTATTTTTCCTTGTATTTTTATAATATTCTCCTCCTTTTCCAATGGGTTACATCCTACGTACTGTGATTTTTTTTTGGTTTCAAAAATTATTATCGACACTGGGCCATATAGGGAGAACCGCGGCCACCGACGCGCTTATAGGCACGCTCCCGCCGCCGCAATTTTTAAATCTGTAATATCTTCGAAAGTATTCATTTAAATCATATGCTGTAAAGGGCCATATGGATTTATATTAAATCAACAATGTATTTAAGGTATTTAATTAGATAAGGATTAATGCTGTATTGGTTGAAATCGCTTCGAAAATTAGCCAGTAAATGACAAAAAAATGTTATTGTGGGATATCCATAAGAGATAGACATATACCATCGCGGACTTTTCTGTAGAGCTTTTCAATGTGTACAATACTTAGTACATTATTTTGATAAATCTCGTAGGGTTCAGCCTGCGTTTGCAATGTAAGCGGAAAAAATGTAATTATTAACGACATCACATTAGAAACCTCAAAAATAACAGTATTTCTCCACTATTTAATGGATATTATTATAAATATAAACCTTCCTCTTGAACCACTCTATCTATTAAAAAAAACCGCATCAAAATCCGTTGCGTAGTTTTAAAGATTTAAGCATACAAAGGGACATAGGGATATAGGGACGGAGAAAGCGACTTTGTTTTATACTATGTAGTGATGTAGTGATTTGCCTGGCTAAGGCGTAGGCCCCATTGGGTGCGAAGCGAATCGCTTTCGCAAGGCTCATGTCGCTAGACAATGAGAACTTCGCTTCGTTCCGTCGTTCGCAGCAAAGAGAATATAACCACTCCGTATGAAAACCGGAGCGGTGCCGTAGCGGCCGCGGCGTGAGCTAAGCGAAACGAACGTTTTATCACGAGTTTGTTATGTACGGCTGAAGCTCGCACGTGTTGCAGTGTTGCAGGCCCAAGACAAACAAATTATTTAATTCATCAAATCTAATTCATAGTTTCTAAATTATTTAGAAACTATAAATTAGAACTGACTACATAGTACGGGAGGTAGCGCTACAGTTGACCGAGTCATTTATACCGACTAAAATTCATAACAATAATAGTTTTCCCCTCACATAACAGATCCGAACGTCAGCTGCTCTGATAGTGGTGGAATTGAAACATACAGCATGAAAATATTTTTGTATTGTTAAGTGTTAGGTAACATGACATGACAAGGGAATAAGGTTCATAATCGCTTCCCCACCGCTACTTCGCAATCTTTTCTACGATATTCGATCAGAACAAGAGCGAAACAGTTTTCATGCTGTATCTTTTATCTCCACCGTGGGTGCGACACTTTACTGGTTTCTGAACATTAAACAAATGTTTGAAATAAAATTCATTCGGTATAAAATCACTAGAAAAATTGTAGCACCTACCTCCCGGGCTAATAGTTTGAGCGCACTTGCTTGTTTACCTAATTAGTAGCTCAGCGGCGCGCCTTACACCGATGCGTCACCGGCAGCCTCAGCACTCAGCAGCCACGGTTGTGGGTAAAGTGATGTTTTGTTTGCGTGGAATATTACAGCGCGGCCGTCGATGTGGAAAGCTGGCCGTAAAGCTCCGTCCGTCTATAGTCTATAGACTATACCTACGTAGGGCGTCACGCAAAAATACCTCTGAGTGATTGATCCATCTATTTGATGGTACGAAGAGGTGTGACGGCGGGAGGGCGTGCTTCCGCGCTTTGGGTCGTCAGACAATTAATTCCTGCGTTGTAGAACCACACTTATAACCATGACGACTGCTGTTATCCAGGGATTACGACATCTTTAAAGATTCTTCGCGCTATCCCGCTCAAGCTCCGCGACTCTATGAGCTATGTCGGTAACTCTGGAACTATAATAAAAATCTTTGTTTACCAACAAGTATAAATTAAAAATTTAAAAACCCCCGACATTCGCCATTTTGTGGTGGCTTGGATTTGCATAGTGCTATTCTACTAGTCAAGCCCTTTCATTTGATACCCATATTGAGGGCGTTACTTGTGACTGTCATGGTTGTGATAAAATATTTAATCCGCCATTTTGTAGCGGCGGCCATCTTAGTCCGATTTTCATCAAACATAGCTAACAACACTCTCGGCTAATTCACCTTTCAAACAGCAGCATGCCGGTAGGCTGTTATGTAGATGGAGTTTGTGTAAACAACATCAGCTATGCCGACGATATGGTGCTGCTGGCTCCCTCAATCAGTGTACAGCGTAAACTCCTAGAGGCATGTGAGGCATACGCGGCATCGCATGGTTTGCGGTACAATGTAAAAAAGTCGGAGGTCTTGGTCTTCAGGGCAGGAGCCAGGTGCCCAAGTTTTGTACCACCCGTCAAGCTTAACGGCATGGCCCTTCAAAGGGTATACAAATTCAAATACCTTGGCCACCTGGTAACTGAAAGCCTGGGAGATGATGCAGACATGGAGAGGGAACGCAGGGCATTGTCAGTCCGAGCGAATATGCTGGCCCGTAGGTTTGCCCGGTGTACAGACGCTGTGAAAATCACATTGTTCAAAGCGTACTGTACATCTTTATACACGGCGAGCCTATGGTTCAGATATACGCAAAAGGCTTACAGTGCTCTGCGGGTCCAATATAATAATGCATTCAGGGTGCTGTTGCGGCTGCCACGGTTCTGTAGCGCATCGGCGATGTTCACGGAGGCGCGAACAGATGGCTTTGATGCCATCTGGCGTAAGAAAACCGCCTCGCTGCTGAGCAGGGTCCGTGGAAGCAGCAACGGCATCCTGCGCATGATTGCCGGCAAAATGGATAGTCCTCTGATTAATATATGTACTTACTCAGAGGACTAAATCCATGTTAGTTATAAGGTACTAGTGTAACATAGTTTTAAGGTTTCATTGTTCCTAACCTAGTTAAGTACTAACATAGTGATAAGTTTTTATTGTTACTAACCTAAATGGACCTTAATAACTGTTGTCTGAATAAAGAAATATATTATTATTATTAAACAAAAAAAACCGCATTCAAATCGGTCCACCCGTTTGAGCGCCACAGGAAAACAGACACACACACACACACACACACACACACACACACACACACACACACACACACACACACACACACACACACACACACACACACACACACACACACACACACGCACACACACAGACACGTCAAACTTATAACACCCCGTCGTTTTTGCGTCGGAGGTTAAAAAAGAGAAAAAGAGTTTTTTACAATCCGTTTCTAGCGGTCTCTACGCTAGGAAACCTGCATTCTCTCAACGGATCTTCTCAATTCTGATTTGCTTGCCAAGTTGTCAACGATTACTGGGAAGAGCGGGACATTATCTATTATGAGCATTAGCTATGTGATTTTCGAATTTATATATAACTAGCGGACCCGGCAGACGTCGTCCTGCCCGCTATTAGCGCCACCTACCAGATATCACTCTATCTATTAAAAAAAACCGCATCAAAATCCGTTGCGTAGTTTCAAAGATATATAAGCATACATAGGGACATAGGGATATAGGGACAGAGAAAGCGACTTTGTTTTATACTATGTAGTGATTTATATACTCATGTTCGTTTTATAACGTGAGTATATGTAAAGGTCGTGTTCGCGTGGGTCGAGCTTATGGAGTGGACTGGTATAGAATATCGATGGCGTGGACGAAGCTCGAGCAATCACAACAACATCGCACTCACGCCATAGGAATGCCTCGCCGCGCCGCGCCGCGCCCACCAGCCCCTTTACTTACTTCAATTACATTTGCTCGCTAGACCGTGCTCTCGGGTGAGTTGGTAGGTACCCGATACGTCCTTTACACTGGCGGCCAAAAACTTACAGATCATAAAAACGAGGAAAAACTCGATAACTTTTGACCCGAAGCGGGACTCGAACCTTGACCTTATGATCCGAGCCGAAACCTTCGTAAGTTACGAGGCAGTTAGTTACCAGGCCTGCAGTTGCACTAGCATGCGACGCGACGTACGAGAAAATTATGTCGACACTTTTTCTCGTCAAAGATTATAGAGACTCTATTGTCTTCGACGACAAAATGTGTAGACATAATTTTCTCGTGGGTCGCATGTTAGCGCATCTGGTATAGCTCTGCTGATTACTGAAAATATTTACTTTGGTAATCTTTTACTGAGAATTTCGGGTCAGAAAAATCCTGTAAAGTATTTTTAGTCCCAACCTTAGATTTGAATCTGGGACCTTAAAATTGGCAGCGGAATGGCTAGCCAGTAGCCACTAATGACTAAACCAACGAGGCGAGGCACTCACCTTCACCGTGTAAGCTGTTAATAAATAAAATAATAAGTTATCGATTTATCCGTGCATACGTTATCGAGTATGGCGTATTGACCTTGTTACTACCAACACCAACAACAACTACCAAGTAAGTAGGCATGCGGTAAAGCGGTTTTATTATGGACTAGATGATGCCCACAGCTTCGCCCGTGTAGATTTAGGTTTTTAAAAATCCCGTGGGAACTTTTGATTTTCCAGAACAAAAAGTAGCCTATCATAACCGACAGTTCCTAAATCCCATTAGTCTTGGGGATCAGTTCCCCTACAGCATCAGGATTGAAGAGTTGGAATCCAAGTTTTTTGTAGGACAGTGTCGCAATGTTTCTCTATCGATTAAAAAAAAATTAAGCAAATCGGTTCAGAAATCTCGGAGATATCGGTGTACATAGGTAGAAAAACACAACTCCTCCTTTTTCGAAAGTCGGTTAAAAAGTAGCCTATGTTACTCCCTGGTTAATTCTCTACTTGTATGTGAAAGTCCCGTCAAAATCGGTTCAGCCGTTCCAAAGATTAGCCCGTTCAAACAGACAGACAGACAGACAAAAATTTTAAAAACGTGTGATTCGGTTATGGTACCGTTCAAATAACCATATGAGCTTAATATGAGGTAGTTATTTCGATATTACAGACAGACACTTCAATTTTATTTATTAGTATAGATTAGTATAGATAGTATAGATATAGATAATAATAACTACACCGTACAACTAGCGACCCGCCCCAGCTTCGCACGGGTAGTGATTTGGATTATCCGCTATTATCCCACCATACATTGTTTTGTTATTATCTTAAAGGCATTAGGCAGCGTTTTCGATGAAAGCTCCCAGGCGGCTTGACTATTTCCGACATTTTCAACAATTATCGTCATATTTCAACCAATTTACACAAAACCTTAACAAATTATACACCTAAAGCTTTCTTATGAATCACTTTGTCTGTTGGTGAAAACGGGATGAAAATCCGTTCAGTAGTTTTTGAGTTTATCGCGAACAGACAGACAGACGCGGTGGATGACTTTGTTTTATATAAAGTAACTATGTGTTTCTTGACCAAATACGTTCAAGGGCGGCGATTATAAACCAGATACAGACTGAATACGATGTAGTCTGTACATACTCGTACAATGTACAATGTACATGTACGGCGTGTTTTAATTATGCGACCTCATGCGACAATTCCGGCCAGGAGAATTCCGTTTCGGATTGGAAATAAATGAATTGAATTGAAAACAATCAGTCATACGATAGCCCGTAAGGAACAGAGGTAAAACTGCCAATTTAGTTATCGCTGTGTTCTAGATTCCGCCACCACCACTGCGGCCTCGTAACGCCCGTCTGCTTGTTGGCTAGCGTGCAGATTACCCGCCGCGCGCCGTGGCGCGCCGTGGCCGAAGTTCGGTCGGGAGAACATTAGTAATGCTAAAGGCGACGAGACAAAAGACCTGGCAACAAAGAGTCAGTCGAGTCACCTCACACTAAACACGCTCTCAAGTAGTCAGAGTACGGATGTGCGTAAGCGTGAAATTGCGCTTTTGACATTGAGGCCGCGGCCTGCCCGCGCCTGCCTCGCGCCTGCCTCGCGCCTGCCTCTCGCCTGCCTCGCGCCTGCCTCGCGCCTGTCTCACGCCTGCCTAGAGTCTACCTCGCGCCTGCCCACGCCCTCGGCGATGAGGTCACAAGTACGGGCTGACTCATGTTATAATGCTGGGATTATGAAGTCTTTCTTTACTCTAATTGGAGGCACTTTGTTCAAGTGTTCTATTAGGCAGAATTGAATCTACAGTATCCGGAGAGTGAACATGATGTATTGATGCCCAACATGATAGCAAAGGCTGTTCGGTTATTCCGTAGGTAATATTGTCACGAACCGAATAAGTAAAAGAAAATCTTCACTATCTTGTAACAATCATATTTTACGTTTAATTCATTTTGATGTACTTAGGTGATAAAGATTATTATCTAGCCCAGTCTGCGTATTGTCTAAACGTGATGATAGCCCACTACCCATTTACCTACGTAGGAAGGTATATCGCACCGTGGATGGAAACTGCAACGCCAGCGGGACCGTGGGACCGCGCGGTCGCGGCGAACACTTTCATACAAACATATCGCCTTTCTCCGCTTACCTACGACAAAAATGGACATTCACATCACTACATAGTATAAAACAAAGTCGTTTTCTCTGTCCCTATATCCCTTTGTACGCTTAAATCTTTAAAACTACGCAACGGATTTTGATGCGGTTTTTTTTAATAGATAGAGTGATTCAAGAGGAAGGTTTATATGTATAATAACATCCATTAAATTGTGGAGAAATACTGTTATTTTTGAGGTTTCTAATGTGATGTCGTAAATAATTACATTTTTTCCGCTTACATTGCAAACGCAGGCTGAACCCTACGAGATTTATCAAAATAATGTACTAAGTATTGTACACATTGAAAAGGTCTACAGAAAAGTCCGCGATGGTATATGTCTATCTCTTATGGATATCCCACAATAACATTTTTTTGTCATTTACTTTTTACGACAAATAATGGCTAATTTTCGAAGCGATTTCAACCAATACAGCATTAATCCTTATCTAATTAAATACCTTAAATGCATTGTTGATTTTATATAAATCCATATGGTCCTTTACAGCATATGATTTAAATGAATACTTTCGAAGATATTACAGATTTAAAAATTGCGGCGGCGCGGGAGCGTGCCTATAAGCGCGTCGGCGGCCGCGGTTCTCCCTATAGCCCATTGTCGATAATTTTTGAAACCAAAAAAAAAATCACAGTACGTAGGATGAAACCCATTGGAAAAGGAGGAGAATATTATAAAATACAAGGAAAAATAATTTACGGGCGATCTGAGCTCGGGAAAAAAGGGGGGGAGTTTTAAGGGTAAAAAACGGTTTATCTCGATTTCCGGCAAAACTAGAAGTCCTATGGAAAAAAATTAAATGGCAAAGTTGTAGGTAATAAAAAGATCTACAACTTTTATATTTACACTTTTTTCACATAACCTCAAAATTTATGTGAAAAGTTCAAAAAACCAAGTTTTTGGTTCTTTATTTTTATCTTTTAAAATAATTTTTTTTTTCACGGAATCTGGTGAAAACTTACTTTCTTATGTCCCAAATACACTAATTTATTTGATTTGAAATATTTAGTTTTTCTCCTTATTTTTGACTTAATATCGACTTAATTCTGACAGCTGTCATTTTCATTTACAGATGAGTTATTTATATGGAGAACAGGGTTAACATCTACGAAGTACGATTTTACCCCAAACTACTTTAATTCCCTGTCAACATATAAAGCTCTAAGCCGCTTAATAATATTAATTGTTTCGCCCTAAAATAGAAATTGCTAAGAATGGAAACTAGAAAGTCATATCTACATGCAGCAGTTGATTTGTATTTGCATAAGTTTTGAATTTTTCATCTTTTTTGTGGGAATTGTTTTATCTCGGGTAACATTATGAAACGTCAGAATTCCACGGAATTAGTAATTCGGGTATAAGGTGAGATATAGTAAGTTCATTGTGGAAAATATCGTAAAAAGTCGTAAAAGCCGCCTGGGAGCTTTCATCGAAAACGCTGCCTAATCCCTGAGCGGGTAGTACCTACGCATAAAATGCTCTACTACCCGTGCGAAGCCGGGGCGGGTCGCTAGTCTATCTATCTATAATATAATAAGACTGTAACAGATCCAATTCTGTACATTGAAGATATTTTGAAAATTTTTATTGGAGGGCACTATATAATCGATACTGAAGCCAAAACTGCAATTTTTTTCATTTTTGTCTGTCTGTCTGTCTGTCTGTCTGTCTGTCTGTCTGTCTGTCTGTCTGTCTGTCTGTCTGTATCTTGGCCGCGCATCACGCCGAAACTACTGAATGGATTCGAATGAAACTTGGTACGATATGAGTTTATACTCCGAGGTAGGACATAGGATACTTTTTATCCCGAAATTCAGCACGGTTCCCTTGGGAGAGGGGAAGAAAGTTAAAACGTGTATTCAGCTCTAATTCAATAACGGGTACTTCGATTTAACTCATTCTTTTTTTGTTAGAAAGGTAGTACTTTAAGTATTGTCCCGTAAATATTTCAAGGTCATACGTTTTTTAGTTCAGAAATGACAGACATTTATTGGGTTCAAATAACTTGGGACCCGGATCTTTGAACGTAGGGGCTTATTTTAAACTGGTGTGCATTTAGAGTTATGTTTGTCGATCTGTCTATTTGTTCCAGCTAATTTCCGAAACGGCTGGATCGATTTTGATGGAACTTTCAATGGCAGATAGGTGATGTTATATGGAATAACTTAGGCTACATTTAGTTTAGGTACAAAAAAGGATTATGGGATCCAATCCGATCCTATATAAAAACCTATATAACCACGCGGACGAAGTCGCGGGGGTCAGCTAGTAATATAATAAAACTGTAACAGATCCAATTCTGTACATTGAAGATATTTTGAAAATTTTTATTGGAGGGCACTCTATAATCGATACTGAAGCCAAAACTGCAATTTTTTTCATTTTTGTCTGTCTGTCTGTCTGTCTGTATCTTGGCCGCGCATCACGCCGAAACTACTGAATGGATTCAAATGAAATTTGGTACGATTTGAGTTTATACTCCGAGGTAGGACATAGGATACTTTTTATCCCGAAATTCAGCACGGTTCCCTTGGGAGAGGGGATGAAAGTTAAAACGTGTATTTAGCTGTAATTCATCAACGCGTTGTTCGATTTCACTCATTCTTTTTTTTTTAGAAAGGTAGTACTTTATATATTGTCCCGTAAATATTTCAAGGTCATAGGTTTTTTAGTTCCGAAATAACAGACATTTATTAGGTTCAAATAACTTGGGACCCGGATCTTTGAACGTACGGCTTATTCTAAACTGGTGTGCGTTTAAATTTATGTTTGTCGATCTGTCTATTTGTTCCAGCTAATTACCGAAACGGCTGGATCAATTTTGATGGAACTTTCAATGGCAGATAGGTGATGTTATAAGGAGTAACTTAGGCTACATTTAGTTTAGGTACAAAAAAGGATTATGGGATCCAATCCGATCATATATAAAACCTATATCCAGGCGGACGAAGTCGCGGGGGTCGGCTAGTAATATAATATAACACATTCACATGATTTTTTCGACACACCGCCAACTACCATCTCCGGGCTGGTACTGAGAATTTCTTGATAAAAAAACCCAGTACCTAACAATTGTTTGCCCGACCCGAGAATCGAAGTGATCTGCAGTCAAATATACTATCCACTAGACTGACGAGGCAGTTACGTGCTCTTCACCAATTGATAAACAATTTTTTTTTAGTTTTCTGCCCGCGTCGCGACTAGACCCCTGAACCACATAATTCGTAGCCGAATGAGCTAAACATTAGGCCAACGATACAGTTACCTAATGTGGTGGAGGCCTGACTTTACTTCGTATTCAAAAGGCACTATTGCCTTTTGAAAGTCGGCAACAGAAAACCCCGATAGAAAATCGTGACTTTAAATCCGTAGCGAAGCGCCGGATCGTGTCTGTGATCTTAATGATTGGATACACCTCCACGCTGAGGTGTCTGACAACACCTCTGTCAAACATATCTCGACTTTATAGACCGTTGACAATAAAAACGAGAACGCCGTGCAGCATCCTCGATTGAACGAGATTGGTAGTCGGTAGGTAATATTTGGCGTGTCGCCTAAATGTAATGGATACTATTGATGTTTATTGTCTACCGTGGAGACGGGGAGACGGCGCAGGCGGGCAGGCGAGTAGAGCGTGGGAAAAGGGGATTTATTTTGAACTAGATGATGCCCACGGCTTCGCCCGTGTGGATTTAGGTTTTTAAAAATCCCGTGGGAACTTTTAATTTTCCAGAACAAAAAGTAGCCTATCTGTAGTAACCCGTCCCCAAAACGGAAAAATCCCGCGGGATCCCTACGATTTCGGAATGCAATTTCTTACAGCATCAGGGTTGAGGAGTTGGATATGTACCTACTCGAGTTCATTCAACGAAGTCTTCAATTGGTACCCCCAATATCAATTTAAATAACCGAAAGTGTCTAAATCCCATTAGTTTTGGGGTTCAGGTCCCCTACAGCATCAGGATTGAGGAGTTGGAATCCAGATTTTTTATGGAACAGGGTCACAATATTTCTCTTTCGATTAAAAACAAAATTACGCAAATCGGTTCAGAAATCTCGGAGATATCGGTGTACATAGGAAGAAAAACACAACTCCTCCTTTTTTGAAAGTCGGTTAAAAAAGTAGCCTATATTACTGCCTGGTTAATTCTCTACTTGTATGTGAAAGTCCCGTCAAAAATCGGTTCAGCCGTTCCGAAGATTAGCCCGTTCAAACAGACAGACAGACAGAAAAAAATTTTAAAAACGTGTGATTCGGTTATGGTACCGTTCAAATAACCATATGAGCTTAATATGAGGTAGTTATTTCGATATTACAGACAGACACTTCAATTTTATTTATTAGTATAGTTTTGAATTTGCTAATGGATTCTGTTCAGATATTACCATAGATCAGCTCTCGTCAACTGACGACGTTCCACTGTTGGGCATGGCTTCCACACGCCGCGATCTTGTCCACTCAGTGAGCGGTGTACCTACCAGCAGGGTTATTCTGTAACTTAGTTATCAACTGAAAGTAGTTGCCAACGAATTAGTTCGATATACATTGCTGCTTTACTGTGTGAAATTATGAAGACACTTTATATTTTCCACAGTACAGCAGCAATGTATATCAAACTAATTCGTTGGCAACTATTTTCAGTTGGTAACTAAGTTACAGAATAACCTTGCTGTACTGCGTGCATCGTTATAGCCGGTACGTCACTCAGTAGCCAAACATTTGGCTTCGCCTCGATATATCTTTTGACTTTTCATTCCGTAAATCGGTTCAATCCTTACGTCCATTTTCTATATTTAATCTCTCTGCAATCTTTATATTTCTTTGCAACGTTGTTATTTGGTCATAAATTTTGGGGACTCTTTTTGAATTTTGAAGATAACAAGAACGTAGAAAATGGACTTAATTTGACAATTATTGTGAAAAGGAACCTAGTTGTAAGGGTTTCCTAAAAGTCGATAGTTTTCCCATTAGTAATAAGGATATCGATTAATAATTACATAACTGTTCCTAGCATATTTCTCTGGCTGTGTTTGACGCCGTGTTGAGAGCGCCTGTCTGGAGCTCAGCAGAGCGGAGATGCCCTCACCAGTCGCCAGTCACCACCCGATGAGATCAGTGATAGGTGACGTGATGAATGGTGATACATCTCCGCTCCGCTCCAAAGACACCTACAAAACTTACCCGTTGTGCTCAGTGACCGACAAACGCGACACGACCCAACGCGACCCGATACGACTCCATACAAAATGACAAACTCATCCATGCGACAACGTAGGCCGCGTGAAGGCTCAGCCTCTGTTTGATATTTTCACGTCGCGTCGTACCTATTATGTCGCGTTCTAGCTTTTTCGCTGGTAGATGTAAGACAACGGGTTACAACTTACAGTAGATAATTTAAACGAGTTAGCGCAGTTGGTGGGGGTTGGTGAGCGCCGCCGCGTCTGCACATGCACATGCACATGCACCCAGTTGCACCTCCTGCCCTCCTACCGAACTACCAACGCGACCTTCCGATCTGAACCCATTATGTATTTTATTCTGTAAATAAACTATTGTACTGCATCGTGAGTCACTCGCTACATTATACGAATTTACTGTTTACACACTGCAGTTGTTGTGCTACAGCAACAGATGACGTGCTCAGGTTGTAATATACTGTCCGAATAAAGTTAAGAATATATTATACTAGCTGTTGCCCGCGACTTCGTCCGCGTTATAAAATTTTAAACGGGAACCCTTTGTTTCCTCGGGACAAAATAGTAGCCTGTCACTTTCCAGGTCCTCAACTAAAAAAATGTAACTGCAAAAAATCACGTCAATCTATAGTTAAATGTCCGATGATAATAATATGTCGAAAAGAAACCATTTTAACCCCCTTGGGGTGGATTTTCGTCAAATTTTTCTTAGCTTATGCCTACCCCCTAGAAAGAACCTAACTTCCAAATTTCAAGTTAATAATAACAATAACTAAAACTTCACATAAAAAGTTTCATCCCCTTTTTTACCACCCTTAAGGGGAGATTTTGCAGAACAACTTATACAGGTTTTTATTATTTAAAATTTATAATCTAAGTGCCTATTTTCATATCTGTAACTTCAAAAACATAGAACTTTCATATAACCTTTCTACCCCGATTTTACCCCCTTAGGGGAGGATTTTCGTGAAATCTTTTCTAGGCTGATATCTAAGCCCTAGAATGAACCTACTTTCCAAATTTCAAGTTGATAATAACAATAATTAAAACTTAACATAAAAACTTTCAACCCCTATTTTACCACCCTTAAGGGAAGATTTTTCAGAATAAAATACACAGGTTTATATTATTTAAAAACTAATAATCTAAATGCCGATTCTCAGGTCTGTAACTTTTAAAGTTACAGACCTGAGAATCGGCACATAGGACTTTCATACAAACTTTCTACCCCCATTTTACCCCCTTAGGGGAGGATTTTAGGGATGCTAAATAGCCTATAACCTTCCCGGAAAATTGTACTACCATATGCAAAAAGAATTTTTCAAATCCGACTGGTACTTCCAGAGATTAGCGCGTTCAAACAAACAAACTCTTCCGCTTTATTATATTAGTATAGATAACTATGGACGGTTTTTAGAAGATTTTACGAGATAGTTCATACGGCGGTATTCCAACGCTGCGCTTTCATTCGACGTCGCCATTCCATCACTGGGTCTCTCGGGTTTTTAAATCTATGTGATCCGTCCCTTATCACTTTGCATTCACAAGTCGCAACCTCGCAACCCATTGAGCTATGTCGGTAACTCTGATTATTGTACGAACCTCCTCATTTCTGATTTGGTCCCGCAAGTATAGCCTCAGGTCAGGTCTCAGCCCTCTCTATCCGCTATTTAGGTTCCAATTTCATTCGACCATGTTTAGGGCCTATAAATATTACCACTGGAATATACCTGTCAATTTAATTATCGTTTATGCTATAATTTAATAACATTTTTATCTTTTTAGAATAATCGTATAATATCTTCGTGTAATTAGGGAATCTATTATTTATCAATACATGTCCATAGATATAACTGATATCTGTAAATTAAACTGAATAAATGCTGTAACTGTTTAGCTTATCTACCTAAACTGTGAGTGCCATTAGAACAGATAATATTGTTATCATGGTAAATGTAATGATAATGATGTGATAGAGCAGCGAAGTATAATTTAGCTGAAGCAAAGGAAAGAGCCACCGCGACACTGCTTGCGTGCGGCACGCGCGACGCGCGGATTACACACTTGTATCTAATGCCACCTAATGCCCGCCGCAGTAGCTGGCGCGGGCGTAGCGCGAGAGCCAGCGACAGATCGACTAGGTAAATAACAAGAACTCACGACAGCCAGACCTTCGTTATTTTATAAACGCTGAAAGTTTCTCTGTGTATTGTCCCCAACACAGGGACGAACGATTAGCGACTATGACGTCGAGGTCATGGTTACTTTGAGAGATAACAGGTAATAAAGGTGTAAACAATCTTACGTCAAAGTATAAAGTATTATTTTTATATTTTCTTCGGTATAGTATTAGAAATCATGTCATGCATTGCCGGTCACTTATTACAGAATACAGATGCTACCCCCGGCTAGACACCCTTGAACTTTAAGGGCGTCTGGCAGGGGACAGCAAAAAGTGTCCGGCAATGGATAACGTGATTTCTAAAGTTATCCTGAACAAAATTAGACTACCGGCAACGCCGTGCCGCAAAGCGATTTAGCGCTCCGGTACGATGCCGCGTAGAAACCGCTCAGGGATATACGGGTTTAATCCTACTAATATTATAAATGTGAAAGTGTGGATGTTTGGATGTTTGGATGTTTAGATGTTTGTATGTTTGGATGTTTGTTACTCAATCACGCCGCAACTACTGAACCGATTTGGCTGAAATTTTGAATGGAGATAGCTTATGCCCTGACTTAAAACATAGGCTACTTTTTATCCCGGAAAAGTATTCCTGTGGGATTAAAATCTTCCAAAAACGTCATAGAGGGCGCTGACTGTTCTTAGGTAAATCACGTTCACATAACACATTATTGCAATAGTTTGCTGTGTTGCATGCATTGGCAACACATAGGCTACTTTTTATCCTGGAAAAAATGCACAGTTCCCATGGGATTTTGAAAACCCCGAAGTCTATATCTACAGCTATAGGTAGATTATTATAGCGAACTTCCTTGATAGAAAGTATAAAGGTTGGAAAAGGGAGCGGGAACGGGAACTGGGAATCAACGATTCCCTCGGGATTTGTTCAAAACCGAAATTCACGCGAGCGAAGCTGCAGGCAGAAGCTATCACACATAATCACAATACCAATCCTACTAATCCTACTATCCTACTAATATTATAAATGTGAAAGTGTGGATGTTTGGATGTTTGGATGTTTAGATGTTTGTATGTTTGGATGTTTGTTACTCAATCACGCCGCAACTACTGAACCGATTTGGCTGAAATTTTGAATGGAGATAGCTTATGCCCTGACTTAAAACATAGGCTACTTTTTATCCCGGAAAAGTATTCCTGTGGGATTAAAATAGATATAGACTTCCAAAAACGCGATAGATGGCGTTGACTGTTCTTAGGTAAATCACGCTCACATAGCACATTATTACAATAGTTTGCTGTGTTGCATGCATTGGCAACACATAGGCTACTTTTTATCCTGGAAAAAATTCACAGTTCCCATGGGATTTTGAAAAACCCGAAGTCTATATCTACAGCTATATGTAGATTATTATAGCGAACTTCCTTGATAGAAAGTATAAAGGTTGGAAAAGCGAGCGGGAACGGGAACCGGGAATCAACGATTCCCTCGGGATTTGTTCAAAACCGAAATTCACGCGAGCGAAGCTGCGGGCAGAAGCTATCACACATAATCACAATACCAATCCTACTAATCCTACTATCCTACTTAATATTATAAATGTGAAAGTGTGGATGTTTGGATGTTTGGATGTTTAGATGTTTGTATGTTTGGATGTTTGTTACTCAATCACGCCGCAACTACTGAACCGATTTGGCTGAAATTTTGAATGGAGATAGCTTATGCCCTGACTTAAAACATAGGCTACTTTTTATCCCGGAAAAGTATTCCTGTGGGATTAAAATCTTCCAAAAACGTCATAGAGGGCGCTGACTGTTCTTAGGTAAATCACGTTCACATAACACATTATTGCAATAGTTTGCTGTGTTGCATGCATTGGCAACACATAGGCTACTTTTTATCCTGGAAAAAATGCACAGTTCCCATGGGATTTTGAAAACCCCGAAGTCTATATCTACAGCTATAGGTAGATTATTATAGCGAACTTCCTTGATAGAAAGTATAAAGGTTGGAAAAGGGAGCGGGAACGGGAACTGGGAATCAACGATTCCCTCGGGATTTGTTCAAAACCGAAATTCACGCGAGCGAAGCTGCAGGCAGAAGCTATCACACATAATCACAATACCAATCCTACTAATCCTACTATCCTACTAATATTATAAATGTGAAAGTGTGGATGTTTGGATGTTTGGATGTTTAGATGTTTGTATGTTTGGATGTTTGTTACTCAATCACGCCGCAACTACTGAACCGATTTGGCTGAAATTTTGAATGGAGATAGCTTATGCCCTGACTTAAAACATAGGCTACTTTTTATCCCGGAAAAGTATTCCTGTGGGATTAAAATAGATATAATCTTCCAAAAACGTCATAGAGGGCCCTGACTGTTCTTAGGTAAATCACGTTCACATAACACATTATTGCAATAGTTTGCTGTGTTGCATGCATTGGCAACACATAGGCTACTTTTTATCCTGGAAAAAATGCACAGTTCCCATGGGATTTTGAAAACCCCGAAGTCTATATCTACAGCTATAGGTAGATTATTATAGCGAACTTCCTTGATAGAAAGTATAAAGGTTGGAAAAGGGAGCGGGAACGGGATCCGGGAATCAACGATTCCCTCGGGATTTGTTCAAAACCGAAATTCACGCGAGCGAAGCTGCGGGCAGAAGCTATCACACATAATCACAATACCAATCCTACTATCCTACTAATATTATAAACTAGATTCTGCCCGCGGCTTCGCCCGCGTGAATTTTGGTTTTTCACAAATCCCGAGGGAATCGTGGATTTCCGACTCCCGTTCCCGCTCCCTTTTCCAAGCTTTATACCCACTTTCAAAGAAGTTTGCTATAGTAATCTACCTATAGCTGTAGATATATATTTCGGTTTTATCAAAATCCCGTGGGAACTGTGCATTTTTCCAGGATAAAAAGTGCATACGCATACAGATGCATGCAACGATTGTAATAATGTGCTATGTGAGCGTGATTTACCTAAGAACAGTCAACGCCATCTATCGCGTTTTTGGAAGTCTATATCTATTTTAGTCCCACAGGAATACTTTTCCGGGATAAAAGGTAGCCTATGTTTTAAGTCAGGGCATAAGCTATCTCCATTCAAAATTTCAGCCAAATCAGTTCAGTAGTTGCGGCGTGATTGAGTAACAAACATCCAAACATATAAACATCCAAACATCGACACTTTCACATTTATATTATTATTTCCGGGATAAAAGGTAGCCTATGTTTTAAGTCAGGGCATAAGCTATCTCCATTCAAAATTTCAGCAAAATCAGTTCAGTAGTTGCGGTGTGATTGAGTAACAAACATCTAAACATCCAAACATCCAAACATCCACACTTTCACATTTATAATATTAGTAGGATAGTAGGATTAGTAGGATTGGTATTGTGATTATGTGTGATAGCTTCTGCCCGCAGCTTCGCTCGCGTGAATTTCGGTTTTGAACAAATCCCGAGGGAATCGTTGATTCCCGGTTCCCGTTCCCGCTCCCTTTTCCAACCTTTATACTTTCTATCAAGGAAGTTCGCTATAATAATCTACATATAGCTGTAGATATAGACTTCGGGTTTTTCAAAATCCCATGGGAACTGTGAATTTTTTCCAGGATAAAAAGTAGCCTATGTGTTGCCAATGCATGCAACACAGCAAACTATTGTAATAATGTGCTATGTGAGCGTGATTTACCTAAGAACAGTCAACGCCATCTATCGTGTTTTTGGAAGTCTATATCTATTTTAATCCCACAGGAATACTTTTCCGGGATAAAAAGTAGCCTATGTTTTAAGTCAGGGCATAAGCTATCTCCATTCAAAATTTCAGCCAAATCGGTTCAGTAGTTGCGGCGTGATTGAGTAACAAACATCCAAACATACAAACATCTAAACATCCAAACATCCACACTTTCACATTTATAATATTAGTAGGATGTGAAAGTGTGGATGTTTGGATGTTTGGATGTTTAGATGTTTGTATGTTTGGATGTTTGTTACTCAATCACGCCGCAACTACTGAACCGATTTGGCTGAAATTTTGAATGGAGATAGCTTATGCCCTGACTTAAAACATAGGCTACTTTTTATCCCGGAAAAGTATTCCTGTGGGATTAAAATAGATATAATCTTCCAAAAACGTCATAGAGGGCGCTGACTGTTCTTAGGTAAATCACGTTCACATAACACATTATTGCAATAGTTTGCTGTGTTGCATGCATTGGCAACACATAGGCTACTTTTTATCCTGGAAAAAATGCACAGTTCCCATGGGATTTTGAAAACCCCGAAGTCTATATCTACAGCTATAGGTAGATTATTATAGCGAACTTCCTTGATAGAAAGTATAAAGGTTGGAAAAGGGAGCGGGAACGGGAACTGGGAATCAACGATTCCCTCGGGATTTGTTCAAAACCGAAATTCACGCGAGCGAAGCTGCAGGCAGAAGCTATCACACATAATCACAATACCAATCCTACTAATCCTACTATCCTACTAATATTATAAATGTGAAAGTGTGGATGTTTGGATGGTTAGATGTTTGTATGTTTGGATGTTTGTTACTCAATCACGCCGCAACTACTGAACCGATTTGGCTGAAATTTTGAATGGAGATAGCTTATGCCCTGACTTAAAACATAGGCTACTTTTTATCCCGGAAAAGTATTCCTGTGGGATTAAAATAGATATAATCTTCCAAAAACGTCATACAGGGCGCTGACTGTTCTTAGGTAAATCACGTTCACATAACACATTATTGCAATAGTTTGCTGTGTTGCATGCATTGGCAACACATAGGCTACTTTTTATCCTGGAAAAAATGCACAGTTCCCATGGGATTTTGAAAACCCCGAAGTCTATATCTACAGCTATAGGTAGATTATTATAGCGAACTTCCTTGATAGAAAGTATAAAGGTTGGAAAAGGGAGCGGGAACGGGAACTGGGAATCAACGATTCCCTCGGGATTTGTTCAAAACCGAAATTCACGCGAGCGAAGCTGCAGGCAGAAGCTATCACACATAATCACAATACCAATCCTACTAATCCTACTATCCTACTAATATTATAAATGTGAAAGTGTGGATGTTTGGATGTTTAGATGTTTGTATGTTTGGATGTTTGTTACTCAATCACGCCGCAACTACTGAACCGATTTGGCTGAAATTTTGAATGGAGATAGCTTATGCCCTGACTTAAAACATAGGCTACTTTTTATCCCGGAAAAGTATTCCTGTGGGATTAAAATAGATATAGACTTCCAAAAACGCGATAGATGGCGTTGACTGTTCTTAGGTAAATCACGCTCACATAGCACATTATTACAATAGTTTGCTGTGTTGCATGCATTGGCAACACATAGGCTACTTTTTATCCTGGAAAAAATTCACAGTTCCCATGGGATTTTGAAAAACCCGAAGTCTATATCTACAGCTATATGTAGATTATTATAGCGAACTTCCTTGATAGAAAGTATAAAGGTTGGAAAAGGGAGCGGGAACGGGAACCGGGAATCAACGATTCCCTCGGGATTTGTTCAAAACCGAAATTCACGCGAGCGAAGCTGCGGGCAGAAGCTATCACACATAATCACAATACCAATCCTACTAATCCTACTATCCTACTAATATTATAAATGTGAAAGTGTGGATGTTTGGATGTTTGGATGTTTAGATGTTTGTTACTCAATCACACCGCAACTACTGAACTGATTTTGCTGAAATTTTGAATGGAGATAGCTTATGCCCTGACTTAAAACATAGGCTACCTTTTATCCCGGAAATAATAATATAAATGTGAAAGTGTCGATGTTTGGATGTTTATATGTTTGGATGTTTGTTACTCAATCACGCCGCAACTACTGAACTGATTTGGCTGAAATTTTGAATGGAGATAGCTTATGCCCTGACTTAAAACATAGGCTACCTTTTATCCCGGAAAAGTATTCCTGTGGGACTAAAATAGATATAGACTTCCAAAAACGCGATAGATGGCGTTGACTGTTCTTAGGTAAATCACGCTCACATAGCACATTATTACAATCGTTGCATGCATCTGTATGCGTATGCACTTTTTATCCTGGAAAAATGCACAGTTCCCACGGGATTTTGATAAAACCGAAATATATATCTACAGCTATAGGTAGATTACTATAGCAAACTTCTTTGAAAGTGGGTATAAAGCTTGGAAAAGGGAGCGGGAACGGGAGTCGGAAATCCACGATTCCCTCGGGATTTGTGAAAAACCAAAATTCACGCGGGCGAAGCCGCGGGCAGAATCTAGTTTAATATAACGCTGCCATACTTCTTCCAAATTAACCAGCTGCCACCTAAGACTGCACCGTCGCTTACCATCAGGTGATGTTGTTTTTTTTTCAATATTACGCTTGTAATATGAGCTAACATTTTCTGCTATCAACTCCGCGTATACATACACTCGTAGCCACTTACGGAGTGCTATATACTCACGGTTGCGTGCGTGTGGAGTGGGTCGTGAGCTCGTAAGCCGCGGCCGCGGCGGAGTGGTGCCCGCCGACGCGACGCCCGTGGTGGACTCCGCGGTAACTAAATCACAATCTGCTTTATGTCACTTGAAGTTGAACAATATTTCTGAAACTGTAGCCTGTAAGCATCATTTTTATTCCTCTCAAAACTATAGTTTTTTTCCCTCCAATTATTTTAACGATCAGTTTCCAAACGTGACAAAATAACGATATACCTATTAAAACAGTTCGTTGTTTGTTGTTACTCAGCACACTAATAACGTACCTAGTTCAGTCAAAAAAATGTTAGCAAATAAACTTTTTATTTAAATTAAATATCTTACACCGCAAGGAAAGTAATTAGCATAAAATTAATATTGGTCTCCGCTGCGCTAGTAATTAGTTTGGATTCATGATAATTAATATTATTATACCTAAATGGTACATATAAAATACGCTTTTGGGAAATTAGGTCGCACTCGCTCGCTTCTACTGATTTAAGTGATAAAAGCCTCTGCCGTCTGCGGAGTGCGGGACGCGGGTACAACAGTAGAGAGGCAAACCGACACAATGGCTTCTGCTGACTCAGCACTCATTCACGAAACACAATATCATTAATTTTACTGCCTTTGACTGCCTCGTTTGGTTTAGTGGTTAGCTTGTTTGACTGCGAAACGTGATATGCCTGGTTTAAGTCCCAGGTCGGGCTACCAAAAAGTTGTCGGGTTTTTCTGTTGAGAAATTACCAGCAGCCCGGAGTTTGGAAGCAAGGGTCAATGTCACGCCCCCGTCTCGGGGAGCACGTAAAGCCGTCGGCCCTGCGCCTGATTTCAGAGCGCTCGTGCCGCATTGGCCTTCCATCGTTTATATAGTCGGGTAATATTCCCTCACTCTCATGACTATGAGAAGACATGAGAGTGAGGGAATATTACCCGACTACATAAAAGTGGAGAGAGAGCAATTTCTCTACGTGATCCAATCAGAAATGAGGAGATTCGTAGATAAACCACAATCACCGACATACAAAACGCAGTCTTGTTATTGACCCTTTACTTGGTGAACAAACGATGTCGAGCGAGTCTCAGGGAAACGCTGGATACAAGCGGTGCAAGACCGCGCTGTTTGGGGGTCCCTACAAGCAAGTTGAGATCAGCAATGAACTGTGGATGTCTATTAATAAGTATACATAATTAGACGAATATAGAGGGTAACTCCGTCAACTTTCTAACTCCGGGAAAACTCTAACTTTTTTTATTCGACCTGGGATTCGAACCCGGGATTTTATGGTCTTCAGCCGATTAAATTAGCCCCTAGCACGATGACGCAATCGGGTAAATATACCTAATGGTGAATGAATCGACTTCACCCGGTGGACGATAAAAGGTCGATCACCCGTTATGTATACCACCGCGCAGCACGAGGGGTGACGAGGGCGCGCCGCGCGGCGCTGCGGTGCCCCGCACGGGCAGCACGCGACGGCACTCGCTGACACACCCTTGTGTTACTCACTGTGTACTCTATGTACCCGCTTAACGGGGATCGATACACAATGAACCTTACCTTCTCTGCGGATTACAGTACTTCAGAATAAATATGCAACGGCAAACATCGGAACCAATCGTTTTGTACATTACAAAGACGACTGACGAAAATAATTTGGTCCGATAAAACGGTCACAATTTCAACATACGGCTCTGGACGTCACACGAGAAAGCTCTTCGGGCGATGAACGATGAAGAGTTTCTCGGAGTCTCTAGGTAGGTACGTTATCAAATCAATAATGAAGAGATCCCTAGAAGTACCAGAGTCACCGACGAAGCTCAAACGAGTTGCGAAGCTGAAGTGACAATGTGGCCAATTCTGTTTTACACAATCTCTAAACCTAAACTAAATTGACAGGTTTAAAAATAGTGCTATCCCCTTCAGCAGGGAGGATTGTGAAAGAGACAGGAATATATTTAGACCTGTCATTTTAGTTTAGATTAAGAGATTGTGTACAACAGAATCAGCCACAATGCCGAGGATAATAAAAATAGACGTTGAGACGTTGAGGCGTTGAGACGGTTGAGCGCTGTTGCACTGCTGTCCCAAAGTGCACTCCATTCTAGCACTGTGGATCGCAACGCGAGAGGTGAGAGTTAGAGCGTAGGAGGGGTGTGTGGAGACCGGTGAGCAGGAGCCAGGTGGGCTGGTAGGAGGCATTGAACTGCGAGCCTAAAACCGCTGCCAACAATCGTTCCTAGTATTAATAGTCCGCGGCATGAGCAGTTGAGCACGCGATGCACGACAACTTGCCTATCCGATAAATCAACTACACTACTCAATTGTTGGTATTTTGATACAAAAAAACTCAAATTCCAAATATTTTACTACAGAGTACAGAAATGTTTGATTATCTAGCTTTAGCTTTTCTTGCAAACATTCGTGACATGTTCCGAATTCCGATCAATGATCATGAATTATTTATTGAAGTGTGCGTGAATTTGAATTGTTTATGTATTCCATCGTAGCGGGGGACGTCAAAGTTCGGCAGATAGGTAGTATTTTTTGCGCATCCACACCAGCTCCATCAGTCCATCAGTCCATTCTATGTGTTAATGCAATCGAGCGCAGGTTGACATTTGCGATGCTATAAATACGCTACATGTAGCTGATGTAGCTGGCAAGCGGAACTTTGCGTGCCACAGCCAAGTCAGTCACAACTCGCAACTCACGGGTGAACTGATTATACCTGCTGTTTGTGATACCCAAACAAACTATTAGCTGATGCCTCAATAAATACCTAAAGTTGTCGCCGGCCGGCCAACGCTCGCGGGGCATTGACCGGTGACCCCGACTTGTGCACGCTTTACATTGCCGGTTCGAAAAATACTAAATATTAAACCACTAATACTACAAGTATAAGACAAAATGGTCATTGGTATTGAATTGTGTTTAGGTAGTATAATAATAGCGTTCAGTTTTCGACCAGTTTTCGCTAAGTTACTTACTTATCTATACTTAATTATACCATTAATGCTGCTATAAACAATAACAATTCCCTGTTGCGATTAGTTCGTTTAGGTGTAACTACAGCCTTTTACTCCCACTGCTGGACACAGGCCTCAGGCCTCTCATAGCAGAGAGGAATTTTAGAGCTTAGACCCGCTATGCTGCTCCAATGCGGGTTGGCGGGCTTTGACAACTATTGTCACACGATATTGATTATTGATAACTAGATGATGCCCACGGCTTCGCCCGTGTGTATTTAGGTTTGTAAAAATCTCGTGGGAACTTTGATTTTCCAGAACAAAAAGTAGCCTATCTGTAGTAGGTAAGTAGTAACCCGTCCACAAAACGGAAAAATTCCGTGGGATCCTTACGATTTCGGAATGCAATTCCTTACAGCATCAGGGTTGAGGAGTTGGACATGTACCTACTCGAGGTCATTCAACAATAAAGTATTTAATTGGTAACAATAAAGTATTTAAATTTAATCCCCAATATCAATTTAAATAACCGACAGTGCCTAAATCCCATTAATTTTGGGGATCAGATCCCCTACAGCATCAGGATTGAGGAGTTGGAATCCAAATTTTTTGTAGGACAGTGTCGCAATGTTTCTCTATCGATTAAAAAAAAATTACGCAAATCGGTTCAGAAATCTCGGAGATATCGGTGTACATAGGTAGAAAAACACAACTCCTCCTTTTTTGAAAGTCGGTTAAAAAAGTAGCCTATGTCACTCCCTGGTTAATTCTCTACTTGTATGTGAAAGTCCCGTCAAAATCGGTTCAGCCGTTCCAAAGATTAGCCCGTTCAAACAGACAGACAGACAGACAGACAAAAATTTTAAAAACGTGTGATTCGGTTATAGTATCGTTCAAATAACCATATGAGCTTAATATGAGGTAGTTATTTCGATATTACAGACAGACACTTCAATTTTATTTATTAGTATAGATAACCGCGACCGACTGTTTAACGTGCTCTTCGAGGCACGGGGGTGAAACACCGCCAACTACCAACTCCGGGCTGGCACTGAGAATTTCTTGACAGAAAAACCCAATACCTAACAATGATAAATAATTTGCCCGACCCGGAAATCGAACTGCATTCGAATATGCTAACCACTAGACCAACGAGGCATTCAGAACAATAACAATTCCCTTTTGCGACTAGTTCGTGGACACTCGTGGAGGTGTAACATTACTTCCCATCCGTACGCAATACGCATGAACAGAATAACAAATGAATAACAAACATGGCAATGGTATGAACGTGCGCTCCGTATGCGTAATGTTACGCGGCGTGACGTAACGCGCGCTGCCCAGCCTGCATGCTAATGAAGGCTGCGTGCACGTGTGCGCTGCCCCGCCCGCTGCCCGCTGCTTTGTGTGGCTTTGTTGTGTTGTTGTGTCGGCGGCGACCTTGACTCGCGGTGCTCTTACAGTTACACTGGACTAGATTAAATATTGTGGCCACAATCTAACCTAACCTAAATTATAATATACCTAATCAAACCTAAATTAAATTGACGAGTTTAAAACTTTAAAAATAGTGCTATCCTTTTCCACAGAGTGCATTGTGAAAGAGATAGGAATATATTTAGCCCTGTCATATTAGTTTAGCCACATTACTTTATTATGATGTGTTGTGAACATAAGGTTTGTGTTGTTGCAGGGGCGCGGAGCTGGGCGACGTGAGTCTGCTGCGCCGGATGCCCAACGTGGAGGTGCTGGCCTTCAGGTAACGCGCGCTTATTGTCGGCGGTGGCGGATTCGATGCCCGGCAGGGGCAATTGCATCATTAACAACCCATTACCGGCCTACTACAGGGCACGGGTCTCCTTGCAGAGTGAGAAGGGTTCAGGCTGTAGTCAACCACGCTGGCCGAGTGCGGATTGTCCGAGACCGGGTAGAAACTAGAAACTATCATATCTTATCAGGTTAGCTTCCGCTTCCATTGTAGACTGCATCGTCAATTCGTCACTTAACGTCGAGCCAAGAACTAACATGTAGATGAAAAAAAAATATAGTTATACCGTATTGTGTCGTAAAATGATATTATCTGTATATCAGAAGTAGAGTATAAACATACGGTCAATCAGCGCGTGTAACCACCGCGAGTCGCGAGTCGCGACCGTGTAGCGGACTGTCGCGGTCGTGAGAGAAAACAACTCGATGACCGACGCGACGTGTGTCTCTCATATTATATTTTATTTATTTAATTTTAACAGTTATACAGCTCGTGAATATCGGCCCAATTATACTGAAGCGATCTTAAATGCTTTTAACAACTTCTTAAATATTAATTGTTTGACTCAAATAACTGGCCAAGTGCGAGTCATAATTGCTATTTAATTCTAAATTCCTAACTAGTACTTTTTGAGATAGACCACGTATGTACCTAACTAGAATGATCTAAAACTGACTATAGCAAAACCATTATATACTTGGCTCTTCCATGGTCTGCGGGATGCGGGACGGGAGGAAATTCTCATTGATAAATTAATAATCAATGGATGTGCTCGTACTATAATGTATGACAAGCATTTTTGGCGCGGCTTTGCGCCACTGTGAGTGTGTGTGTGTGTATTGCTACTGTAAGGACATGACACTAAATTAGGGAAAAAGAAATTTTATAATTATAATAATTTTAATTATCATAATTATTCTATTATTTGCGTAATCGCAATTTAGTCTTTCATCTTGATCTCTTTAAGTTTGCTCAATACTTTTCTATAGTTAGTACTATACATTTAAAGTTAAGTAGGTACGTTTCAGGATATGGAAAAAAGATTTAGGTACCATAACCAAGAAAGAAGAAGATACGTTATTAAATATAATTTATACCCCATTTTTTAAATTTTATACATATTATACTCATAATAAAATAATTTATTTAATACATCTACTAAATACAAGTAAAGTTCGTGAACTAAAACCCGACTACGCTTAATAATTTAATAATAATTTAGTGGGCAAAAGCGCGGGGCAAGCAGCTAGTGGTGCCATCTGTTATTCCTATCCGAAACTAATTTTACAAGTGTAAATTAAAAATTTAAAAAACCCCCGACATTCGCCATTTTGTGGCGGCAGCCATCTTGGATTTGTATAATACTATTCTACTAGTCAAGCCCTTTCATTTGATACCCATATTAAGGGAGTTGTGAAAAAATATGTATGCCACCATTTTGTAGCGGCGGCCATCTTGGATCGATTTTCATCAAACATAGCTAACAACACTCTCGATTAATTCACCTTTCAAACAAAAAAAACCGCATTCAAATCAGTTCACCCGTTTGAGCTGAGTGCTACAGGGGAACAGACAGACAGACAGACAGACAGACAGACAGACAGACAGACAGACAGACAGACAGACAGACAGACACACAGACAGACAGACAGACACACACACACACACACACACACACACACACACACACACACAGACACGTCAAACTTATAACACCTTTAAAAATCTAGAAAGCCGTGCAAAGCTGACTTCTCCATTTATCTATATCTATACTAATAAATAAAATTGAAGTGTCTGTCTGCAATATCGAAATAACTACCTCATATTAAGTTCATATAGTTATTTGAACGGTACTATAACCGAATCACACGTTTTTAAAATTTTTGTCTGTCTGTCTGTCTGTCTGTCTGTCTGTTTGAACGGGCTAATCTTCGGTACGGCTGAACCGATTTTGACGGGACTTTCACATATAAGTAGAGAATTAACCAGGGAGTAACATAGGCTACTTTTTTAACCGACTTCCAAAAAGGAGGAGTTGTGTTTTTCTACCTATGTACACCGATATCTCCGAGATTTCTGAACCGATTTGCGTAATTCTTTTTTTAATCGATAGTAAAACATTGCGACACTGTTCTACAAAAAAATTGGATTCCAAGTCCCCAATCCTGATGCTGTAGGGGATCTGATCCCCAAAACTAATAGGATTGAGGAACTGTCGGTTATTTAAATTGATATTGGGGGTACCAATTAAAGACTATCGTTGAATGAATTCGAGTAGGTGCATATCCAACTCCTCAACCCTGATGCTGTAAGGAATTGCATTCCGAAATCGTAGGGATCCCACGGAATTTTTCCGTTTTGGGGACGGGTTACTACAGATACGCTACTTTTTGTTCTGGTAAATCAAAAGTTCCCACGGGATTTTTAAAAACCTAAATCCACACGGGCGAAGCCGTGGGCATCATCTAGTTTCGTAAATAAAATGTAGCCTATGTCACGCTGATCATAACAACGAATCAATAGACACCTCATTCATCAAAATGGGTCCAGCAGTTTAGGTGCTACATTAGTACACACAGAATTTCATACAAAAATCGGCCACAAGCATACATACATACATATATATACGTAAATACATAGACTGCTAAAATCATAACCCTTCCTTTTGGCTTTGCCGTAGTCGGGTAAAAAAAACCAGACGTTTAGATTAGTACGGCATGGAGATGTTAGGAGATGGAATAAAACAAAGATAATAAAACAATTAGAATTGATAGGTTTATTATTCACATCTCGAATAAGAGTGATCTAACAAGACGCGTTCTTGTATATCTTAAAATTTCAATGCATTGCTGTCAGATGATGTGTCACTGTCGCTATCAATAACAGCTATATTATAATTCACTAATTCATCGTCGTCATTCTGCAATCTCTCAACGTGAACTTACAATGTGATTTCACGTAGCCTCCGTTACAGCTTGAAAAGCATCTTGCACCAGATTTAATATTTTTGTTTCGAAACGCCAACGAAATAATTTAAAATGTTGTCTTGAAATTATTGGTCCACATTATAGTTTTTTTTATAATAATTGAGAGGCCGTTTTAACCAATATCTGACGATGCGTGATGGCTTCAATGGGTATGGAAATTTTTCACATGAAGCTGACAACACTTACTTGACACAGTTGTCAGCCTCATATTTATTATTATGATATTTATTTTAGAGATATTTGTTGTTTTCCCTCACATTCTTGAGCACAAAACGAACGTACTACCATAACAATTTTTCTAGCACTACTTTTTATCACAATAAAGATGATTACTGCTATGTATTTCACAAAATTTTCGTAACGATGTAAACAATGAACTTTGAAGTTTCAAAGTGACTTTTCAATATGACAGATTTCGACTGCCCTAGTGATAAACAAAGTAACTGACATTTTTTGTGAAATTGACTTTTTTGCATTAACAAAAGTTTTATGTCGAGTAGTTTTTTACCACAGTGTCCACAGTTTAATATTTCAAATAACTTGAACCGTTTACTGAAATTTGAATTGCCGAAACAAATAACTGCACACACTAACCCGGAATATAAATGCAAAAACCAAGTAAATAACAAGCACAACACAAAAACAAAGTAATTTGATGTTGATCACTTTGTTTTTGTATTTAAAATGCAGTTGCTTTTGATTTTTCGTTTCGTGGAACGATCCCAGGTAAAACTTGTCTATGTTTGAGATCACCTTTACTTTCTTTATGTTTAATGTTAACAAATTAAACACTCTGTCATCTGTCAGTTTTGCTGCACGCTTGTGTCAAAAGTTTTCAAACGGTTGACGAAAACATAGATCAAACATAGAAACTGGAATTTAGGGTATTACTTTATGTACTTATAAATAATCGTTTTAATTGTTACCGGCTACTTACTATTTTAAAATGTTTCTACTGAAGATAGGTGCAGAATTTTAGATACCTACGTACATAATTAACTAATAGGGACATTACTTTACAGGAATATAACTAAAAATAGACACAGTACTGTAAATTATAACTTTACAAGATCAACATAGTTGATTGATGCCCACGACTCCGTCCGCGTGTATTTAGGTTTTTGAAATTCTAGTCTAAGCTCTGTAATTTACCAGGATAAAAAAGTAGCTTATGTCTTTCTCAAAAATACAACTTATCTGTATACCTCGTTAAGATCAGCTGAACAGATGGTGCATGAAGACTTAGTAGACAGACATACTTAAATCGCATTTATAATATTAGTAGGTAAGTATAGATTCTTGAGTTGTTGTAATAAGCTCTAACTTACCGTCTCTAAGTTAACTAAGTTGGATATGCTTTGTCCGTCTGACTGTCACAGCCTTATAACTTCTGATTTAATTAAAAGAATTACTTCAAATTCACCGATAACATGTAGAATAACATGTAGAATAACGGCCTAATGCCGGTGGTGGGTCCATATTGGCTCACATAAAATTCCAAATCCTATTCGTTGTCTTACTACCGTTCTGTGGTCATAATAAATAATAATCGTTCTTCATAATTTTGTTTTTCATAATTTTTTATTCATACATTTTTTATCCCTACCAACGGATCTCATAACCGTTAGTGATCATATTTAGAAATATTTTCGGACATCCGATGATAGGAGTTGAAATATGTAAGACAATGCGCTCCCGCCGGTGATTACATAAAAAATAATAAAAATAGTTATTTGAGTTATTTGGGAGGGGCGCGGGTGCCCATTAAAGCAAATGGGGGGAGGGGGCAATATTTTTTTATTCACAATATCACAATCACAATATCACACACACACACGCACACGCACACACACATTTGAACATTAATTTTTGGGGTAACTATTTGTATCTGAATAACAAAGTAAACTCTTCTTTGTAATAAATTGAAAAATATTTTTGGAAGAAATTGACTTGACTTAACATCTTTTTAAAGATAAATAAGTAGGTATTTTGTAGAAAGGTTGCCTTTAAATAAGAGTTTTCAATGTTTATGCTTGTCCTGTAAAATTATTCTGAATGTAGTTACTTTGTATATCACTAGGGCAGCCGATTTATCAATGAATAATGGACGTAGTTCAGCAAAAGGGATTCAACCTACACAACTTGTCATACAAATATATACCTAAATATTGCTGAATTAAAATTAACTTTGCTATGATAAGTCGTGTGAGTTGAATCCTTTTTGCTGAACTACGTCAATTTATCAATGAACTTATGAATGAACACATCTTCCCCTCGTACTCCACCAACCCCCGCAGAAGGGCCAACTATATCGCGGTCTGCCTATACTTCTACTTACTCAATACATTCTAGACACCCCACATGATATGGTAAGAAAAAACAATTTTTACTGACTTTTTTGGAGAGCTAAAACAATTTTATCGAATTTATTGTTCAACGAGCTGATGGCGGCGACGTCGTCTGCGTGGGTTTAAGTTTTCTAACAATCACTTAGGAACTTTTTATAATTATTTTCCGGGATAAAAAGTAGCCTACGTTTTAATCTAGGGCATAATCTATCTCCGTTCCAAACAGCTAAATCCATTCAGTAGTTTTTGCGTGACAGAGTTACAAACGTTCAAACTTTTGCCTATAGATATACCTACTTATACTAATATAATAAAGCGGAAGAGTCTGTTTGTTTGAACGCGCTAATCTCAGGAACTACTGAAGTACTGGACCGATTTCAAAAATTCTTTCACCGTTGGATATGTACGTGATCCTTGAGTGCTATAGGCTTATATATGTACCACGGGCGAAGCCGGAGCGGACCGCTAGTGTTATATTAGTGTTATATTCGAGTTTTATAATAGGTTCAAAATATCCAAATTTCAGGACTTACGGAACAGACAGACAGAAACCAAAGTTACACTATGATAAAACCCTAAAACCCTGGTTCAATCGCACACTCGACCTGGCGCGGGCGCGGGCGGGGTTCCTGCGAGGTGGAACGGCAGACGGCTTCCTAATGATATTAGCTTCCCTTCCACACGGGAAGTGGAAAGGGACTAAACGTTTTCGGTACTGCACTTTACCGTCTAGCCCTGCAGGGTCGTGACCTGTCTACGTGCTGTCTGTATTTGTATATTGTTATCATCATGGCGCAGTGTAGAACCTTACAGGCGGGTTCGATTCCCGGTAGGGGCTGCTCTACATTATCGTGTAATATACTTACTTATAAAAAAGTAGAATATTAGCCATGATGAACATGACTAATACTCTCCTTTCCCCTCCAATTAAGTGAAAACTTTTGCTAGGAGTGGTACGACAACTGCCTCGTTGGTCTAGTGGTTAGTTTATTCGACTGCAGATCACGAGGGCCCGGGTTTTGATTCCCGGGCCGGGCAAATAATTGTTATGTAGGTATTGGGCGTAATAGTTCGATGGTATTGGTTTTTTTCTGTCAAATAAATTCTCAGTGCCAGCCCGGAGTTGGTAGTTGGCGTTGCGTCACCCCCGTGCCCGTGCCTCGGAGAGCACGTAAAGCGGTCGGCCCCGGCTATTATCACCATCATGTGAGCAGCGTGGCGGGTCTAAGTTCTAATTCCTCTCTCCTGTGAGAGAGGAGGCCTGTGCCCAGCAGTGGGACGTGGATTTTAACGACTATTTTCACACGATAGTGATAATAACCGTCGTGCTCTCCGGCGCATGCGGGTGAAACACCGCCAACTACCGAATCCGGGACTGGCATTGAGAATTTCTTGACAGAAAAACCCTTAAATATAAAAAATGCCCAAAAAAAACCTTATAATTATTTGGCCGACCCAGGAATCGAACCTGGGACCTCGTGATCTGCAGTCGTATATGCTAACCACTACAGCAACGAGGCAGACGGGTCACATATCGTCAGTTATTAATACATGATACAGTTGTAGAGTCGTCTCGTAAGCAACGCGTGCTTCAAATCTCGATTTTGGTACAAATGAGGTTTACTTAAATGATTCGTCATCTAAACGCGCCTGTAGCTGTGGCCAAGTGTGTCTAATGTGCCTTGACCTTAATACAAGCTGTGCAAGCGACACTCTTATCCGCGAGAGAGTCACAGCTGTGGGAGGCGACAAAGTGTATATTTCTATATGAGCTATTTTTTTATTCCGAAGCATTTTTGATCGAATTTTTTAACATTTTACACTATTGTTAGATGGAAAATATTGTATCCAGTCGAGTAACGCCATTTGAAGACCTGTGGAGCAACAGACTTTCGAGTTATTACATTTTTCGCACATACCCACAAAACGCACCCCAAATTGAAGGGGGGGGGGGGGAGCGCTCTATTAAGTAGTATTTTTAGAGTATAATGAGTTGCAGAATACGCCCCTAACATATCGCTAGATCGATCCTGCGGACACACTGAAAAGCCTCTATCAGCTATCTCTATGGCCATTTTTTCTTTCAACCCGTAGCTAGGTCCTTGAGGTCAAAATTTTGGTAATTAGATTTGTTTTATGGCCTAAACATGGTCTCCGACGGGGTTTTTAAGTTTCGAATTTAAAGGAACTAAAAAGGATTTCGAAAAACCGTAAAATCCTTAATCAGTATTTCAGTAATTAAATAGATGCATTAAATTCAACTCTAAACGGAGAAAGGGGGCATAAAAGTTTTCATAGAACTCTTCTCTTTTAGAATAGGATTTATTGAAACAGATGACAGATTGACAGCTAAAAGATATGTATTTCTTCATTTTACCAAATTGAACTCTTCAATGGCTAGAAAAGGATACTAAAAATTTAAATGGCACTGTCGGGCTACCTTGAAACTAAGTATAAATACTCGTAAACACAAGTCAAAAAATTATTACACGCTTTATATTAGCTTCACCTGTATGTATGTTTGTAACCGACTTTGAGCGCGATTTTGACCCACTTTGAACGGTAAGATTTCATTCAAACTTTGTAGATTTATCGAGGACCGATGACAATTCAATAATTTGATAAGATTATTCCATTATTCAATTTGGAAAATAAGATTTTGTGTTCATTTATCAAAAGTTGTCGGTAAGGAAAAACAATAAACATTGAACATTGCACGGTAACTAACTGTAACTAGGGTAAACAGAATAGATGTCACACACAACTAAAATCTAAGCACAAAACGCACGAATACGAAGATAAAACAATATTGAAACAAAATAATAATATTATTAATTAGAACTTATTTACTTTAATCATATTGTACGATTTACAATAAATAACAAATAAAATAATTTATTAATAATTAATATCTGATGTATTTTAAGTGACATGATTTTTTTAGTGTTTTATAAATAAACCAAACTAAAAAGTAGACAATAAATAATAGTTTAAAAAAATTAAAAAACACGCTTTTTATAGAAAACCAAACTAAAAAATAGAAAATAAATTTTAATAAATATAAATTAATAATAGTGTGCACTGTGCATATGAAAAAAATGTATTTTAGTTAAAAAAAGCGTGGAGTGCTTTTAAGATATTATCGAAAAGATAATCCCCTACTATACCCATGCACCCCACGCTTTTTCAACTAAAATACATTTTTTTCATATGCACAGTGTACACTATTATTAATTTATATTTATTAAAATTTATTTTTTATTTATTAGTTTGGTTTTCTATAAAAAGCGTGTTTTTTAGTTTTTTTAAACTATTATTTATGTAATTAAACATTTCATCAAATCCAATCCTTAAATGGGCAAACGGAGGTTTTACAGTTTTCACAGGACTTTTTTGTACAAAGGAATACTTTGAATCTTGCCATACATACTCCGCTTGAAATATAAAATTTTTGCATTTCAACAAATTCAACATTCATTGGCAAAAAGTTGAGAACAAAGAGAAAATAGGGTCGTATAGAAGTTCTCTATAAACTTATTTCGCTCTAGAACTATTTCGTTTCACTTCGACACAGCAGGGCTATTCTGTAAAGCCATTTTCGAATTATAGAGAGTGAATTCGAGATGAGTTTGCTAATTTGTACTCTGTAAAACTCGATAGTACAGGTCTTCTCACTCAAACTCACTTCACTTCGCAAGTGCGTAGCAGATGTTTACAGAATATCAAACCAAGGTGAAGTGAGTTTGCTTTCGAAGCGAGTTATCTCACTTGAGTGAGCTTCGATATCGAGATGGTATTTTAGAGAATAGCCCTGCAGTTCGATCCCATTCTGAATGCGCGCGGTTTATACCAGCGTCGTTTTCCAATCAGCCGCGTCGCCACGTGACCGTTGCAAAATTCGAAATTTAAAAATTAATTTGTTCTAATTTTAATATCCGAAAAAGGCTTTTATTAAAGTACTGTACCTACTTTATTCAAAATGCAGTCGTGATGTGATAATTTTAAAGTAAATTTTCCTTTGCGTTTTATTGTTAGCAAACAGAAAGTGTTGAGTAGTTGTTATTCTTATAATTGCCGGATTAGACGGTAATTTACGGTTCCGGAGGAAGTTTGTTATATTTTTTTTGTGACTGTTGTTGCTTTACGACCTTTAATAATTGCAAAGATGAAAACAATAGGCTAGGTAATGATTTGCGCGCTTTCTTGTTTAACAAGTGTAAATTAAAAATTAAAAAACCCCCGACATTCGCCATTTTGTGGCGGCGGCCATCTTGAATTTGCAATAGTGCTATTCTACTAGTCAAGCCCTTTCATTTGATACCCATATTAAGTGAGTTGTGAAAAAATATGTAATCCGCCATTTTGTAGCGGCGGCCATCTTGGACCGATTTTCATCAAACATAGCTAACACTCTCGACTAATTCACCTTTCAAACAAAAAAAAACCGCATTCAAATCGGTCCACCCGTTTGAGCGTCACAGGGGAACAGACAGACACACATACACACACACACACACACACACACACACACACACACACACACACACACACACACACACAGACACGTGAAACTTATAACACCCCGTCGTTTTTGCGTCGGGGGTTAGAAATGACTAGGTATGTAGGTCCTGGTCATTTTTCGACTGTGTTAGACCTTAGAATAAGTATGACCATGATAATAATTCGCTGCTTAAATCGAAAAGGGCCACAAATCAAAAAAATGCGAAATCGTTTTTATTTCAAAAAAGCGATGTAAATAGGTCATATTTTTATATTCAAAGAAGAGTCCTATTGATTTTGCATTTTTGATACGAAAAAACACAAACGCCTCTTTTACATTTTCGAGTTTTTAAGCAAAAGTTATGAGCAAAACCGACGTTTTTTAGTTGCGCCCTTGTTTCAACACTTTTTATAAAGAAAACGCACGTTTTCTATGAGTTAAAGTGCCATATTGTGGAATACGTCCATTTTGCCACTGAAAAATCACGTCCTTATCCATAATTATATCCCTATTTCTGTAAATCAAAAGTGCCATATTTTGAAATATGGCACTTATGGGCAAATTTTTTCAATATTTTTTTATTTTTATTTATTATTTAATTTTTTTTTGTGTTTGAAGCAAATAGTTTTCTTTTCAGTCAAGTAATAATTATTTCAATTGTTTTTTATAAAGTGGCATGGCCATATCTTTCCAGACAACACTTAGAATATATTTCTTAGTATCATTAAATGCAGCTTTAAAATACGCTTTTATCGGTATATAACATGCATATAATTGGCAAGAAAAACACAAAACTATAGACTAAAAACAAATTCCAAAACTTTGAATGGCTCTCTTGTAAGAAAGTGAAATTTTGACTTGTGGCCCTTTTCGATTTAAGCAGCGAATTATGACATAAATATTAAGGTTTTTTTAGTTATCTACGAGTTAGACCTTGACTGCGTTGTCACATGATCTACCTTTGTGTCGCGCGATCGACTTATGAGGTCGGGTGCGGGGTCTGTGCTTTTCGGTGCGAGGTCTCCATTCCAGCGTTATATATACCATATACGCCGTCCACTACCACTTTCAGCTTCGCGACTCGTTGAGCTATGTCGGTGACTCGTGTCGTTTTTTTTTTGACGTGGTGGAAAACCTTTTATAGGTACCCCGGTACCTTTTATAGGTGCGGCCGAATGCGGCAGAACGAAGGTTATGTGGGACTCCAACAGGTATACCCACTAAAAACCACCACGGCATGAGCCTCATGCTGTCTGTGCTGGACCCCTGGGGAACCCAAAGTACGCATCCCAGGCGTCCGACAGCCGCCCCAGCTGGGGCTCCCACTCGCCTCTGGGCTGTCCCTCCAGAGGCTCGTGCCCTACCGTAATTTTTTAACGAGGTTTTCTTCCTCCCGCGATGGGCATCGCTCCCCCCCGCCCCGGGGTGTCTCACCCCCAGTTTCATCCGCAGTGCCCTCTGCTAATCAGAGGGACACGCGGAGAAACCTCCCTCTGCCAGGTCATTGGCCATGGCTAACAATATCCCCGTAGGAAAATTATTAACCATGTTACCGGGATGTCGGTGATTCGATCATGTACAGACTGCGAGCATAACCCATCTCCATCGCCTGCTGAGTGACTGAGCTTTGTTATGACTTATGAGACACACTGAACATAGTCTGCTGAACTTATAAACCTTACCGTAGCATAGGGTAGTAACTAGTAGTGATATAAACTTGTTATGTTCTCGTCGGCAGCATCAACAAAATCCGTTCGCTGGTGGACTTCGCGAGCTGCCGGCGGCTGCGCGAGCTGTACGTGCGCAAGAACGAGATCCGCGACCTCGCCGAGATCCGGCACCTGCGACACCTGCCCGACCTCACCAGCCTGTGGCTCGACGAGAACCCCTGCACGCTGCACCCCGAGTGAGTATATCACTTGACGAGCTTCTGTCTCCCAGCCTTGATACATTGCAGCAATATCCGATCAAACCAGCTCGGGCTACGTCCGCGCGTTCTCTCGCTTCCGATCATGTCAGTGATCGTGAGTTGTTCTATGTTGATCGCGTTTTTCCTAGCAATGTGACCAAAGAAGTCGAGCATCTGACGCAGACTAATGTTGAAGAGCTGCATCTTTATTTTTAGTCTGTTTAAGATAAAGCCGTTGGTCGATGTTAAACAGTTCATATCATAACATGTTCATATTCGGTGATATTCATTCCGTATCTAGACATAAAATTATCTAGATATTTTCTATCGTTGCACTACCAGTCTGGCTAAAGTTTTAAGAACCAGTAGAGTTACCAAATAGTCATAGTTTTGTAAGCCTTCTGTTTGATACATGTATATTATATTCTAATGGTATCATTATCAACATTTCAGGTACCGGATGACAGTCTTAAAAAACCTCCCGAATCTCGAGAAGCTGGACAATGTCGTTGTACATCCCGAAGAAGTGAGTAATCTTCGCAACTAATCTGCTTTCCAAATCGATAAACTTGACGTTTCAAAAACATCCGTAGAGTATTCCTACAGACAATAAACTGAATTTAAATAAATAATAGTTTAAAAAAACAAAAAAAAAAGCGTGGGGTGCATGGGTGTATAGAGGATTATCATTTCGATAATATCTTAAAAGCATCCCACGCTTTTTTTAATTAAAATACATTTTTTTCATATGCACAATATTATTAATTTATATTTATTAAAATTTATTTTCTATTTTTTAGTTTGGTTTTCTATAAAAAGCGTGTTTTTTAGTTTTTTTTAATTATTATTTATTTTCTACTTTTTAGTTTAGTTTATTAATAAAACACTAAAAAAATCATGTCACTTGTTTATTTGTTTTGTTTATTATTTTATTTGTTTTTTATTGTAAATCGTACAATATGATTAAAGTAATAAGTAAGGACTAATTAATAATATTATTATTTTGTTTTAATATTGTTTTATCTTCGTATTCGTGCGTTTTGTGCTTAGATTTTAGTTGTGTGACATCTATTCTGTTTACCCTAGTTACAGTTAGTTACCGTGCGATTTTGAATGTTTGTTTTTCCTTACCGACGACTTTTGATAAATGAACACAAAATCTTATTTTCCAAATTGAATAATGAAATAATCTTATCAAATTAGTGTATTGTCATCGGTCCTCGATAAATCTACAAAGTTTGAATGAAATGTGACCGTTTAAAGTGGGTCAAAATCGCGTTCAAAGTCGGTTACAAACATACATACCGGTGAAGCTAATATAAAGCGTGTAAAAATTGAAGTTGAAGAGATGAGGATTATTGAACATTTCGGATTAATTTTATTTCGCTTTAGGTACAAGAAGCCATGCGGAAAGGAGTCCACATACCCGATTCAGACGACGAAGGCTATCCACAACAAGTAAGCTTCTCAGTTTTGAGTAATACCTTTGACCGGCTACGACATTAATCTTCACTTGGCATTGCGATCTGCGGTATATCTGAACTTTCCTTCTTACTATCGAATTAAAGTTAGTTGTGTGTAAATCTGTCATTCAGTATCATCATCATCATCATCAACATCCCATTATCGGCCCACTACCGGGCATGAGTCACCTCTCAGAGTGATCAGGGTTTCAGTCGTTGTCCACCACGCTGGCCAAGTGCAGATTGACAGACTTCACACGCCTTCGAGAACATTATGAAGAAGTCTCAGGTGTGCAGGTTTCCTCAAGATGTTTTCCTTCACCGTTATTATCGCGTCAGATATAATTCGCGCGCTATCTTTAAGTTTTTATCGACTGTTCATCACATTCTGAACGCGCGGGAATCAATTATTTATTGAGAGCATGTATAATCATAGAGTAGGATGTATATAGTGTATAATGTTGAAGCAGGAGTCGTTCGGTCAGTACCGGAGACAGAGGTCGTGCGAGTCGAGTCCCGAGCGCGACGAGTGCCGCGCGCCCCCCGCGCACCCCGCACACCCCGCACACAGGCACGACCAGGTAAACCAGCTACATCGTCAGGATCACAGACAGACCTATTCATAGTTATTATTAGCATGCGCCCGCGACTTGTCTGCGTTGAATTTATGTACTTTTCAATTTGACTTTTTACCCGTGAAGACTGAGGTTACACCCTGGGCTTGAATTTCTGAAAATCTTACACTTTTATAATGTTTCAAGGAATCGCATTATAGTAGTTTATGAAACGGTTGCATAATAGAGGTTATTAAAACACGAGTGTTAGTTTAAAAAACGAGCCGCAGGCGAGTTTTTTAATAGTATTACACGAGTGTTTTAATAACTAATTATGTAGAGTTTCATACACTACTTTATCTAAACTCATATCTTAAAATCCAAACCATAAAATCTTGGTAATATTTGTCGTGAGTTTTCTTTGATTTTGCTGGCAAAAGATTGTTGGTCGGTGGTCAGGTGGAGTTAAATTCTCTTCAGTATCACTGCTAGACATTTTTCCGCACAATAAAAACCATGTCTTGTAAAGTTTTGAGTAACAAATAAAAAATTTAAATATTATAACTAGCGTATGGCGCCAAAATTCAGTTGTTACCATAGAGATTCTTCTTCTTTTTCGGTTTGTCCCTTTCGGGACAGGCCAAGATCGTTGACCATACAGCCTGGGTTACCATAGAGAAATTAATAGTAGTAGAGGAGTCCTAATGTCCTATAGAAATTAGTGGATCGGAAAATAGCTCAAGCTTATCAAAAATTTAATTTTTAATAGTTATTAATTTTTAGTAGTTATTTTTAGTAGTTACTTAATTTTAAGTAAACTTAATTTTTAGTAGTTACTCTTCTGCAATTTAACACAATTCACAATGTTTAACGCGTTTGTACAGTTACACACATCTACTGTAAGGAGGTCGCACGAATTTCCCGCCATGGCTCAAAAATACCAGAACCCAGTTCGCCTGTACTATAATGTAGAAAAAATTATTTTATAACATTACTTTGCAATAATTTCCTAACAAAGTAGTGTTTTAATGAATTTTTTTAATTTTTTTTTTAAATATTATAGATGTATGTGAATAAAGTAGTCCAATATATGACACATTTTGATTTCATATTCGGGATTTTAAGATATGAGAGTAGATAAAGTATAATATATCATCGCTACTAGAACTTTTATGCTTTCAAGTTGTGTTGAATTGCAAAAAACTAATATTTTAAGTTGAGTAACTAAGCAAAGTTTCAAGTTATACCTACTGTTGAATTTGGTGAAATACTGAAGTAATCGTAGGTACATAATTTATTAACTTGTGTTTTCGAGTATTTATGGAACGTTTTAAGTTAACACGACAATTCCCTGTAAATATTTTGATATCACCTGTTGATCATCTAAGGATTCAGTTTGGTAAAATGAGTAAATACTAAATACGTATACATACGTCTTTAGGAATTTCGTTTTAAGTTTCAAGGAATCCCGTTCTAAAAAGTAGAGCTCTCTGAAAACTTTAGTGCCCCCTCTTTGCCTGTTTATGGGTTAACCTTAACAGATTACTGAAATACACATTTCGACGTATTTATGTGTAGGTACTGGAATATATTTTAAAGTCAGGCTTTCTGCTTTTATGTATATGTATATACTATACATCACTTCATAATAATTTACTTGGAGTCTGGTTATAATTGGCTTATTTGGGAAATCTGCCGCACTCCACTAAAACTCCGTATCATGAATGGAAAATGAGTCCTCGTTTGATATCATATTTAATTGACAATAATATCTATTTCTATGTGTGTGCGTTTTATTAATAACCAAAAATTTAAAAAATAACTGTTACTTGTGTGCAGACTTGTGTACCGTATGGTGGATGTGTTTGTCCGTGTGTGTGTGTGTGTGTGTGTGTGTGTGTGTGTATGTGTGTACTAACGTACGATTCATTTTAGACGCAGCGCAATGCAGTTAACAAAATTGAAATAAATAATTTGACAATAACATTAATCAAAGTGCATATTTTCATAGATAGCAGAATGTGCGAGTTTTTAATTCCCAGATTTGGACGTTTCAATTGCATTGTCGCTGCGTTCTGTAGGGTTAGTACGAGTTTGCACATTGCGATTACGTTGACGTCGATTTCTAGTATCGAAACACGATAACTTCAAAGCAAAATGGACCTAAATTTGCTTGTCTTAAGGTTTGAGTTCGATGTGGTTCGTCCATACATCTACACTCTACAAGTCTACAGCCAGAGCTGTAGTGCCTTAAGCGAAAACTGCGAATATTTCGCAAAGTTCTCGCTTGGGGTATTAAATCGGCAGTACCTACTGAATGTACGTCTATTTTACTGACACTATAGTTTTTCGCTATTCGAAATCTATGAACGTTTTGGAAATGTGCAAACTCACAGTAAGGATAGTGACGTGGCGCGTAACCTGTAACGTGAGTGACTGACGCGCAGTGGGCGGCGGGCGGCGACAGCGCCGAGCCCGAGGTCGCGTCCGAGCCGCCGCGCTCGCCGCCGCAGCAGCAGGTACGTCGCCGCCACGTCCGACAGTCCCGCGACCAACAGTCCCGCGACCAACAGTCCCGCGACCAACAGTTCCATGTGGTAACATCGTTCACGTGCTAACAAACTGCAGCGAGCCGAACGAACTCAATACGTATTATAGTTCTTCTTCTTCAATCTGGGCAGGTGTCCGCACATAAACCTTGAATCTCTGTTGTGCGTGACGTATTATAATTATGAAATTGAATTAAGAAAGCTCAGAATCACTCAGAGAGCGATCAAATCAGAAATGAGGAGGTCCGTAGAAGAACCAAAGCCAACGACGTAGCTCAACGGGTTGAGAAGTGGCAATGGGCGGGGGCGCATAGTTCGAGAACCAATAAATGTTGGGGCCCTATGGTGCTAGAATGGCGACCTCGTACCGGAAACCGCAGTGTTGTTGGCAGAACCCTTATTAGGTGGACCGACAACGTCAGACAACCGCTGGATACGAGCGGCACAAGACCGTGGCGTATGGAAGTCTCTACAATAGACCTATGTCCAGCAGTGGATGTCTATTGGTTGATGAGGACGACGACTACGATTAGTCGATCGACACTCCAAAGCGCGTTGACTTGCGGACAGACAGACCACAAACCTGCAGTTTGTTTGCAGCTGTCTCCTAAACCTAGCTCAATAATAACTACTCTTTAATATTTCCAAAAGAATTGTGACATTGCAAAGGGTAAGATTTTAACCGATATGGTTCTTAGTTATGTGTATGCAGTTATTCTCGTCTAGTTGAATATTGTATTGGAAATAATATACAGATAATTATAATTAGTTATGGTCAAGTCAAGACATTGGAGTAAGGTTATGTAAATACTAAATAATTATTAACACAGTTTTTTTTTAATTATTTTTTGCTATGCATGATTCTAATTGCTTGTAAGTGGAGTTGGTAATTTTTTAACATTATCTTTTGCACTCTTTCTTTTGCATATTTATTTTTTGCAAAATTACAAAGCTAGCTCATAGGAAATATACTCATAGAAATAACATAAAATCGAGGATTATAAATAACAAAAGAGTTTCTTACTGGTTTTGCTTGATAGGGCAGGAATTCCCAACCCGTAGATTCAGTTGAAGATTAGTAAGCGCTTTTGTAATAGTTTCTTAAAATAAAACTTTAGTATTAAATTCTGTGTTATTGTCAGTGCGTGGTGTCGCCGGCGCGTCGCGGCTCGCCCGATGCTGACGAGCGCTACGAGCGGTTCGAGCATCCCGCCGCGCCCGCCGCCATGACCACGTCGCACTATGAGGTTCGTGACACGGTCACGGTCACGGTCAAAGACCGACCAGAACACTTGCAAACACACGCGGTCAGACGACAGACAATCAAGATACCGTTGAGCTTGACGGTACACGATTATGGTACCACTGAGCTTGACGATACACGATTATGGTACCGCTGAGCTTGACGATACACGATTATGGTACCGCTGAGCTTGAAGATACACGATTATGGTACCGCTGAGCTTGACGATACACGATTATGGTACCGCTGAGCTTGACGATACACGATTATGGTACCGCTGAGCTTGACGATACACTATCATGGTACTGTCTGATGATGGAGGTTAAAGCTGGGCATTGGAACTTTTATGGGATATGCTGGGGAGAGTAGAGTAATTGTCAAAGAAACGAATTGTACGTTTCGCCTTCTAATATTCGTTCGAGAGAAAAAAATCATTGTACCTTTGACAAGTTTTTTTTAGGTAAACGTATCTTCCTGTGTTGTGGTGTATAATAAAAGTATATTCATTAATTAATTAATTTTGAATGTGCAGGCTCGCGGGCCGCGCTCGCCGGACGCTGCCATGCGACATTCTGTGTCGGCTCACAGCGTGAAGGTGAATATGGTTCCCCGCAACACCTATACAATTGAAAACCTTCCTCAATCCCAGCACATTCAATCTTCTGGAAGGCGCTGGCCTACAAACGGACAAACAAACGAACACACCTTGTCTTACGTTAAACTCACACACCGTCTCTGTTGCATTGTGCGTAAGAAATGAAGGGGTTTTCGATTCGATGTGTATTTTTCAGTCTATGTGTGTGCATCGATTTTTTCGAGATTTGTGAACCGATTTGCGTGATCCACATTCGCGATGAAACGGAGACAGTCTCCAGTGTGGATAAGTGTGTGATGGGGTCAACTCTATTGTACAGAATCTCAAAACTAAACTATTAAAAAAATTAAACCCAAGCATTTATATAAGATAGAGTTCAGACAGAAACAGCTCTAAATATAATACTGTCTCTTTTCGCAACTAGCATCATGAAAAGGATAGTGCTATTTTCAAACTTGTCGTTGTAGTTGACGCGGTCAGTGTTGTCCGGAACAGATCGCTTCTGAGCGATAAAGGTCGACATTTCTGTAGCTTATTTTAATTTTATTTCTCTCTTTCTTTCGTCTTTAAATTCATTAATTAATTGAATGTCTGTTTCATTAATTAATTCAGCGTGTGTTGTCTTGTTGGCAGGAGTACTCGTACCCGCTGAACGGCGAGTGGCGCCACGCGCTGCCCTCCCCGCACCACGACCACGGCAGCGAGCGCGGAGACAGGTCAGCATACACCTCCCCCCACCACCCCCACCACCCCCCGCCACCCCCACCACCGGGGGGGACCACTCCCCCACCTTACCTTACATACTCTTGACGATTTTTAGGGTTCCGTACCCGAAGGGTAAAAAACGGAGCCCTATTAATGTCACTCGGCTGTCTGTCCGTCTGTCCGCCGGTCACAGGTCTCTAGCTCGCAGACGAAATGAGTTACAAACCTGAAATTTTGGTATTTAGTGTAAAACGTTAACCCAAAATCAAATATTGAATTAGAAATTGAATTAAATTATTTTTCAGGGGGGCTCCCATACATGAAAAAGGAGCCGGAAAAAAAAATTTTTTCTTTACCCTAGCTTGTGGGGTATCATTGTTTAGAGCTCATTAAGTAGAGTACAAATATATATTTTTTTAATTTTTATCTCAAAAAATAAGGGAATGGGAGGCCATCAAAGTTGTCAGTTTTAGACCATTTTTGTGACAGGGGCTATCTCAAAAACTAAACTAGTTGGGAATATGATATTTCAGTATAATTTGTACTATATGCTGTATTTAAACAACAAATACTGAAAACAACCATTTATTAAATAGTTTATAAGCTGTGACCAAAATAAACGAACATTTTTTTGGGTTTTTCTTTCACGGTTTGTTGCGATGTCTAGCTCGGAAATTAAATATTTCTTAGACCCAAAATATTATATTGTTCATAATTATGTACGGAACCCTGAAAGAGCGAGGCCCGACTCGCACTTGGCTGATTTTTGTACTATCGTAATCTACATACTTTCAGGAAGGTTTTAGTATATTATACACCCAGTTATCATTCTTATGTACGAAATTACACGCATAAATGTACCCATATGTCACTAATATTTTTATTGGTAGGTACTTACACCGATTTCTCTGAGATTGTTGGATTGAAGTTGATTTAGTTTTTCCTAAAATATAACTTGTTATTTGCAGACAGCGTTAGTGAAATTATGCATGCAATTAAACTATTTGTCACTGTTTAATAAGGATGAATGAAAGGCTTGTTTGTGTTTTTTATTTTCTATTGTATTGTATATTGCAGGAGTAGCGAGACGTACTCGGTGCGCGGCGAGTGGGAGCGGGACAGAGAGCGGGAGCGCGAGCGCGAGCGAGAGAGAGAGCGCGAGTACCCGTCCGCCGTGATGGCGGAGCACCGCGGGTTCACGCGCAGGCCGGTCGCCAGGGTGAGACATACCGCCACCATACAAATGAGCCCATACCGCCACCATACAAATGAGCCCATACCGCCACCATACGAAACCTGAGTTTATTACAAAGCTTGCACAACTTGATACCTATCAAGGTGAATCTATACTTATACTATATCACATTTTTCATTTTTATCAATGGGTTCCTGGATGGTTCGAAAACACAATTACCGGTAGGTACAGGTAACCCCACCGGGTCTCGATAGGTGGCATTGATGTCGTTATGTCACCGGGCAGGATGACGTCTGCCAGGTTCGCTAGTAAATTATAAAAAATGGTGTGTGTACTTATTACACGCGTAAGATTTACTTTGCATGCAAATAATAATTACAATCAGACAGTAGATGGCGCGACAGACGGCCGCGTTTGTTCGCGAAGCGTCTGCCAGTCGAGACTCGAGACTCGAGACTTGAGACTCGAGTCGTTGCCAACTTCAACATGTCGTTTTTCGTGTCACTTTTCATAAATTCACTCATTATTTTTTCATAACGTAAGAAGTAAGTATAATTTCTTCAAAATTGTAATGTTGTGATGTTTGTAAAGTGTGGTGTGTATGTGATGTCGCAGAACTCGAACCTGCTGTCGGCCGTGCTGTGCCTGGTCAAGGAGCTGGACTACCCCAGCCTCGAGGTCGCAGAGATGGCTGTCAGGTGACCACCACACCACCAACCATCAATAACGTCACACATTCAGAGGGGGGGAGGCGACGAAATGTGGCATTGTGTGACAGGGGGGGGGGAAGGGGTCGACGAATTGTGACATTGTGTGACAGGGGGGAAGGGGTCGACGAATTGTGACATTGTGTGACAGGGGGGGGGGGAAGGGGTCGACGAATTGTGACATTGTGTGACAGGGGGGAAGGGGTCGACGAATTGTGACATTGTGTGACAGGGGGAGAAGGGGTCGGCGAATTGTGACATTGTGTGACAGGGGGAGAAGGGGTCGACGAATTGTGACATTGTGTGACGTTTTTGTGACGTCACAATTAAAAATCTAATATATTTAAACATACTAAAAAATTAAAATATTTGGAACTCCTGTTTTAATTCAATGTCTACAATATGTAAAATTGGAAAATATGTGACGTCACACTAGGGAGGGAGGGGTCTCACAAATGTGACCAGCTGTGACAAGAACGGAGGGAGGGGTCAAAAAATCATGAAATTTGTGTGACGTAATTTATGGATGGCCCCTTATCGACAACAATCCATTATCAGCCCTCTACAGGGCTCCACGACCGCAGGGCTCCGCGACCGCAGTCCACCACGCTCTTGCGCTGGCCGAGTGCGTGCAGGTTTCCTCACGATGTTTTCCTTCACCGTTATAACGAGTGATTTTTAATTGCTGAAAACACACATACCCGACACGTACACGTACACGATCCCCGACACGCACCGCACGCACGCACGCACGCACCGCTAACTTTTCCGAGAAAAGTTAGCGGTGCGTGTCGGGGATCGAACCCGGGCCCTCCGAGTGGCAGCTCGCAGTCACGGCACTGTCGCGGCACTGTCGTGGCGAGTAAATTATCTAATTGGTGAATAATCTAATTGGCCTATATTACTTATCGAAAAATATTACAAACATTAATTCTCTAGAATTTTCTTCTTTTTTTTTTGTATATAATTGTGTAGAACTTCCCTCGTTTAGGGCAGAATATCGATGTTGTGGTGACTTTTGTATCCACAACATTTTACTGAGTCAAGGCCATTTCACTGGCATAACATATTCTGGATAAATCTACCTAGATTAGACGATAGGTTTAAAATAATACCCAGTTTAGCTTTAGCAGGACTGTATAGCTCAACAAATTAAGATTATTCTCTTTGATTTTGAAATCACAGACAATTTTATTTATATATAGCTGTTCCCGCCATGCACTGCAAAGCCGCGTAAAGTATTGTTTAGGAACGCATAGAGGACAAACAGACATTCATTTTATATAGATATTTTGGACCAGGAATCTTCGCGGACGTCTGCGGAACAATTCACCAAAGTTTCATCATAATCGGATGAATAGTTTAGCAGTATGTAGAGGACATACAGACAAACATTGATATTTATTTATTTGTGTATGAATCAAAATATAAAATTATGGTTTCCAGGTGTCGAATGGACGAGCTGGCCAACGCCCACTGACAGCAGGCCGACGCCGAGTAGACGGCGCCACCTGGATAGCATGCACCACACGCCACAGCGATCCAACAAGCTACATTACTACAAACACGAGAAACAGACGATTATGTTACTTCTGTGTATCGTTATAGAGTACAGTTAGCCACGTGCGTCACTCGCTCTTACGTCCTACTGAAGTGTACGAACAATAATAAAAATATAATCAGTGAAACGAAGAACTATACTCGAAACTGACGTGGAAGAAAAATATGGCTTCTATCTGCCGAAATAAAATACACTTTGCAATGAATTTACTATTCTGGACGAAACGAAAATAAAATAATGTTTTACTTTTCTACACTGCAGTTTTCTCTCCTTATAAAATTAATAATGCAATGAAATACAATCTATTCTTAACGTAATACGTAAATTTGGAACCATATCGTAGTAAAATTATAATTAAATTGCTTAAATAATGGAACTAAATATTTAACTGCTTAATTCGACAAGGTTGTAAATACAAAATCAGTGTTTGTAATAGAAAGTTAAAATCGAACCACAAACAATATTAGACTGTAGTGGCTTAGAAATAAAGTGTATTTACTTTGAAGTTTTTACAGTGAATCAATCGATAACAATCTTAATTCTAACAAAATAGAGACGTTTCTGCATTGAAGTTTTTGGGAGTTTTTGGGACTAATAAAGTGTTAGTGTATGAATGTATCATTGCGTCCTTGTCACACAAAGTATAGTAGTAACGTGTACGAAAGAGATAGCATTATGTGATTTTTGAATTGACCGTTCAAGGTTGATTTTTAGTGTGAAATGAGTGTGAAAGCATGGGTTTTAAATTGTTGGTTTTGTTTATTGGCGGCGTATTTGAACAAATGTTTGGACAATTAATGAAATTGGCGTGCAATCGCAAGAAGTTTGACAATTATATTGGCCACTTTGAATAAGTGCTTAAAGCAACTAAAACTCATTAGTCAACTTAGTTATTAATTAAAATAGTATTATTAAACATTTTTATGTAATAATAAATAATATTTATCTAGTTTATAAAAACTAAGAAATTGCTTGCAATAATATATTAAAAAGAGGCTTTATTAATGTAAATAATAAATAATAGTAACTAGCTACAGTCTTTGGGTTTGTGTACAATTCGGGTCAATATTTCAAGTTCCAGTGGACCTATTTATTATTTAGATGAGAATTCGAGCAGTGTGTAAGTCTGACTATAATTATACTTTTTGTGGAAGTTTCATCAAAATATGTCTAGTGGTCGCACAAATGAAAAAAACTACTTATTAAGTACAATTTTATATTGGCTTGCATTATATTAAAATTAAAAGCTTTAGTAATACACAAGTGCGGTGCCAGTACCACTTCTATAAGTTACTATTATGTACCTGAGCAGATATAATTTTTTTTCTAAGCGTGATTGGTTTTTGGGTACGCATCATGATGGCGTCCACTTTTATGAGTATGATTGAGATAGAAAAACTATCTTATTTCTTTGTTGTTACAATCGTTTTTGCTGAATTTTTTGTCTTAACGTATACTATGGATGTAACTTACAAAAGTGGGTTGAATTGTAGTAACATCGTTTTGTTCGACAAATATTTGTTCAATTGCCGGTCGCCAATACCAATGTGATAATTAATCAGTTTTGCTTATCCGTTGGAGTACTAGTACTATATTATATAGCTTTAAGTTATAAGTCTTAACTTTTGTTGGTAACAAAATTCAACTTCGGAATTTATTGAAACTTTAGTTGTCCGAAGTGTAACTTTCGGGAATTGTTTCTAAATTGAAACTTGTTGATAGAAAAATTAATGAGGTCCTCGGAAATTTTTCCGAAGTTGTAACTTTTGTTGATACCATAATTAAACAGCGCTGAGATAACGTGAACGCGTATTACTAATTGTTATTTTATGTAATTATTAATTTGGTTTAATGAATTGGTTGTACTTTTGGATATTAATTGATATTATGTAAAATAATTATTGATGAAATTAATCTAGTAGTAGTTTGTTGTATGTATAGAATTATCGATGTGTTATTGTTTGTACTGTAGGTACATAATCATGTACTTTCAATGTTGTTTCGCACTGATCTGTTTTGTCTGAAACTCAGCGTGACTTTTTTATTTGTCGCCGGTCTGGACGAGGCTTTATTTTTAAGACATCGGCTGCAGTTCTGTAGGCAGCTTTATACACTGCCCTGTTCTAAATTAAATAATATTATTATGTCCACTTGCACCAACCTGTTAAATTATCTCTAAATTACAATTACCTCGTCAACCCTAGAATAAACTTGTCAAAGAGTAATATAACTTTAGCAAACTAAGCAGTTTGATGCAAGTCAACCTCAACATTGCAATAACTGTAATTTTTTTATATACAAAATAAAAAGTAATATATAATTCTTTATTAAACAAAATTATTAATAAATTTTATATTATAAAAGTGAAAACATACTGTTAATTGTCGACGCAAGCTCGAAAAACGCAACGCGTGTTGCGCCAACTCAAATCGCAGCATTTTTTTCGTGATGTTTTCGTAGTGTGATTTTGCTCATTAGAAATAATTTGATTTGATTCAACGCCCATCGCGTTTCATCGAGCCGCGTTGCATGTTCAAAGTATGTTACCTAATGTTAATTTTTATACAAAACTGTTGTTTTTTTTATAATTTTCTATAATAATATAATATGATTTTGAGTGCAATTGAGATGAATATATAGAATAGATGATGTTCCGGAGTTCATTGTAACATGCAGACACGCACACGGTTAAATATTACGGTAGGTAGATATCAAATTCTCCAAATTAAATATATTATAATATTATGTAATAGCTAGAATACATAAAATAATTATATACCTAGTATATTTGGTATTAAATTACATTTCATATAAAACGAGTTACATTTAATATAACGCCAAGTTAAAATATGCGTAAAATAATTATAATGTAATGCACAACTATTGTAGACAAAATATAATAATATAACATTTTAATATACAAAAGATATGTTATATTACAAATAACAACATGGTATTGTTATATAACAAAACTATTGTAAAATGTTAGACAGTCTGTGCTCACCTTTAGTCCTATTAAAATATGGTTTAAAAAAATAGGTAAGTATAAGTATTTATATTTGAGTAACTTGATTCCGATAATTCATAATGAGCATATTATAAATTATTCTACTATTAATATAAAATGTGAGTTTAAGATTGGCTTAACTATAGTAAGATAAGAAAAGTAGATTGCAGTACTTGTCACTAAATTAGGCGTACAATACTTTTGCACTAGTAAAATTGTATATAGAATCGCGGGCGCTAACTTTTGTTATATAGTAGGCCAAAATGTCCATTAAGAAAATAAATATCAATAAGACCAAAACTAATAAACAAAAATATTCATTTCGCGTGTAAAGTGTGTCTCTGCTTGAATAATTATATTAGAAGTATTGTTGAGTGTGTCTGCATGTTCGCACTTGATGTTACAGAAAACTAGACAACAATAAATTGTAGCGGTAAATATATGGATAAACAAATTATTGTAATAATAAAATGTAATACATAATGTATGAATAATTAATGAATAATACAATTAACTTGCCCTCACCATATCGCAGTTTTATTTCACGCTCATTATTATTATTATTGTTATGTATTTACCACGAAGACCACAAACCAGTGGCAGATTGCAGAAAAGTTTATTTCAATAAAAAACTTTTCAATTCTTGAATTGAATATAATAAGCGAGCTATTTTGCCGATCACATCTATTATATTATGTTCACCTGAACTTAAATGCTTGTGCAACTACGTTGTGCAACCTGTAGTCTTTGTGTGCAACTAAGATAAACTCATGATAAACTATAAGTAGGTACCTCCTTTGTGCAAGCCATTGTTGATCTATATAGATAATAGATATATATTACAATCTCAGATTAAGTACCATCAAGCTCTCTTTGATTACAATATTAGGTGACCTAATCTAAGATTAGGTGCAAGCATCTGACAGACAGATCCACGAAGATCACAGATGTCGCTGCATAGCAAAGTTTAAATACCGTTAAATATTAATTAATTAATCCGCTAAATAGGAATAACGTTAATATAAAAATAACGGTAAAAAATATCATATTAACATTATTCTGTCTGACACTACTTATAATAAATGTCTGACGTACATCTTTTTACCGTTACTTAATGACGTTCAAATGCAGATAATGCTACCATTAATTCAATTATTATTACTGTTAAAAAATTAGTTGTCTGTAAATTGGTTTACGGACGATAATTTTACGTGATAATGTCTTGAAAACAAAAAGAGATATTTGATATTTGTTACAACCCGAACGCTTAGGTCGATCGTGCCTTCTCTATCGCTTGTTCCGCGCTCTCGCTTGCACGCAGAACGTGACAGTAAGTCATGCTTTTTCGTGCGTGTAGCCGGCGTTTATCGATAGACGTTATCACGTCAAAAAGTAATGATTGAAATTAACGTTAAAATAACGTTATAGACAGTACTTGTTTATTGTTATCGTTAACAAGCTGGCAACTTTAGTGAGCGGCCATATTGTCAATTTCCTTTTGTTTCTGACATTTGTCGTCTTCGCGTGTTATTTTAGGTTAGTATATAATTTTATAAGTTTAGAAAATCTTATTTAATGCCGATTTAGTGTGAATTTTTGTAAAAGTATATTTAATTTCAGATAACCAAAATGCAAAACGACGCTGGTGAATTCGTTGACTTGTACTGCCCGAGGAAGTGGTTAGTGTTTTTGTCACTACAATAGGTTATATTTTGTATGTTTTACGTCTATATTTCTAGTAATTTCGTCTCCTATGATTACATTAACGTCCGATTTATGATAATATTAAGTAGGTCAACGTTTACCTAGGCTTTAAGCTTAGAAAAACGCAGGTAAATTAAACATTTTACAAAAAAATTACCTAACTAGAACGTTGTTTCACGATATAGATCGGCTGTCTCGCTCTTGAATTACGACAATAAATAAAATTATAGAATTAATTAGTTAAATTAAATTAATCTTGTAGAATTTAGGTTTTTTGGAACAACTGCAAGGCTCAAGTTATGAAACAACCATAATACTGAACTATAGTAATATTAGCTCTCGCTACCTGCCAACTGCCAAGCTTTATGCACGTGTTATCTGTGGCAGCTCGGCCAGCAACCGGCTGATCCACGCCAAGGACCACGCGTCCGTGCAGCTGGTAATCGCGGACGTGGACCCGGCCACGGGGCGCGCGGGCGACGCCGCCAAGATGTACGTGGTGTGCGGCGCCATCCGCCGCATGGGCGAGTCCGACGACTGCATCGTGCGCCTCACCAAGAAGGACGGCATCCTGGCCAAGTGAGTCCTTCGCACGGGTCACGCAAGTAGTCACCCGCTACTATCACACCATACGTCGTTTTGTTATACCGATTAGGTTTTCAATGAAAGCTCTCTGACTGCTTGACTTTTTCCAACATTTTCAACAATATTATCCTCATTTATTTCGACCAATTTACACAAAATCTTAACATATTAATACACCTTAGACCTTCCTCATGAATCACTCTGTCATCAAAATCCATTGGGTTGATTTAAGATTAATGCGAACAGATAGATTGGAATTTGTTTTATAATATTATATAGTGATGTAGTTTCCCATGCAGTATGCCCTTAACCACCAAGCTGGGCAAGTGTTGCTGCAGCCCATCATTGACTTGTGCTATTTACTGTTTACATACTCTACCCAAATTGTTACTTTGTAACTATAATGGTTATACTGTCATCAGTTAGTCTTTTGTAGATCAGTAGGGTGCAGGACACGCAAGTGAGATTAACAATTTGCACACTAAGATAGAGGCACACTCGCTTAGCCACCAACACAGCCTCGGAAAACCCCTCACTAGACGGATAGGAGGATTTGATGCAAGTCGCTGGCATCCACTGGATATGACCTGCAAATGATTGTGTCTGTGGCAGTCCTCATTTGTTCTATGGAACATGATTTTTAACATTTTTTTATTTTGTTTCAGGAACTACTGATGTAGGTAGTTTTAGGAAGCTTTATATTATAAGGAAAACAATAAAAAAATCATAAAAGTTACAATTTGTTTTATTTAATTACATTCCAAAGTGTGACTCTGAAAACAATATTATTATTTAAAAAAAGATAGTACAATAATTCAGCTGTCTCTATCAGATATAGGATTGTTTTATTTCCATACTTCATTTCAACCGGTACTAAAGCTAAGCTTGGGATGGATCTCTCCTCCCTTAGTATGTATCTTTAGTAGGAAGTCTCATAATGTATCTTCGGTAGGAAGTCTCAAGGGTATGTATCTTCAGTAGGAAGTCTCAGGGGTATGTATCTTCAGTAGGAAGTCTTAGGGGTATGTATCTTCGGTGGGAAGTCTCAGGCCCTGTCACTACCGCTCGTAGAACAGCTGGTGGTGGTGGGCAGGTGGGCAGCCGGTGGTGGGGCGGGCCGGTGTCAGCGGCCGCCGCAGCCGGGCCGGCCGCCGGGCGGCGGGCGGCAGATGGTGCGCTTCTTGCAGGCGCACGCCGTCGCCGCCCACCACGCCAGCCACGCCAGCGCCCACCACCAGCGCGCCACCACGCCCACGCCCCACGCCTGCACAACAACCCACGCAACTAATGTAATGTAAATCAAATAAATAAAAATGTAAATCACTATTTCGTTAAGGGTCTATACAGACGGACCGCATTTCAACTGCAATCCAACCGCAAATTGCAGTTCAAGCGCAGTTTGAATGCAGTTGACACGACTGCAATAGAACTGCAAACCAAACGCGCAGTCGGATTGCAGTTCAGTTGCAGTTGGCGTGCAGTCGTGTGAACTGCATTCAAACTGCATCACTCTAACCTTGTTTTTGCTACTGAACTGCACGCCAACTGCAATCCGACTGCGCGTTTGGTTTGCAGTTCTATTGCAGTCGTATCAACTGCATTCAAACTGCATGTTGCTAAGCTGGATGTTGACAACACAAAAGTTGGCAACATAGGTCATCCTTTCCACTTGAAATACATACTACTCCCAAGTGGACAGGATGACCTAATGTTTTACTTGAAGTTATTTGACAGCGGATCGGGTGTTTAATTAGACAGAAACCGATTTTGAAGCACTTATAATTCTGAGTTTGGCATAAAATCTGAAAATGAAAGCTATTTTTGTTACCCAATATGTTTTTCAAAATTCTCACCATGGACAAAATATAAAATACGAGTAGTTAGTAGTTTCCGAGGACGTGGAGCGTCGGCAGTGAGCGGTGAGATGGGTGTGGTGGGGTCACGTGATGTGGGGGTCACTCGGTGCGGGGTCACCAGTACTTGGGCTTGCAGCCGCCCGGGCAGCGCGGCGGTCGGCACGACGACTTCTTACTGCAGGCCAGAGCGCTGGCCACCTGCGCCGCAAGCACAACACAACAAAGTGACGATGTGGATCATTTACTCATCTCTATATCTACCTATAACACAAGTACCTACGTTGGAAAATTAGCTATAATTATTATACGACATGAGCTGATTTTTACTACAGCCTTTAACGTCCCACTGCTGGGCACAGGCCTCCTCTCTCATAGGAGAGAGGGATTAAGAGCTTAGACTCACCACGCTGCTCTAATGCGGGTTGGCGGGCTGTAACGACTATAATTATTGTCTTATGATAGTGATAATAATCGGGACCGATTGCTTAACGTGCTCTCCGAGGCACCAAGGTGACACACCACCAATTACTCCGGGCTGGCATTGAGAATTTCTTGAAAGATAAACCCAATGCCTCACAATTTTGTGCCCGACCCGACCGGGAATCGAATCGGGACCTCGTGATCGGCAGTCGACTATGTCAACCACTAGTGACTAGACCAACGAGAGAGATCAACGCTTGTGTCACAAGGGAGGGCAGCCTGGACACAAGCGTCACAAGATCGTGTCTGTGGCGATCCTTGCAAGAGACCCAGAAGTCGAGTAGTGGACGTCCATAGGTTGAGGCGAATCGGTTCACATTGTCAGTGCATGACGCGTGTGAGACCTGAGGCTGGACAGTAAGACCTAGGCTACCTGTATGAGCAGACACAGCAACCACCACAGACCTAGTTCACTTTTCTTCATGTTTATACAAAACTGGACTCTCTTGCTATTCTGAACTACTACATTGTGTTTTTGTGCCTGTTATTTTAGTTATGTGACATCACTGAAAATTTCTTTTGTTCTTCTGTCAAGTCAATTTCTTCTGATACCTGAACGATTTCCTGCCAGCTACCTAGCAGGTTGTCAAAAATGTATAGAAGATAGAGGTATAACATTAAAAACTGGAAAATCTGTGTTCTTTAACCTTCTAAAAAGATTTATTAAGTATAGTAAGTTCTGGTATAAACGGAACCGTCCCTATAGCCTTATAATTAGGATTTTCCAACTAAGTAAGTAGTTTATAGGTAGACCTTGGGTGCCTTCCTTTTCTTCTTTTCTTGGAGAGCAGAGCTATTATTATCATATTGGTGACAATATTAGTTACATAATATGGGTATATTTTTTGCGTTTGACTTCGTACATTAGAATGATATCTAACTACCTAGGTGTGTATCTAATATTATATATATAAAGCTACTTGAAGTCAGGTACTGATCACCTCTCCTGAACAATTTTGTATGGGACTTTTTCACCATAATTTTCATGTGTGTAAAATTCAAAAATATAAGGTCTACAAAATTATAGAGAGAGCTGAACGTGGAAAACTGACTAGGGTGCCCTAAGGGATCTCGAAAACTATCAGTCGGAAAGGTACCGTCCCGAAACAAAAAATGTTCAAAAACTTGGGCCATTGGGTGAACCGGTGAAAAAAATATGGCCACCAAACAAAAAAAAATTTCGTCTCCATACAAAAATTTTGCAAATTTTCAAGAGGCTCTCCAGAACAATTTTGTATGGAACTTTTTTCGCCTCACTATTGATATGCGTAGAACTTATGGGTCTTCCTTCAGGAAAAATATGAAACGTCATGAATGTGGAAAATTTACCAGAGTACCTCATGGGTCCTCCAAAACTACCAGTCATACAGACATGGTCCCAAGCAAATGTTATTAAAGACCTTGGGCCATTAGGTGAACCGGTAAAAAAAAGATGGCCGCCGAACAAAAAAAAATTTTCTCCATATAAATTTTTTGGGTAATTTTCAAGAGGCTCTCCAGAACAATTTTGTATGGAACTTTTTTCCCTTCACTATTTATGTGCGTAGAACTTATAGGTCTTCCTTCAGAAAATTATGAAACGACATGAATGTGGAAAATTTACCAGAGTACCTCATGGGTCCTCCAAAACTACCAGTCATACAGACATGGTCCCAAACAAATGTTATTAAAAACCTTGGGCCATTAGGTGAACCGGTGAAAAAAAGATGGCCACCGAACAAAAAAAAATTCTCTCCATACAAATTTAGTGAGTTCTTTTCAAGAGGCTCTCCAGAACAATTTTGTATGGAACCTTTTCCCTTCACTATTTATATACGTCGAACTTATGGGTCTTCCTTCAGAAAAATTCTGAAACGTCATGATTGTGGAAAATTTACCAGAGTACCCCATGGGTCCTCCAAAACTACCAATCATACAGACATGGTCCCAAACAAATGTTATTAAAGACCTTGGGCCATTGGGTGAACCGGTAAAAAAAAGATGGCCGCCGAACAAAAAAAATTTTCTCCATACAAATTTTTTGGGTTCTTTTCAAGAGGCTCTCCAGAACAATTTTGTATGGAACTTTTTCCCTTCACTATTTATGTGCGTAGAACTTATGGGTCTTCCTTCAGGAAAATTATGAAACGTCATGAATGTGGAAATTTTACCAGAGTAGCTCATGGGTCCTCCAAAACTACCAGTCATACAGACATGGTCCCAAACAAATGTTATTAAAAACCTTGGGCCATTGGGTGAACCGGTAAAAAAAACATGGCCGCCGACCAAAAAAATTCTCTCTATACAAATTTTTTGGGTTCTTTTCAAGAGGCTCTCTTAGACATTTTTGTATGAAAAATTTTCCCCCTACTACACTTATAAATAGAACTTAAAGATTTTTTTTCACAAAAATCACAAAACGTAGTGAATGCGGAAAAATTACCAGAGAACCCTAACGGCCCTCAAAAACTATCAATCATAGAGGCATGGTCCTGAAACTAAAAATGTTCAAGACCTTAGGCCCTTTGGTGAGCCAGTAAAAAAAAGATAGCTACAGAACAAAAAAATTCGTGTCCATACAAAATTTCTATTTAATTTTCAAGTGGATCTCCAGAACATTTTTGTATAGATCCTTTTTTTCCACTAAACGCATGCATAGAACTGATTAGTGTCCTTTCAGAAAAGATACGAAACGTGATACCAATATTTCTTTCTATCTTTCAAGAGACTCTCAAGTATATTCTGGTATTTGGTATGGCCTCCCATTTCTTTATTTTACGAATATTGAAAAGACTACAAGGCACGCGAGCTGCTTGCAGCTCGCGCACCGAGCGCAACACTAGTATCTACATAAACCTTCATGAAAGTATTTATATGTGGATTACGCTAGTGAAAAAATCATCAAAATTGGTACATTGGTTTTTCAAATACCTAATCGCAAACATACACCATACGGGTTGAATACAGAACCTCCTTTTTACCCGACTGGGTTATGTGTTTCACCTGTGTGTATGTATGTCCATTCCTATGTCCGCGTGTAACTAATCAACGGCTCAACGGATTTTGATAAATGATACGTCATTAGATTTGTCTCAATGACGCGAGTGTTATAGGGTACCTAAATTTAAAAAAAATCAAAATGGCGGACTTAATGCGCTTTAATGTGCGAGCTGAAAAAAAATTTTTTCTTCAAGACCCTCGAGTGGGGTATCAAAATAAAGGGATTCAAAAGGCAAATACGAAAATGTATAAATTTATATATTTGGAAACAATTTGGAGTGATAAATCGTAGAAAATGACCGTTTCCTATGTCAGTTCGTAACTACTTAACGGCTCAACCTATTTTGATAAATTATACGTTATTAGATTTGTCTTGACGGCGCAAATGTTACTGGGTACATAAAATTCATAAAAAATCAAAATGGCGGATTTTATGCACTTTAATGTGCGGGCTGAAAAAATTTTTTTTCTTCAAGACCCTCGAGTGGGGTATCAAAATAAAGGGCTTTAAAAGGCGAGTACGAAAATGTATACAATCTATATGTTTTAAATCAATTTGGAGCACAGACGTATAAAGGTGATTTGGAGTGACAAATCATGAAAAACAAAATAAATAACAACTACACTGTAAGTGGTACGGTGGTAGTTTATTAATTTTTTAGTTCGTTTTTAGCATGGCAGTCGGGTTTTTTTAATTTTTAAATTATAGCTTGTTTAAAGTCGGTTAAAAATGCTATTAATAGTACGTAGGGTCTACGTTTGTATTACGAGATTTTCTGAACGAATTCTGAAGTATAAAGAACGAGCGGACGTCATAATTTAGACGCTACGTCAATTTGATTAAATGAACCTTTTGTTGCCTTTTGCCTACCCTTTGGCCAAAACCTTCACCTGGCCTCACCTGGCCATGCGGCAGCTACAGTCGCTGAGCAAGTCGCCCGCCTCGCTACCACCGACGCCCCGCGCGCGGCGCTTCGCCGCCCGATATATCTAAGCAACAGGTGAAAACAGCGTCCTTGTCGTATCAAATGAAAGACTTCCATCGCTCGACAGTCCTCTTGCAAGGATCGACACTGAAGAAGGTCTTGCAACTGGCTGTCAGAGTCTCGCTTCGGTCCATGTAGTGCGCGCTTTCACGTTGCAGCGTTTGCCGTATTGTGATCGTAGGTATAAACCATTACTGGGGTGCTAGCCAGGTAACCTCCAAGTGTGCCTGGGTGCTGCTGGTCCTCTTGGATACGTCCGAGGGGAAGAGCAGTATTCGGGCCGGTGCACCCCGGTAACATGGTTAATAATTTCGGGGATATTGTTAGCCATGGCCAATGACCTGGCGGAGGGAGGTTTCTCCGCGTGTCCCTCTGATTAGCAGAGGGCACTGCGGATGATACTGGGGGTGAGACACCCCGGGGCGGGGGGCAGCGATGCCCATCGCGGGAGGAAGAAAACCTCGTTAAAAAATTACGGGAGGGCGCGAGCCTCTGGAGGGACAGCCCAGAGGCGAGCGGGAGCCCCAGCTGGGGCGGCTGCCGGACACCTGGGATGCATACTTTGGGTTCCCCAGGCGTCCAGCACAGACAGCATGAGGGTCATGCCGTGGTGGTTTTAGTGGGTATACCTGGTTGGAGTCCCACATAACCTTCGTTCTGCCGCATTCGGCCGCAGAACGGGGGTACCTATAAAAGGTTTCCACCACGTCAAAAAAAAAAAAAGGTATAAACCATTACTGGTAACACGCATCGTTCGCAGACTTCCGTCAATCATCGATTAAGTTACAGAAGCTATAAGTATTTCAGAAAAAATCTACTTTTAGTAGTAAGTACTAGCTGACCCCCGCGACTTCGTCCGCGTGGATATAGGCTTTTATATAGGATCGGATTGGATCCCATTATCCTTTTTTGTACCTAAACTAAATGTAACCTAAGTTATTCCTTATAACATCACCAGAAAGTTCCATCAAAATCGGTCCAGCCGTTTCGGAAATTAACTGGAACAAATAGACAGATCGACAAACATAAATTTAAACGCACACCAGTTTAAAATAAGCCGTACGTTCAAAGATCCGGGTCCCAAGTTATTTGAACCCAATAAATGCCTGTCATTTCTGAACTAAAAAACCTATGACCTTGAAATATTTATGGAACAATATATAAAGTACTATCTTTCTAACAAAAAAAGAATGAGTAAAATCGAACTACGCGTTAATGAATTACAGCTAAAATACACGTTTTAACTTTCATCCCCTTTCCCAAGGGAACCGTGCTGAATTTCCTATAACCTACCTCGGAGTATAAACTCAAATCGTACCAAGTTTCATTCGAATCCGTTCAGTAGTTTCGGCGTGATGCGCGGCCAAGATACAGACAGACAGACAGACAGACAGACAGACAGACAGACAGACAAAAATGAAACAAATTGCAGTTTTGGCTTCAGTATCGATTATAGAGTGCCCTCCAACAAAATTTTTCAAAATATCTTCAATGTACAGAATTGGATCTGTTACAGTTTTATTATATTATAGATAGATAGGTCTCGCCAAACAAATATTCGCCTCTGAATGTAACCGCAAGGCGCGTCGCTATTTTTATAGGATATTTTAGGTATCAGTGGGCGGACAGAAAGAGGTAGGTACCATGAACCTGCGCGAGTTCGCTCTCGCACGAAGCTCAGACACGAATATTTGTTTGGCGATACCTATACCTACCTACTGTTATTTGTGGCACAACACTTAAATAAACGTTTATTCTTTCTTTTTGTTCAGGTGTGGTGTGGCTGCTATGTCGGCGTCGTCATCGTCGCGCTCGTCGCGCTCGTCGCGGGCGCGCGGGCGCGGCGCCGACATCATCGACCTGGACCGCTACATGCGCAACAGCGTGCGACCTTCCAACCCGCGACACACACGGTACCGACTCCCCCTTCCACTCCGATTAGAGGCTGATACACCCTGTGTGAAGTGTTCATCTACTTGCATACTACATCTATCTACTTGCGAATGGGTGCTAACTCGAGCCTCGATGTCCTGTGTTCTCCTGAATGCGGGCTATCTCTATATCAAATTTCGTCAAGAGCGGTTGAGTCGTGAAGAGGTATCAGAGAGACACGTTCTGCTATCGTAAAGCCACGTCGCTTCTTAATATTAAAAAACAAGCTATAATTTAAAAATTAAAAAAACCCGACTGTCATGCTAAAAAACGAACTAAAAAATTAATAAACTACCACCGTACCACTTACAGTGTAGTTGTTATTTATTGTGTTTTTCATGATTTGTCACTCCAAATTGATTTAAAACATATAGATTGTATACATTTTCGTACTCGCCTTTTAAAGCCCTTTATTTTGATACCCCACTCGAGGGTCTTGAAGAAAAAATTTTTTTTCAGCCCGCACATTAAAGTGCATAACATTCGCCATTTTGATTTTTTATGAATTTTATGTACCCAGTAACATTTGCGCCGTCAAGACAAATCTAATGACGTATAATTTATCAAAATAGGTTGAGCCGTTAAGTAGTTACGAACTGACATAGGAAACAGTCATTTTCTACGATTTATCACTCCAAATTGGTTCCAAATATATAAATTTATACATTTTCGTATTTGCCTTTTGAATCCCTTTATTTTGATACCCCACTCGAGGGTCTTGAAGAAAAAAATTTTTTTCAGCTCGCATATTAAAGCGCATAAAGTCCGCCATTTTGATTTTTTTTTTAATTTAGGTACCCTATAACACTCGCGTCATTGAGACAAATCTAATGACGTATCATTTATCAAAATCCGTTGAGCCGTTGATTAGTTACACGCGGACATAGGAATGGACATACATACACACAGGTGAAACACATAACCCAGTCGGGTAACCAGTCGGGTAAAAATAATGGTAAATTGCAGAACCTGAACGAACCCTCGTTCATAAGCATTCACCAATCATCAATCATCCATTATCATGGTCCATCTTGCAGTTTGAAATAAATAGAAAAATGTTTGTCAATTATAGTGAGCGGTTAGTGGTGGACGCGGGCGGAGCGGAGCGCGTGCTGGTGGGCGGTGTGGGCGGCGTGGGCGGCGTGGGCGGCGTGGGCGGCGTGGGCACAGACAGCGAGCGGCGCGCGGCGGCGGGCGAGCGCGGCAAGCGCTACTGGCACGACTCCGGTCTCTCGGACACCAGCTGCGCGAAGACGAGACAGCGACCGCACACTCACAGGTCCCACGAACACTAATTCTTCTTCATCGACCGATAGACGTCTAGCGTTGGACATATTTAGTGTCGCTTTTGTAGAAAATTCAGACACGAATCTTGATTTTGCACTGTTTGAATACAGCGGTTTCTATGACTCGCCATTCCAGCACCTCGAGACCTCAACGCAGGGGCGTAGCTACCGCCGTATATGCCGTATCAATTATACGGGGCCCCCAAGCCACGGGGGCCCCCGACGTGCGTAAGCAAAAATTAACAAAAACTTCCCAAATTTTTGTTTATTTCAGAAATGACAAAAGTAAAAAATGTTGTCCAAAAAGTTGTCCATAGAGGCAGAATCTTTAGAAAAACTAAAGTCATCATTAGCTATAGAATAGAATAGAATAGAATAGAATAGAAAAGTTTTTTATTCAAATAAACTTTTACAAGTGCTTTTGAATCGTCGATTGAGTCTACCACAGGTTCGGAATGCAGTTCCAGCCGAGAAGAACCTGCAAGAAACTCGGCGGTTGCTCTTTTTAAAAAAATAACATTATAACAATTATTATTATTAATGTACATGATTGAAATGCCGTCTCGCGCATTGCTGGAACGAGTTAAATCCAAGCTTTTTTATCGTTTATATAATCTTCAATTGTATAATAAGCTTTTTTTATGAGCATACTTTTAATAGAGTTCTTAAACTTGTGTAAAGGCAAGTCTAAGACATATTTTTTATTCAGATAAACTTTTACAATAGTGCTTTTGAATCGACAAATGAATCTACCACTGGTTCGGAATGGTGCTTACAATTCTACACGTTAAGAAGGGCAGACAAAAGTAGCCCCATTTCCGACGGCGGCACCCGTTCACGAGCATGACGCATGATCCAGCCATTGCTTCGCTCAACCATATTTGAGGGAACGTAACAACCCGCACCACACGACACCACCACAGAAATGTTTAAGGAGAGCGTGACATACTTAGGCTACCCATGATTAAAGCATCGAATTAAACACCAATAATCAAATACTCCTCAAGTTATAATAGCGTATAAAGCGAATAAATTAAATCCATGCTTTTTTATCATTTATATAATCTTCAATTGTATAATATGCTTTTTTCATGAGCACACTTTTAATAGAATTCTTAAACTTGTGTAAAGGCAAATCTAAGATTTGTTGTGGAATTTTGTTATAGAACATTACGCCCATTCCCACAAACGACTTTTGGACCTTTTTGAGGCGTAATCGAGGAATCACGAGTCTATTTCTATTTCTTAATTGCCTATCGTGTAATTCACACTTTTTATTGTAACTGTGAATGTTTTGCTTAACAAAAATTATGTTGTTATAAATATATTGAGAAGCTACTGTAAGAATACCTATTTCTTTAAATTTCTCTCGAAGGGAATCCCGCGGTTTTAAATTATAAATTGCACGAATTGCCCTTTTTTGTAAAACGAAAATTTTTTCAATATCAGCTGCTTTACCCCATAGTAAGATTCCATACGACATAATACTATGGAAATATGCAAAGTAAACAATTTTTGCAGTTTCAACATCTGTTAACTGTCGAATCTTTCTAACAGCGTAAGCAGCAGAGCTAAGCTTGCCAGCAAGCGTTGCTATATGGGTGCCCCATTGAAGCTTTGCATCCAGGGTTATTCCCAAGAACACAGTTGTGTCCTCAGTTTTCAATGGCTCACCACTTATCTTTAAATTATTACAAGTAACCCTTGTATTGGGCAATAGAAACTCGACACACTTGGTTTTTTTTGCATTTAAAAGTAGATTGTTTATAGTAAACCAGTGTGAAACTTGAGATAAAGTATTATTTACATCGTCAAAATTGTCTTTGGTTCTATTGACTTTAAAAATCAAAGACGTATCATCAGCAAATAGTACAATATCGCAAGCATTTTCTACGAAATGTGGTAAGTCATTAATATAAACTAGAAACATGAATGGACCTAGAATAGAGCCTTGAGGAACACCCATTACTGAGGCTGATCCGGACGACTTAACATCATTGATACATACTCTTTGTATGCGATCACTTAGATAAGAGGCAATAAGACTGAGTGCAGTTTCTTTAATACCGTAGTGGCTTAATTTTCGTAAAAGAGTCTCGTGCTCAACGCAATCGAATGCTTTTGACAAATCACAGAAAATACCAATGGCATTCTGTGACTTCTCCCATGCATCGAAAATATGCCATAACAGCCTTGCGGCTGCGTCGGTTGTCGAACGACCCTTAGTAAAACCATACTGCTCAGTGTGAAGTAATTTATTTAAATTAAAGTGTAGAAGCAGTTGGTTGAGCATTATCTTTTCAAATATCTTGCTGAGGGTTGGTAGAATCGAGATCGGTCTATAGTTATTTGGGTCACTTTTGCTTCCCGATTTAAAAAGAGGTATCAATTTACTACATTTCATTAGGTCTGGAAAAGATCCCGAATCTATGGACTTGTTAAAAATAAAAGCAAGATATGGTGCAATAACATCAATAACATTATGGATTATTTTTACTGATATTCCCCATAAGTCCCCTGTTTTTTTGTGTTGTAAGGACTTGAATGTTTTGATAATATCATATGGGGTTACGTATTTAAGGGGCAATTTCAACAAAGCCGTTTTTTCTTGAATTTCGGTGGACTTTTTTATTATTAAGTTTTTTCAACTTTGAACTATGGTTTATTGTTCTTCTTGTTATTGTTTATGCTCTTATTGAATGCCATCAAAATATGTCTTATAAACTCGTGAGAATACGTGTTTAAAATTTTAATGCCACCGAAATGATAAAACTAGCCACCGAAATGATATAAGTAGCCACCGAAATGATAGAAACTGTCCACCGAAATTAAAATTCACTGAAAATATATTAAATATACTACTGAGTACTGAGCAGCCTCAACCATACACTTTAACTAAATAGATGCACTCTTAGCAAGTGTGAAAGGTTGTATACTATCATGAGTGACAATTTGTTACGTATGTTCTACTTAATTTTAGATATTCCTCTGAATTTCACACAAAAAAAATGCACCTACCTACAATAAAAGGAATAGAATAAAACTAAATGAAAAGACATATATTTTAATTAACGATTTTAATCTTAGCTTAGCAATAATTATTGCTAAGCTAAGCAATAATTATTGCTAAGCTAAGATTAAAATCGTTAATTAAAATATATGTATTTTCATTTAGTTTTATACTGATTATAATGAGTCATTATTAACTAAATTATTATCAAAATCGGTTCATTAGTCTTTGAGATAATTGCGGCCATACATACATACATACATACATACATACGTACGGGTCAAATACATAAACTCTTTTTTTGAAGTGGTTTAGTTAAAAAATTACCTGCTGGCCTGAATTTTCATTGAAACAAATAATAATCTACCAAAATAATAAAACAATCCACCGAAATGAGACAATTAAACACCGAAATGATAAAGCAATCCACCGAAATGAGATAATTAAGATTTAAAAAAACCGAAATGAGAATTTCTATCATTTCGGTGAGTTTTTTGTCATTTCGGTTGACAATTTAGCCCACCGAATCCACCGAAATGATAACACCGAAATTAGAAATACGGACAAAAATTAGCATTACAAGAAAACTATTTATTACAAGATGATATGAATATTACACAAATAAACGTATTGCCATTACGCACTCTTGAATAGTATTTTATATGTATTAACTAATTGCAAGACAAGTTACACCTGTACACGGAAATTATAAGAAGTTTGTCACATGCCACCGAATTGAACTACTTACTTTTTTTGCGGTAACACGCAGGCAAGCGGCGCATTTCCCATGGGGATGAAACTGTCATACAAATTCGAAGTCGAAAATTTTCAAATATACGAGTGACCTCTAGCGTCCGGGGTGGTACAACTTTCAAGAAATTGTTTAAATGTGAAACTAGATGGCAGGATGTTCGCCTGATGCTTATCTAATCCGTCACTTGTCAAAGTTCAATTAAATCAAGTGTCAAAAACTGAAGTTTTACAAACTTTTACAACGGTTATTTGCAGTGCATTATTTCTTAGTTTTATAATTTTCTTTGTTTTATTAATAGTGGTTTTTGTTTATAACGACGACTTGGACTGTTAATGGACTCTGTGATTTCTTCTCCAAACGATTTTACCCGACTTTGCAAATTGATTTCTGTTTCCTGATATATACGACATACCTGGCATCTATTTTCGGTTTCTTGACAAAATGCCTAAAAAATCGGAACTTCGGAACTATTGGAACGGAATTTTATTTTGGGTGTACTGTTGATGGTAAGTTTGTTTCTATAAAGTTTATACTATATTTTGTAGGTACTTAAATCCCACGTAAAAATCCAATGATATCCATATCATCTAAGATTGTGACCAATTCTTCATTGTTTCAGGTACATTGCATAGATTTCCTAAATGGGAGTATTCCCACAAGGAAAAGTTTGAAACTTGGAAGAGTGTGTTAAGTTTAACAACTCAAGGATATAACAATATATTGTAATTTTGATATTTTGTCTAAATGTAAAGCGCATTTTTCTAAACTTAAACTATTCATTATATCATTGACTATTAAACTAATACTTACTTCACAGTTGGTCTATGGGGGTAAACAAAATATTAAAAGATAAAATTACAATGTTAAAAAAAATGATTTAATAAAAGAACATGCTTATATGTACCTATTTATAACATTCATACAAAATATAAAACAAAATAAATACTTTGTGTTTCATTTTTACTATTTTCAATTAAAAAACAAATAAATAATCCGTTTTAAAATTTAGAGTTATTTTCCAAAATATATTTAAAGGAAAATCGATCTGAATTTTAAAACGGATTATTTATTTACCCTGAATAGAGAGTTTTAACTACCAATAAAACTTACCTATTATTTTTTCCATCAATATCCGGAATCCATCTTGAGTCAAGCCCTTGTCTTTCTGCCGGAAGTCAGCTGTTTCTGTTCCCTCTCCGATAGTAGCGCCCCCTTGTGCAACCTATGGAACTTGCTTAAGCACCGGGTGACCGCTCGTCATTATAGAACTCATGATGCACCAGGTAGACCTTACCTGGATTCCGGATATTGATGGAAAAAATAATAGGTAAGTTTTATTGGTAGTTAAAACTCTCTATTATTTGTTTCGTTTCAATATCCGGAATCCATCTTGAGTGATGTGTTTGTTATCACCTGGTGCTGCAAAGTGACGCTATAATGTGTGTTGAAATGAATTAAGCAGATCAAGATATTATATATAAATAAAGATTCCTATTTTAATATCAAATAAAGGTGTATGAAGAATTTTGTATTAAATACTTGAATTCAAACAGTTAAGTACAATTATATGAAATTAACATAAATTCCTCTTTGTGATCTGATTAAGAAAATTTATTATTAAAATATGTTAATCAACAGGCTCGAACTACTTTGATAATGAAACTGGTTCAGTATTATTTTGTAAAATTCAATCAATTCTCTATGATAATACTTTTGGAAAGTATAAATCTTCTTCCAATTTCCCGTTGCTAGAATTTGATCAATAGGAATTTTAAGTGAAGCTACTGCTGAGCGAAATGAACCTGGAGTACGTAGCTGCAATTCCTGCATCTTTTAAGAGAGATTTAATCCGACCACCTATTATAGTTCTGGAAGCAGGTTTAATTCCATTTCTAGCAGTGATAAACAAATTGGTTAAATTTTTTTTACGATTTTGATTGTTGATTTTGAATAACTGTCTTATCCAAAAACTATATTTAAATTCTTGTCTTGTGGTGTGTTCTAAGCCATGGAGGATTAGAAAATACCCCGACAAGAACCCAGATTGTCTCCGATTGACACTTAGTTTTAGAACCAAATGCCGGCCATAGAACTATACTAGTATCTTCATCGATCAAACTATGACTGTCTACATACAATGTAAAAACATGAACTCTGCGACCTGAGGCTGATAGAAAAAGCGTAGCTGTATAGAAACCTGGTAAAGGTTGTTTTCGTCAGGATTATATGAATTCATATATTGTAATAAAAGTTTAGGATTCTTGCTGCCACGGAAATAGCTTTCAGCATACGTTTTATAAAAGAATTTGATGAAAGATCAGTTGCTTGTCAAATGAGTAAATGCTGAGATTACTGATTTATATAAGCACTACTTAGGATAGTTCTATAGGCGAGGTCGATATCTCTGGGAAGATGAGATAGGTACCGGCCAACTTGGACAGTATTGGAGTGCTTATAATCGATAGAATTGCAATCACACCACTTCTTTCACCTATTCCACACTGGCCTGTATGTATTAATTGTAGAACCACGCCAGCTTGACATTAAAAACTCCTGTTCTTGATCAGTCTAATCAAACCCAAAATCAGCCATGCTTCTATTTGCAAGTCTTGAATCTCTGGCGGGTGAGTGCTTGTGGGGTGCAGTTCTTTGTGGTGTATTGGTAAATGATAGATTTGATTATTGATGATAGTGGACTTGTATTGTAATGATATGATTTTGATATGATAGGAGTACTTTCCGCGTGGCTGGTCCGAATTGTACTGTCTTTGCCGACTGCTCTCGCGAGCAGGAGGCAATGGCGTAAATTGCTGAGTATGCGGTGTTCGGTTACATGCAGTGACCCGAACAGTGCTTTTTCTCGTGTCTAACAGAGTGTGCGCCAGATTTGGAATTGCATGTGCGGCTGCTCTGTTTTGAACATCCGCCTGCCAAAACATTTAGTTCCATTTCGAAGCAATAATAATATGTATTTCCCGCTGGATTTGCTCAAGTGACTGAGAACTCTGGGAATTAGATTTGGTGGAGGTGACAAAATGCGTTGTCATGTTGAGCCTTCTCGTCCTGCACATCCAATGAGACGTAGGTACCTCGGTACTACGTGAGCTGTTTCGACGCAAAGAGGTTTATCTCTGGTGTGCCCCACATCTGAAATATGACCGCTGTTGCTGCTGTTTTCAGATACCACTCAGGGCATACTTTTTGACGAGACATAGCATCCACATCCACAATCCACGAAAGTAAAAATTGATAGAAGCTAACGTGTTTGGTGGAGAATTTTTTACCGACTTCATACCGCCTTCTTTGTCTATGTAAGCGACCACTGTTCGATTGTCGGATTGGAGGAGTACCTGTGCATTCTATAGCTGATGTTGTTGATGCACTATAGCTGTATACACCGCGAACATTTCTTTTAGGTTTTCGTGCCAGGCTAGCTGTCGGTTCGTCCAAGACCCAGTGATTTTTTATGTCGTCTCCTCAACCGATGTCGGATGCTTCCGTGGTCAATAAGTGGGTCAAAGGGCCCGTGAGATTTGGCATGTACCCTCCTATAGCTTTGATCCACCACTTCATTTCTGAGCACGCTGGCAGAGAAATGACCACTTTGCGATAGGGGTGATTCTTCGACAACTGTCGTCTGTAATATTGCAGTGTACGACTGTGAAGAACGACCTTCGAGTAGCGAATGTCGCAAAGTTCAGTCTCCCCATTAAGGATTGATATTGTTGGAGAGACCACTTGCGATTTCGAAGCTGTGTCTGAAGCGCACTGCGTAGCGTTATGCACTTCGGCTCCGACAGGGACTTTGCGTTGCGTTTTGTGTCCCACGTTATGCCGAGAAAACTCGAGGCATTGTGTCGGAGCCAGCACAGACTTGTCAAAGTTGTTGTCCAGCCCAATAACTGCAGAATCCTTATGTGAATGCTAAGTCGTCTCGTAGCTGTTCCTCCGAGTTGTTCGCTGGGAGAAAATTGACCAAATACACTACGCACCTGATGCCGTGAGTTCGAGGAACTGCGCTACCCAATTTGTTATGGACGCAAATGTTTTGGGTGCTGATGGCAAACTGGTCATCTGAAGCAATTGGTGTTTGTGCGAATTTCGATGGTAGTTGACCCTAAAGACTATGCGATGCAGCTGAGCTATGGGCACGTGGAAAGAGGCTTGGCTCAGATCCAACTTCACCATCCAGTCTTGGTCCTGAAGGAAATCTGGGACTCTGAAGTGATTGAAAAGTCGAAACGGTTTTGCCGCTACAAACTCATTTAGTTGTTTTACGTTTAAGATAGGTCGGAATGTCTGGTCCGGTTTGGGAACCAAAAAGAACGTGGAAAGGTAGCTGGCTAGCTGGGGCTGTGTTTCGTCTGTTCTAGTATCCCTGCTTCTAACATACTGTCGATTTGTGAAGTCATATCGTTAGTAGTTTTTGTTCTGTAACATCGGATAATTGTCGTATTTGGAAATATTAACGGCGGATTTAGGATAGAAGAAATATGTACCCCATTCAACAGTTACATTATTTTCTCTGGTGCCTAAAGGTTGCTCCAAACACTTTGAAATTGCTTTAGAGCGCCGCCCTGAAATGTCCGAGAGTCATTCGCGATGCCTATACCTGCGGTAGACTGCGAATGAGATTTATTTCCCTTTTGTTTACCACGATTGATGTTTCGCCTTGCTCGTGTGTGATTTGAGAGTTTTTCCGTTTTAGATGAGGTATCTCGCCGAAAAAATTTAGTATAATGAAAAAAATTAGTATAATGACGGTTTACTAGTTGAAGGTTTTGAATTAAGGTAAAAGTCGTTTTGTTGTATGTTTCGGAAATTAGTCGTAATGATGAAGTTAGTTTATCCGCCCCCCCCCATTTTTCGAAGATAGCTTTGAACTAACTCGTCATTAAATAATATTGTGAACTGGGGGGAATTTTATGTAAAACGCCTCTATGAAGATCCTCGATAATCTGACTTAATAATACTTCTCGGCATAAGCTAAAAACAGCTGTCTTGCCGCATACTAATTGTAATAAATCGTTGGTTACTTTACTATACTCGGAATCTTTTGAAAATAATATTTGCATCTTGTCAAACAAAGAATTTGGAGTCAATGACTCTTTGGAATCACTCGACCAATCCACTAATGTTTGTAAAGTTTTTTGTAATTCGTCTTTTTGACAAAGGAAAGTATTGGATAAAACAGCAAATAAACTTTCTAACAAGTACGAACGGGAATCTTTCAACGATGCAACTTCAAATCTTTTTAATTCATCGTTAACTTTAAGTTTCACGAATCCGGGGGTAGCTAAATATTTCTTTTGAACATCAAAAATCTAATAGCTTACCAAACGTCACAATTAAAATGTTGAAGTTACTTCAATTTGCTTTAACGTAACTTGGATCTTTAACGGTATTACCCACTTCGAATAAAATATTAAGTTGATTAGGAATTATTTATTTCATCCTCAAGGCGCCGTAAATTAAGATCATTTGAATCTACCGTTGAAAATTGCTTTATTTGAGTTCGAATTTGCTATGTCACTCTTTTGTTATAAGATTCGTTATAAATGCAACTTGTACACTTGGGACAAGAACCAAAATGTGCATTACTCACGGTTTTGTTCTGCTTCTCCTCTTCGGCCTCCTACTCACCTCCGACGTAGAATCACCTTCACCACTTTCACTACTGGAACTCGGTGATGGAGAACGCGCACGTTTTTGGAAATGCAATTCACCAGAAACACTTTTGTTCTCCATTTTCGGAGAGGTTTAAATATAATGAAAATTATTTTAAAATTTTAAAAATTATAATTATAATTTTATATCAAATTTTTAAGGTAGGTAAAATATTTTTTCGCGTAAGTACTAAGTAGTAAGTACTAACAACTGACTTGTGAACGGCGCGAAAAACAACGCTATAATGACGAGCGGTCACCCGGTGCTTAAGCAAGTTCCATAGGTTGCACAAGGGGGCGCTACTATCGGAGAGGGAACAGAAACAGCTGACTTCCGGCAGAAAGACAAGGGCTTGACTCAAGATGGATTCCGGATATTGAAACGAAACAAATAATAGTAATTATTTATAAGCCGAGCCCCCAAGGTCGACATGTACGAAAAGCGCCATCTATCGGTCTATTTGGAATCTAAATGTGGTTTCAATACTAACGCCATCTTTAGACGGTGGAGGAAAAACTTTTAAATACATCTTAACGTTTCGCATCTATAGCAGGTAGTAGTGTATTATCTATGGCATTTCCTCCCATGATAAGCACATAGACCACACTGTTACGTACATTTTAAGCGCACGAGGGGGGAGCTAGAGTTGTCCTATGCAAAACTACAATCGATTAAAAAAAAACACCGAGATGAGAGGACTTTCTGGGACACAAGCATTTTTACTTACCAGTTATTAAACTAAGTAGATATTATCATAAAATTATTTTGTAACTATACTGTCACTATTCACAATTTAAATAAAAGTACCCATATACCTAAATAAGCAATACTTTTTGATTTATGAGGGAAATTACATTGAAAAAGGTTGTGAGGACAGCTACCGAAATGATAAATTCGGGGCTTTAAAATTTTTTTATTTCCTAAACTGCAGTCCTAATCAATAAATATTTATTGTCTCGCATAGGTATCTACCTATTTTACCTAGAAAAAAATATTAGATCTTTATACTAACGTTGGACAGTACCGATTTCACCCATGCCGTGCGAATTTTGCTGTTGGGAAATCCACCCTTAAATTGAAATAATACATTGCACTCAGAAACATTGCCCCTTAAAATATTATAGGCTTCTGTTGGCGAGGAATTTATGGAACTAGTCGTGGTAACTGGAATATTTTGGAAAAAGTTCTCAAAAGTATTAGCGATCTCTATATCAGAGTCAATAATATGATTATTAATTTTTAACTCCAGTTTATTATTATACACTTTATGTTTCCCCATTTCATCACTGATAATATCCCATGCTGCCTTTATTTTATTATCAGAATTAATGATTTTCTGTTTTATATAAAGAGATTTTGCCTGTATGCAAACATTTCGAAACAATTTGGAATAATTTCTTACGTATTCAATAAACGCGGGGGTATAATTATATTGCTTTTCTGCATACAGGTCAAACAACTTGTTTCGACTTTTATAAATGCCAGCAGTTGCCCAGTCACTAAATTTAAGATTTTTAAATAATCGTTTTTCTATAATTTTAAAGATGGAAGTAAATTGAGTGTTTATTACATCAAAAAACGTGCTATAAAGTTCATCCGGATCACCCTGCGTAAGGTCAAGTGTCGGTAATATAGTTGAGATAGTATGTTTGAATTGCCTTACTTTTTTAGTGGTAACTGGCCTATATTTTATTACTTTTGTTTTAATCTGTTCACTGCTAGGAACAGATATCATTTGTCCGCAGTGATCAGATCTTAGCTTACTGATAATTGATTTTTCGATGATTTTACAATCACAGAAAATGTTGTCAATACAAGTAGCTGTATTCGCAGTTATTCTTGTAGGTTCAACAAAAATATTCTCTAAATTAAAGCTTCTAAAAAGATTTAGCAGTCTACCCGTAAAAGGAGTGTGGAGCAAAATATCAATATTGAAATCTCCACAAATTATTATTTTTTTTGATGACCTACATATCCTCCTTAGAACCTCCTCCATGATTTCCTCAAAGAGCACAAAGTCACCTGTAGGAGGACGGTACACGCAAACTATAATATATCGCTCCAGCTCAACACAAGACAGCTCAGTTTAATGCGTTCAAGAGAAAGACTAACAATGTCTTTTCGTTCTTTGTAATTGATATTGTTGTGCATCATTATTAAAGATCCCCCGCGTATAGCCGTTTTTCTTGAGAACGCACTTGACAGTGAGTAATTTTGTATATGTACAATTAATTGATAATTATTGAGCCAATGCTCAGTGAGGCATAAGATACCAATATCGAATTCTTTAATGAAGAGTTCAACCTCATGTTTTTTGCCAGATAAGCCCTGTATATTTTGGTGCACAAGATGAATTTTACATTGCTTATCTGTTGTCTTATTTCTTAGTTTAAATTTGTAGTGTCAATTTCTAATTCTTTGCCGGTGAAGCTCTGTATATTTTGATGTACAATATTCATTTTACAGAGCTCCTCCGTTGTCTGTTTGACTAGTTTAAACAAGTAGTAGGTTTACTATTACTTGTGTCAATAACTAAAATATTGGTACTTGAAGTACTTGAGTCAAGGGTAGAAATATTTGTACTAGAAGTACAGTTTGTAGAATAGTCAAAAGACTTTGTTACAACACTTGTAACAGTATCATTCTTAAGATTATATGCTAATAATGAAGCTAACTGTCGTTTACATTTTCTAGGCAGATACATATTATCTGCGGTCAATTTAAACTTATAAATAAACTTATTTAAGTCAAAAAAGATAAATGTCATATAAATGATTTAATAAATCAGTTTGCCGAAAAAAAGGCAAGGAGAGTATACTTATATTTAATTTGAAATGTTTGTAAAAATTTTAGAAAAAGTGACAGATAAACAATTATGATGAATAAATATTGCTTTTAATTTTATGCAATTTTTTTTTCTTTTGTGAGAAATCCTTACCCTTCATAAGGGCCCCCCAAACAATTTTTTATACGGGGCCCCGCCAAGGTACGCTACGCCACTGCCTCAACGTTATCGGTTCTTTGGACTATGTGCCCCGCTCATTGACACATAGCTTCGCGACCCGTTGTGTTACGTCGATGACTTTGGTTCTTCTACGGATCCCCTCATTTTGATCTCCCAGAGATTCTCCAAGAATAGCTTTCTCCATCGTCTGCTGAGAGCTTCTGAGCTTTCATAAAATTAAATGTGACGATTTGGTAATTCGGTCAAGTATAGGCAAGGATCTAGAGGCATGACAGCATGATATTTTGTTGGGTCTGCTCTGCGAGCCGAAGCGGGATGTGACTGTCGTATGTGTATTGCGTCATAATCTGCCTCACTCATTGGTTGCCACCGTCTTCGTACAGTTTGTCGCACACACGAGCCTCGATTCGTAGCGCGAGTGTACGCGACACGCGTGCGCGACTGTTTCACTTCTTTCACTCGGGCCTCGAGACCCATGGCGCTACGTCATGTCGTGCATGATTGTATAATACCTATCATGACGCGGACGGGTACAATAGGGGCTATTTTTGGATCTGATCTGCTGTTTCTTTACTCTGACCATTGTTATAGTTGCGACCTGTTTTGTTGTCGTACCTTAAATAAATAAATAGATAGTGTTGTGCGCAGGCGCTTCGGCGAAGCACCCAGCCGGCCGCGAGTCCCCCTCGGGCCGCGCTCGCAGGGCTCCGCGCGCGAGTTGCAGGCCGCTTGCGAGCGCGCGCTGCGCGACCAGCAACAGCAGCTCGCGCGCATGGCCGAGCTGTGCCGCACGCTCGCCGCGCGCACCCCGCACCCCGACCCGCACCCCGCCTACCACCCCGACCAGCCGACCGAGCCACCAGCACCCGACCGAAACGTTGCACACGAAGGCCCTTCTCCGGAGCCGGACACCAGCAACACCCAGAAGGTGCAAGCGAAGAGGAATTTCGGTCAGAACGTGTGTTGGCGCGCGCCCGCCGACACCAGCGACGCCACGTGCAGCAGCAGCGGCGGCGAGCGGGACGGAGCCAGGCGGCGGGTCAGTCATCGCTATTCTTCTTATAGCCCTTTCATGCTCCACCAGCACGGCAGGTCAAATGATAGGCTAACGAGGGCCTGGTTGAACAACAACTTTCCTGTTCAATTCTGTGTAGGTATTGTATGGAAGCTAATTGCCTAATGTAACTGTGACAGAGCAGGCGATTAATAGAATCCAATAAACCCTCAGTGTAGTCATTACCGGACGATACTACGAAATGGAGGATGACAACACAATTTTTCTTTTTTGCTATAAGTAGAAAAACAGAATATTTAAATAAGTAAGATGTTGATATTATACCTATACTATGAGATTATAAAATATTCCTGCTTGCTGAGAGTCCACCCTCGTCGACCGGACGGATGTCAACGGCCGGACTGTCCGGACTGTCTCTTCAAGGATCAACGCTGAACACGCTCCCGCGCCGTTTGACAGTAGGACTGATCGTTGGGAATTGGTTGTCAGACGGAGTCGTGCAAGACCTACGACATCATCTTGAGCAAACTGGATGAGCTCGGCCGGCTGTTCGCAGCGCGCCGCGCCGCTCCCGCGCCCGCGCCCGCGCCCGCGCCCGCGCCCGCGCCCGCGCCCGCGCCCGCGCCCGCGCCCGCGCCCGCGCCCGCGCCCGCTGCCGCAGTGGCCACGCGGGACCAGCTCGTCGCCACGGACGACGCTGCTACTACAGTACAAGTACAACAAGTAATATTTTACATTCATATAACACTAGCGGTCCACCCCGACTTCGCCCGTGGTACATATAATAGCCTATAGCACTCAAGGATCACTTACATATCCAACAGTGAAAGAATTTTTGAAATCGGTCCAGTTGGTAGTTCCTGAGATTGGCGCGTTCAAACAAACAAACTCTTCCGCTTTATTATATTAGTATAGATGTGGTTATTAAGTGCAACGCCCTCCATCGGCGGGTAGAGGCCGAGAAGCGGCGCGGCGCGCGTCTTTTTCGATAACTTGTATTTTTAACCCCCGACGCAAAAACGACGGGGTGTTATAAGTTTGACGTGTCTGTGTGTGTGTGTGTCTGTGTGTGTGTGTGTGTGTGTGTGTGTGTGTGTGTGTGTGTCTGTCTGTTCCCCTGTGGCGCTCAAACGGGTGGACCGATTTGAATGCGGTTTTTTTTGTTTGAAAGGTGAATTAGTCGAGAGTGTTCTTAGCTATGTTTGATGAAAATCGGTCCAAGATGGCCGCCGCTACAAAATGGCGGATGATATATTTTTTCACAACTCCCTTGATATGGGTATCAAATGAAAGGGCTTGACTAGTAGAATAGCACTATTGCAAATTCAAGATGGCCGCCGCCACTAAATGGCGAATGTCGGGGGTTTTTTAAATTTTCAATTTACACTTGTTAACTCTCGACGCAAAAACGACGGGGTGTTATGTGTTATAAGTTTCACGTGTCTGTGTGTGTGTGTGTGTGTGTGTGCGCGTGCGTGCGTGCGTGCGTGTGTGTGTGTGTGTGTGTGTGTGTGTGTGTGTGTGTGTGTGTGTGTGTGTGTGTGTGTTGGTGTGTGTGTGACTGTCTGTTCCCCTGTAGCGCTTAAGCGGGTGAACCGATTTGAATGTGTTTTTTTTGTTTCAAAGGTGAATTAGTCGAGAGTGTTGTTAGCTATGTGTGATGAAAATCGGTCCAAGATGGCCGCCGTTACAAAATGGCGGATTACATATTTTATCACAACGCTCTCAATATGGGTATCAAATGAAAGAGCTTGACTAGAAGAATAGCACTATGAACTAAGAATAAATCTAAGATGGCCGCCACCACAAAATGGCGAATGTCGGGGGGTTTTAAATTTTTAATTTATACTTGTAAATATAAAACTTAGGTGGGAGGGTAAAAGATATTTCAAAAATAGCAAGCTGAAGTTGACACAGTTTGTATGTGTTCTTTAAATAATGATCAAACGAAAAATTCAATATACTTACTACATTGGAAAAAATAATATCAGTTATTTTGACCTGATAACGTTTTATAAATCGATGACGCTGGCCGCACGCACGAAAAATCATGACATTTTCACGTACTGCCTAGCCGAGCGTGCAAACGAGAGCGCGGAACAAGCGATACAGAAGCAATATTTTTTAATGACGCTATCACGTAAAAATTATCGTCAGTAAACATTCCGTAAACCAATTTTTTTTGTCTTCCGCAGGTAGTGAGCACGCGGCGCGCTCCCGCGCCGCTCGCCGAGCCGCTCGCCGCGCCGCTCGTCGCGCCGCGCAGCGCCGGCGACGCCGCCAGGTGCCGGACCCGCTTTGTATTATCACGATTCATCTCGCTCGCTCAGAGAGTGAAAACATCGTCACTGTTCTGAACACATGATTAGATATCCCTACAGAGGTACATTTTATATCCGAAGCGGTACATTTTATACCTACAGGTCTGTCTCGTCGGGCCAGTTGCTATAGCTTGCTCGGCTGCGTATCACGAGGTCCTGGGATCGTATCTTACTGGTTCTTCTCGGTAGGAATAGCAATTCGAATCAGTGGTAGATTCAATTGACTATTAAAAAGTACTTGTTTGAAAAAGTTTATTTGAATAAAAAACTTTATTGTATTCTACTCTACTCTCTCTCTACTTTCTACTCTACTCTCTACTCTACTCGAGTCCCGGCTCGGCCCAAAAAATAATCTTATTTTTATTTTATTTTTATTATTTTTAACCCCCGACGAAAAACGACGGGGTGCTATAAGTTTGACGTGTCTGTGTGTGTGTGTGTGTGTGTGTGTCTGTCTGCTCCCCTGTGGCGCTCAAACGGGTGGACCGATTTGAATGCGGTTTTTTTTGTTTGAAAGGTAAATTAGTCGAGAGTGTTGTTAGCTATGTTTGATGAAAATCGGTCCAAGATGGCCGCCGCTACAAAACGGCGGATAACAAATTTTTTACAACTCCCTTAATATGGGTATCAAATGAAAGGGCTTGACTAGTAAAATAGAATTATGCAAATCCAAGATGGCTGCCACCACAAAATGGCGAATGTCGGGGTTTTTTAAATTTTTATTTATTTAAAAATGATACCCCAGCATCACAGGTTTCTCCGATTCGCTGAACCGATTTGGCTGAAATTTTGAACGGAGATAGATTATGCCCTGACTTAACACATAGGCTACTTTTTATCCTGGAAAAATCCACAGTTCCCACCGTTATTTAAAAAAAACCAAAATCTATAGCATACAGGTAGATTATTATAGCAAACTTCCTTGAAAGTAGGTATAAAGGTTGGAAAAGGGAGCGGGAACGGGAATAGGAAATCCACCTCTCCCTCGGGATTTTTGAAAAACTGAATATCACGCGGGCGAAGCCGTAGCCAGAAGCTAGTAATAAATAAATAATGAATGTAATATTGCGACAGCATCGGCTGGTGGAGCGGGTCGTCCGAGCTGCTGCGCGGCGCGACCCCCTACGACCTGAACGACCCCCTGCACGTGAGTACCGACCCCCCCCCCCCCGCACCCCGCACCTGCTGTTACCATCGGACATGACACAACTGCAAAAATATTCTTCGTTGTCAGCACATTACAAAGAGACCTCAATGTTCTTTATGTAATCGTAACTCAATATTAGATTATTCGACTGTTAGCGGTGTGTGGTAAAAACTTATAGCTTGTCTTGCTCCCAATAGTCTGATTTTTAATTCGGTGGAATTCTGACAGTTGTCATTTAAAAATAGAATGAATTATTGTATATACAATTACAATATATTTTTTATATACTTAAGTAATGTCTTCTCACTTTAGTATTTACTATTATTCTAGGAGCGAGCCTATACTTAATCTTTAGGATACTCTGTCTACTACTTAACGTGTAGGTAGGTAGGCACCCGAGGCACAGAGGATAGACAAACGAAATTCAAAAAATCCGTAGTCTATCACCCACAGGTTTCTCCGATTCGCTGGATATATAAATTAATAATATAATTTCTCAATGATCACCCATCCCGTCAACAAATTCTAGAAAAGGGTAGGCTATACCATCGTCAGTTATCCTTAGTTGTGAAATATTAATATGTTATACTTACGTACAGTTTTACGCTCAGGCGAAACGCCTGCGAGGCCCGCACACCGCGCCGCGCCGCGCTCGCCCGCCCGACGCGTTCAGCGACGAGTTGGTCGACGGGTTGGGCGACAAGTCGGGCGACAAGTTGAGTGCGTCGCCGTGCGCGCTGTGCCGCGCTTGCTGGCGCGCGCTACGTCGCCTCGTCGCACGTCAACTGTTCTCAGCATGTTCTTGATATAACTTACTCGTACATTATAATAATATTATTATAATAAAATATACTTACTTTTAATCTGTTAATTTGTACTTACTGGTTTTTATTTCCTTAAATCATCCCCCTGTGTAGTGCTCCAAGTAATTCACACAAGTAGGTACCTATCATTTTAATAATTCTCATGAGCAATTAAACTGGCGACAAATAGTTCGCTAGTGAGGTAGGTATGCGATGAGAATATTTATTCGCAAATCTAATGTAACGTAACTATAAAGTTTTGATTAATCCAATTAACTTATCAGACCATTTTAATGATGACTCACAGTGCCGTACTTTCACTTCAAATGGTTTGAGAAAGATCTTTCACCAGTGTGAGTTCTCATAATAATGAGAAGTAAAGTAGAAGTAAGTAGTAAAAGTAGGTAGGTAGGTAGGTAGGTAGGTAGGTAGGTAGGTAGGTAGGTAGGTAGGTAGGTAGGTAGGTAGGTAGGTAGGTAGGTAGGTAGGTAGGTAGGTAGGTAGGTAGGTAGGTAGGTAGGTAGGTAGGTAGGTAGGTAGGTAGGTAGGTAGGTAGGTAGGTAGGTAGGTAGGTAGGTAGGTAGGTAGGTAGGTAGGTAGGTAGGTAGGTAGGTAGGTAGGTAGGTAGGTAGGTAGGTAGGTAGGTAGGTAGGTAGGTAGGTAGGTAGGTAGGTAGGTAGGTAGGTAGGTAGGTAGGTAGGTAGGTAGGTAGGTAGGTAGGTAGGTAGGTAGGTAGGTAGGTAGGTAGGTAGGTAGGTAGGTAGGTAGGTAGGTAGGTAGGTAGGTAGGTAGGTAGGTAGGTAGGTAGGTAGGTAGGTAGGTAGGTAGGTAGGTAGGTAGGTAGGTAGGTAGGTAGGTAGGTAGGTAGGTAGGTAGGTAGGTAGGTAGGTAGGTAGGTAGGTAGGTAGGTAGGTAGGTAGGTAGGTAGGTAGGTAGGTAGGTAGGTAGGTAGGTAGGTAGGTAGGTAGGTAGGTAGGTAGGTAGGTAGGTAGGTAGGTAGGTAGGTAGGTAGGTAGGTAGGTAGGTAGGTAGGTAGGTAGGTAGGTAGGTAGGTAGGTAGGTAGGTAGGTAGGTAGGTAGGTAGGTAGGTAGGTAGGTAGGTAGGTAGGTAGGTAGGTAGGTAGGTAGGTAGGTAGGTAGGTAGGTAGGTAGGTAGGTAGGTAGGTAGGTAGGTAGGTAGGTAGGTAGGTAGGTAGGTAGGTAGGTAGGTAGGTAGGTAGGTAGGTAGGTAGGTTTTTTTTTTTTTTTTTTTTTTTTAATTCATCGCATGATTTATGCGATTTCGACACACCTCCGACTTGGCGGTCAGAGTCTTTGACAGGTATTTCTTGTTATCGCAATTATGTAGTTTTATTTAGTTTATTATTTGTTTTCTCTTATAATTATTCCGGCTATTTTTGTACTAAATTTAAAGAATATTTCTCTTGTATCCCTTTTTTCGACTATTGTTCTCAGTGTTTCTATATCAAGATTCTTATTCAAATGATTCTCAACTTCGTATCGTTGCCTTGCGAATCTTGGGCAATCCAGAAGCAAGTGAAGTATATCCTCAGTTGCCTCTGGGTCACACTGGCAAGACGGACTGTCCTTACATTTAAATTTATGTAGGTAGTATGCAAATCCGCCGTGTCCTGTAAGTATTTGACTTTTCACAGAGTTTATTTTAATTTCTCTTATTATTTTATGTGCCGTTCTTACATCTGGCAGGAAAGTTTTTGTTACTCGTGCAGTTTCTCCTTCGCTGTACCTTTTCACCATTAACGTCACCTCCTATGAGCATATATTTTTGATGCATCTTCTCTTTTATGACCTTTATATGTGCGAGATAGGGTTCGATAGGAAGACTGTCTTCAAAATAAATGGACACCACGCATAGTTCCCAGGATCGCGTCCTAAGAATGGCCACCACAATGTTTTCCGTGGTTAGTGCTGGATTTTCGATCAACTCAAGATCGTCGTCCAACACTATAATTGCGGATTTAACCGGCTTTGTCCTAAGACGCGTCTTTTGGATCACCCTGTAGCCTCTCATCTGAGCCAGCTCCCCATCTGCCCCCACGTATGGCTCTTGCACCATTGCGAAACTGATCCCTCTCTTCTGTGACTCCAGGATCAACTCTTTTGTGGCTAATTTTGCCCTCTGTAAGTTGGCTTGGACTGCTCGGATCATGTGTTTTGCAGTTGTGTCCTGAGTTACGCCCGGTGCGCCTTTAGCAATATGCCACCTTCGCCCTTGCCAGAGCATCCCATTTCTTTTTTATGGGGCAGCTATCTTCGAAACAATTGTGATCTGTTCGGTCTTGCTTACTGCTCTGGCAATTGCGACAGGTGGGTGGATTCCCTGCCAGCCACGCGGGGCACTCACTCCGCAGGTGTAAACCCGTGCAATGACTACATGCGTCCTCTGACTCCTTGCAATTCTTTCGCCCGTGACCATATCCAAGACATCTAGAACACATTATGAGAGGAGACTGATCTTTTACTACCACACGCTGGAGATCGATGTGCACCTTGCCAGCTGCTGTAAGGCACTGCCATACAGGTGGTGACACCTGCAGGACCACATGGCTCTCCAGAGGGTTCCTGGCCCTCCTTCGGAACCGCACGACAGCCCTGTAGTCCTCTGCCGGTATCATCCCCAGTATACTGTCATTCTGCCTTTTCAAGGCGCTTAAGACATCCTCATCTGTGTTTATTTTTAAAACATTATGCATAATTATGAGGGGGTCTTTGTTTGCCTTTTCCTCTATACGCAGCGTAGGGCTGCCAGACTTGAGTTTCTCGGCGACTTTGGCCAACTCATCACGAGACTGGCAGCCCAACACCACTTTTTGTTCTCTGGCTTTCCTCAGCCGGTCAACTCGTATGCCCGATGATTTGGCACTCACAGCAGACCTTATCTTACTGATGACATCTTCACTAGTGTCATGAGCGTCCACTGAGGATACTACTAGCGAGTGGACCGGCCGAGGTTGAGCGGTAGAGACATTAGTCGGCTTAGTTGCTGCGGCCATTGCCGCATAGGAGATACCATCCAAGACCTTGTGTTTTTCTATATTGTCATTTAGTCTTTCGACTTTGTCCTTGATGGCCCCCATATCGGCCCTCACCGCAACTACCAGCTCCCTTTGTTGCCTTAGCTCCTCCAGCACCTCCTTTCCAAGTTCGGAACCGGAATCCTTCGGAGCCTCAGAGAGCGGTGTTCCTCCGCTGAGCCTCAGAGCAATTTTATAAAGGCTACTGAGGCACTCGATAACCGTTTCCTTTATCGTAGCCCTTATATTACCCGATTGCTCTAGCTGACTCTTAGCTTCTTGGAAAAGACGGTTTGCTGTGGATGCCAGCTCTCCCACGGGGCCTTCATCTGCAGACTTTTTTAAAAATGGCAATTCTGTAGAAGGAGGAATTATAGGTAACTTTTTTCGTGCTTCTGTTTCAACGTGTTTTACGTTTACGTTCGCAACGTTAGTATTTTTATTTACATTTGACGTCTTTGATGCCATTTTATGGAGGAGAATGAGATGTGATCTAATTTAAATAATGTAATCAATAATTAATAATTCAATATCTAGTTGGTGTAAAAAGCCTTCAACAGTCCTAATAATTTAATATATATTTAATTCTAACCTAACCTAAGATGTTAAAATTTAAATAAGATAGAGGGAGGGGTAAAGGGCCTCCCACTTGTCATTCGGCGTCAATAGACAAATAGTAAATAAATCAACTAGTCCAGTAATAATATTATATGAAAATTTTTGGTCAAACTTTAAATATTTTTTTAATTCTTTTTGGGCAGTGTATAGTCTGCTCAAGTGTCCTATAAAGTCAACTAACATATATTATACAATAACAATCTAATTAAAATGTGGTCGATAGATTATTAGCCTAAATAATTGATTTTTGAGCAGTATATATATGCTGTTCAAAGTCAACGATAATTTTGGGGGGTGTAAAGGCCCCCCCTTGTCAGGCTATGCACCGAAATGATTGCTTGGAGGGTGTATACAGCCCTCCAAACAGTTACGGAGGTGCCCACAGTCACCGTTTGCCGGAAAAGTGCCTTTGAAACTTCGCGGCTCTCCCTACGGTATAGCCGCTGCCCACTTCAGTGCAGACTAGTGGGTGGGTGGGCGGGCGAAAAATCGCGAATTTTTGCAACGCGCTGCTCCCGCGCGCACTACAGGGCACGCAGGGGTGCAAACGCGAGCCTTTGGACACTTGAAAATTTGGAAAAACTGCGAAAATTCGATGAAAATTGATGAAAATCGATGAAAAATTTTGAAAATTCTAATGTTTTAATTTTTCTTTCTGTTTCAGGGCGACGACGCAGGCCGGACTCGACACCCCGGGACCACGAATTTAATTTCAGCAAGAAATTTCGTATACTTTGTGAGTGTTTAGACAGATTCTATCTGGGTTAGGTTAGGTTAGGTTAGGTTAGGTTAGGTTAGGTTAGGTTAGGTTAGGTTAGGTTAGGTTAGGTTAAGAAGCGGACCTCTACGAGGCATACAAGGAGTCGAAGCGGGCCCTTCAAAATGCCATCAAATTGGCCAAAATCAGGGCCCGAGAGGAGCTGTTGGAGACTTTGAGCGCCGATCCATGGGGGCGCCCTTACCGAATGGTAAGAGGCAAAATTCGCGCCGCGGCGCCTCCGCTGACTCAGAGTATCGATCCGCAGCTCCTGGAAAACGTTGTGTGCACTCTGTTTCCATCCACAGTGGGACATGATCCGCCACCGATGGCTCCGCCTATTGCATTGCCCAACGCGGACAACAACGACGATGTGCCCGAGGTGTCCCCGGGAGAACTGAGGGCAGCGGTGCTACGGCTTCGAGCCAAAAACACAGCCCCAGGACCCGATGGCATACCTGGCCGTGCCCTGGTCCTGGCTTCGAAGGCTCTCGAGCCCCGATTGTTGGGGCTCTTCAGTGCGTGCTTAGAGCGCGGCCAATTTCCACTCCGTTGGAGGGCCGGAAAGCTGGTCCTGCTAAAAAAGGAGGGGCGCCCGGCGGACTCTCCGTCTGCGTACCGGCCCATTGTGCTGTTGGACGAGACGGCAAAACTCTTTGAGAGAATCATATCGGACCGTCTCGTCAAGCACTTGGAGGGCGTGGGGCCGGACCTGGCGGACAACCAGTTTGGTTTTCGCCGTGGGCGCTCCACAGTAGACGCAATAATGCGCGTGAGGGCCTTGACGGCGGAAGCAGTTTCCCATGGCGAGGTGGTGTTGGCGGTGTCGCTCGACATAGCGAATGCCTTCAACACCTTGCCATGGAGCTGTATTAGGGAAGCACTCGTATACCATCGGGTGCCGAACTACCTCCGTCTTGTAGTCGGGACTTACCTAGCGGACAGGGCGGTCATCTACCCGGGTCGGAGCGGATGGGGTCGGAGAGAGTGCTCGTGCGGTGTTCCACAGGGGTCTGTCTTGGGACCATTCCTGTGGAACATCGGTTACGATTGGGTGCTGCGTGGAGCGCTTCTCCCTGGCGTCGGCGTCATATGCTACGCCGACGACACGCTGGTTTTGGCGCGTGGAGAGACGCACCGTCAGGCGACGTTGTTGGCAACAGCTGGGGTGTCACAAGTCGTAGGGAGGATCCGGCGTCTGGGGCTCGAGGTGGCGCTCAACAAGTCGGAGGCGATATTTTTCCATGGCCCCCGACGTGCGCCACCGTCGGGATCTCACATTGTCGTGGGAGGCGTCCGAATCGGCATCGAGTCGACGATGAAATATCTGGGACTCGTCCTCGATAGCCGATGGGACTTTGGGCCGCATTTCGAGCGCCTACTTCCCAAGTTAATGGGAGCGGCAGGAGCGCTTTCTCGTTTGCTGCCCAATCTTGGCGGTCCAGAAGCCTCCTGTCGGAGGCTCTACACAGGGATCGTGCGGTCCATGGCCCTCTATGGGGCACCGGTGTGGGCGGATACCCTGACGGCCCGTAACATCGCAATACTGCGGAGACCGCAGAGAGCGATGGCCGTCAGGGTAATAAGGGGATACCGCACGATCTCCTTCGAGGCGGCGAGCCTTCTTGCAGGATCTCCGCCTTGGGATCTCGAGGCGAAGACTCTTGCCTCCCTGTACCAGTGGACAGTGGAGGCGAGGGGACGGGGCGGGCGACCGTTGCCGCGGGTGTATGCGCGGCGTCGGTCTCAGCTCCGTCAGATTCTCTTGGCGGAGTGGAAAGAGCGCCTGGAACACCCCAGCGCAGGGCACGCCATTATAGAGGCGGTGAGGCCTGTAGTAGAGGATTGGTTGGGGCGGAAGCATGGTGCCCTAACCTTCCGGCTGACGCAGATACTTACCGGACACGGTTGTTTCGGTAAGTATCTGCATCGGATAGGTCGGGAGCAAACGCCCGGTTGCCGCCATTGCGAGGACTGCCTCGAGGACACGGCGCAGCATACACTGGAGGAGTGCCCAGCCTGGGCGGAGCAGCGCCGTGCACTCGATGCAGAAGTCGGTGACCTCTCGCTCCGAAATATCATGCGAATGATGGTTCGGAGCGAGACAGCGTGGAATGCCACCGTCTCCTTTTGTGAGGCAGTGATGTCTGAAAAGGAGACAGCGGAGCGTGAACGAGAGGTAGCGGTGGATGTTCACCCGAGTCGCCGTAGAAGAACTGGGCGCAGGCAAGCGCACGACCGCCGCCTGCCTCCTTAATGAGGACCTCCGGGCGATAGACGCGGGGAAGTCTGTCGTCCGTAGGAGAAAAGGTCCTCGAGTTGGAAGGCGCGCCACGTGTTCCTGGCGCGCCTTCAAGTGTGTGAAGGACTCCTAATAGTCCGGTAGTTGGGCCTGCTTTGGAGCGGGTGCTTTTGCTGGGTGCAGTAGTGTACGAAAGTGTTCCTGCACCCAGCAAACCAAAAGAGAGAAGGAACACCGTGGGGTTTTAGTTGGTGCAGTCCAACATAACCACCGTGCTTCCCCGAGCGCGGTGGTATCCATGACGGATTTCCCCACGTAAAAAAAAAAAAAAAAAAAAAAAAAAAAAAAAAGGTTAGGTTAGGTTAGGTTAGGTTAGGTTGGGGGCGATACCGGTTCTTCCTCGTTGGTGTCCCTGGGCGCCTGGGTGCGCCGCCCCGCCCTTTACACGGGGCGAGGCACTCAGGATGGCTGATCACCGGTCTTTCCTATCTTTCTTCTCTTTTTGTAGCATACTCTTCTTTTGTATTATTTTAGTTTTGTTCCGCTATCTTTCACCACCTTTTCTTCACTATCTTTCACTTTTTGTTACACTCTTCTTTACACTATTTCCACTGCGTGCCGTGATAAGCAGAGGGCACAGCCGAGGTGCAAGGGCGGGTCCAGCGTGCACTAACCCTGCCACTGGACAGGCTACGGTACTCTGTACCTAGCCGCCGTCGGACTCGTAATCCCGTATCGAGGCTTCATGGTCATGTCTCGTGGCCTGCACGGGACCGAGGGTCTTGCCTTAACCGGCCGGACCGCGAGGAAGAAAACCTCTCTAAAAAATTACCCCGAATCCCAAGCGGCGGCGCACCGCGAGGGGATGCATGGCTGATGGGCGGTTCAGTCGCTAGTGCGTTCCTCATCAGGGTACCTGCCGACCCCCTGATGAGTTACCCCCTAGGCTTACCCGGGTGCAGGGGGCACCGCCCGGGTGGACTTTTCTTCCCCCATACTCGTGGGATTTGATATGAATAAAACAAAATCTAAAAATAAAACTTTGGAGGGAGAGAAAGGAGAGACAGGAGAGAAGAGGGAGACAGGAGTGAAAGAAGGAGGAGGGACCTTATGGACCCAGCCGGAAGTCAGCATTGAGAGGCTGCCAGAGGCGGTCATGAGAGAGACTCGAAGTCGGAAGAGCCGCCAAGCTGCGTCTATGCGGGAGAGCCCGCGAAATAGGAGTCCACTCTCTCGGCCTCAGTCGTGTGGGGATGAAACGGACCCTGCTCAAGGTCCATGCTCAAGGGAGTCTTCGATCTCTAGAGGGTCATCTTTGCTACTGTCGAGAGATCCGACACCGGTCGGTCGAGGAACGGGAATCCGAACGGCGATGGCGGACCTCAAATCTGCCAGGGACGAAGCCAATGAGGTGTCATTCGATCAACGGCTTAGAGATCGTTTACGCAAAAAGGATGCATCCCAGGCTGCGATTGATCCTGAAGACTATGGACTTGACGCTATAAATGAGGACCCAAGTAGCCTCAGTGCGGAGGAACTGAGAGCTGCTGCGGGACGAAGAGTAGCGGCAATAATCAGTGTCGCCGCTAAGTCAGGCCATTTGAAGGGCACCTATGTCAAGTGCCTGAAGAAATCGGCTTCAGCGCTACAGGAGTTTGTAGACACTCTAGTGGATAGGACGGAGTCTGAAGAAACGCGTCGGCTGAGGCTGGATAATGCCCGTTTGCGCAAGGAGATGGGAGTTCTCCAGGTGGAGCTCAGGGCGCACAGACGTGAGTTCACGGAAATGAAAACCAGCATGGCGGCGACAGGTACCGCTCAGCCGAACATGCTAAGTGAGGGCTTCCTGGAGGAATTAAAGGCTTCCATCGTGTCATCTGTCGGCGTCATGCTGGATGCCAGATTCGCTGGTATCGAAGAGCGGCTTTTACCGGAGAAGGTTCATCGGCCTCCTTTGGCGACGGACAGGAGAGGATCTACTCCAGTATTACAATCGAGGTCGCAACCCGTTTCTGCTCCGTCGCATGCAGCGGCAACCACGACGGCCCCAGTCCCATCACAGGCTATGGATGACGTGGGAATGAGCCAATCTCAACCAGTGGAGGCAAGCGATTGGGCAACTGTTACCAAGAGAGGCAAAAGGGGCAAAAAAGCACCTCCTACAGCCGGCAAAAGCGACGGTGCACCCACTAAGGCGGCCACTTCCACTGTCAGGACCAAACAGGCTGCAGGCTTAAAGCCACCTGAAACTGCTGCGGTGGTTATTTCCTTGAAGCCTGACGCAGAGAAAAAGGGAGCTACCTATGCCCAAGTAATTGAACATGCGGAGAAGCATATAAGCCTTCAGGAGCTTGGCATTGGGGAGGGTCTGAGGATCCGCCGATCGGCTACCGGGGCCAGGCTGCTGGAACTTCCGAAGGGGCAGACGTCGGAACAGGTAGAATTCTTTGTCAGCAAGCTGAAGACTGTCCTAAGCGAGGTAGCAAGTGTGGTCCGCGCCACGAAATCTGCCACCCTCCGAGTCACTGACCTGGATGATTCGATCACGAAGGAGAAGATGATCGCCGCTGTAACCAAGGTCAAGGACTGCCCTGCGGAATGTATTAAAGTGGGAGATTTTCAGGCTGATTCCAGGGGTATGCGCACGGTTGTGGTTCACTGCCCAGTCGAGGTGGCGAAAACGATTGCAGATGCTGGCAAACTCCTGGTCGGTTGGAGCTCTGCCAGAGTACAAGTGCTGAAGGAGCGTCCCCTACGCTGTTATAGGTGTTTGGGCATAGGGCATACGAGGCCAACGTGTCCTGCAACTAAAGTCAGGGATGGCTTGTGCTTCCGATGTGGACAAGAAGGTCACAAATCAGCCGGTTGCAGCCGCCCTATACGCTGTGCGGTCTGTTCCGATGCGGGCCTGTCTTCGGAGCATATTATGGCAGGAAGAAATTGTAATCCTACCCCCACGAAGGCAAGTGTCGGACGACGAGAACAGGAGGAATCTGGTAACATGTCTTCATGAATCAGTCACAAAATACCAAATTCCTCCAGTCGAACCTTAACCACTGCGCCGGGGCCCAAGACCTCATGCTGCAGTGCATGGCGGAATGGAACACAGACTTGGCGGTGGCTTGTGAACCGTACTACATCCCTGCACAATCTCACTGGATAGGAGACTTGGACGGCTCGGTGGCGGTTTTGTCGGGTAGAAGTGCTGACCCCACTTTCACACCTCTAGAAAGAGGATCGGGATTTGCTGTAGCGAGGCGGGGGGAGTTAGTTATCATGGGTTTATACTTCTCGCCCAACCGCAGCCTGGCGGAGTTCGAAACCTTCCTGGACTCTGTTAGGGCAGCTATGTTCAGGGCAGCTATGTACACGAGAACAGGGAGCGTCATCGTCTTAGGCGACTTCAACGCCAAGGCCCGGGAGTGGGGAAACAACACCACTGATGCGAAGGGAAGGGCGGTACAGGAATGGGCATTACTTTCTGGCCTGTCCCTCCTTAACAGAGGAACGGTGCATACGTGTGTGCGTCAGCAAGGGGGATCCGTAGTAGATCTCTCGTTTGCGAGCCCTTCAGTTGCCAGCAGGATCATCGACTGGAGGGTAGAGGAAGGAGTGGAGACTCTATCTGACCACAACTATATTCGATTTGAGATCTCCACTCCATCGGGGCTGGGAGGGTCTCCCAGGGGACTAAGCCGGTTTCCGCGCTGGTGTTTGGCCCGGCTGGACAAAGACCTTGCGAAGGAGGCCGCTGTTGTCCAGCGTTGGGCTTCTGCTGGTCACGTTGGAAACGACAGCGTGGATGACCATGCGGCCCGCATTTGTGATGCCCTCACAAAGATTTGTGACGCGTCTATGCCGCGTGCACGGAAAAGACATCCACGCCGTCAAGTGTACTGGTGGTCGACCGACATTGCCGAACTCCGAGCCGTCTGCAATCGGGCTCGCCGGGAGTATGTCCGATCTCGCAGACGGACTGGATTGGATCCCGAGCGAGAATTACGCCTGCAGGGGGATTACCGCCTGGCGAAGAAAGCCCTCCAGACGGCAATTTGTCGAGCGAAAGAGCAAGCACGGGAAGAGCTTTTGCAGGGGCTAAACCGGGACCCCTGGGGGCGGCCTTATCGCATGGTGAGGAACAAACTGCGCACTCAGGGTGCCCCTATTACGGAGTCCTTGCAACCGGATTTCTTGCTTCGGCTTGTGGGACAACTGTTCCCAGATCCCGATGGACACACACCACCGATGATGGCTTCCGTAACTAGGGACCAGGAAGACTCCAATATCCCCCCTATCACGCAGGAGGAAATGGACCGCGCCCTAGAACGTTTGCGGGATAGAAAGACGGCGCCTGGACTTGACGGTGTTCCGGGAAAGGTCATATACACCGCTCGAAAGTGCCTTGACGGAATGTTTCGGGAACTGTTCAACAAGTGCCTGCTCGTTGGACAGTTCCCGAAGATCTGGAAGGACGGAAAATTGTGCCTCCTACGCAAGAATAGTCGCCCGCCGGACTCCCTAAATGCTTATAGGCCAATAATTCTTCTGAGTGAGGTGGGTAAAGTCTTCGAAAAGATCCTTGCTGCCCGGCTTACTGAACGCCTTGAGATGGTGGGCCCTGGCCTTTCCGATGTTCAGTTTGGTTTCAGGGCGGGGCGCTCAACCCTGGATGCCTTGAGCGCATTAAAAAGGCTGACCACGGAAGCCGTAAATGAAGGGGATGTTGTCTTGGCGGTCTCGCTAGATGTCGAGAATGCCTTCAACAGTGTACCGTTCGAGACCCTGCTTGAGGCGCTTCGGTATCACGAGGTGCCTCTGTATCTCAGGAGGCTGTTGGAGGCATATCTCCAAGGACGTGAAGTCCTATGGGAGCGAGATGGTGGACAGGTATTCCGACGTCGTGTCTGTAGAGGGGTGCCGCAGGGGTCAGTCCTAGGTCCGGTCCTCTGGAATGTTGGATTTGACTGGCTGCTGCGGTGCCCCATGCTCGCGGGAACTAGCATATTATGTTATGCGGACGACACGCTAATTACAGCCCGAGAGAAGACGTTCGAGGCAGCGGCACGTCTGGCCACCGTCGCCACGTCACTGGCGATCGAGAGAATCGAGAGACTAGGCCTGAGAGTCTCGGTGCCTAAAACTGAGGCTCTTCTCTTCCACGGCCCACGCAGGGGACCACCTCGAGGTGCTCAGATCGCCGTCCAGGGTACATCTGTGGAGATAAAAGGTCACATGAAGTACCTGGGCCTTACCTTGGATGGCCGGTGGAATTTTGGGGCACATTTTCAGCAACTGGCACCAAGATTAGTGAACGCCGCTGCTGCCCTCGGCAGGCTGCTGCCAAACATAGGCGGGCCGGAGTCAGCATGCCGGCGACTCTACGCTGGAGTAGTACGGAGCATGGCGTTGTACGGGGCGCCTATATGGGTTGACGGCTTAACGCCCCAGAACAAGACCCTTCTACGGAGACCGCAACGGATTATCGCAGTGCGGTCGATACGAGGATATAGCACAGTCTCCTGGACAGCAGCTACCCTCCTGGCAGGTGATCCTCCGTGGGAACTTCAGGCCGAAGTACTTGCCGAAGTATACCGGTACAGGACAGACACTCGGAATCGAGGTGGCCGACCGGATGCAGAAGAGTCTGAGCGTATCAGAGCCCTAGCCCAAGCGGCCGTCATTCAGAGGTGGGATGAGGACCTTCAGACTCCTGCTGCTGGTGCCTGGACTGTGGATGCGGTTCGTCCACATCTGGAAAGATGGGTCAAGCGACGACACGGGAAGCTGACGTATCGACTGACGCAGATGCTTACCGGACATGGGTGCTTCGGTAAGTATCTGCATCAGATTGCTAGACGAGAGCAAACACCGGCCTGTCACGAGTGTGACGCGCAAGAGGATTCTGCGCATCACACGCTAGTAGAGTGTACGGCTTGGGGAGCTCGGCGTCACCAATTGACGCAGATCGTGGGGACGGACCTCTCCCTGCCGACCGTGGTCAACGCCATGATCGGCAGCAAGAGGTGCTGGAATGGAGCGGTGACCTTCTGCGAACAGGTCATGTCTTTAAAAGAGGCTGCGGAGCGCGAAAGGGAGCAGGACGTTAATGCCCATCCGCTCCGCAGGAGACGTCCAGAGCGACGAAGGCGCCGCTTCGCGCACCTTCTACCTCCTGCGCCGTAAGAAAGGCGGGGTGAGAATTGAGACGGTAGACGCCGGAACGCCACAGTAGAATGCTTCACGCGACCCTGTGGCTTCCGCGAAAGGCGTGGCCGGATCCGTTGGGTTTTAGTGGGTATTCCGGTCATTTCTCAACCGGCGAGTCCCACATACCCTCCTGGAAGTGAGCCAGACTCCTCTGGCATACTTCCGGGAGGGATGCGTAAATGCATTTCCCAACGTAAAAAAAAAAAAAAAAAAGGTTAGGTTAGGTTGGGGGCGATACCGGTTCCTCCTCGTTGGTGCCCCTGGGCGCCTGGGTGCGCCGCCCCGCCCTTTACACGGGGCGAGGCACCCAGGATGGCTGATCACCGGTCTTTCCTATCTTTCTTCTCTTTTTGTAGCATACTCTTCTTTTGTATTATTTTATTTTTGTTTCGCTATCTTTCACCACCTTTTCTTCACTATCTTTCACTTTTTGTTACATTCTTCTTTACACTATTGTGTGTTTGCGTGTGTATTTCTGTGAGTGTTTGTGCGACGGATGGGCCCGTGGGCCCCGAACCCTAAGCTGGTAGCGTCCGGCGATGGGGTGCATTGCGAGTGGGCGACTACGCAACGAGGACGCGGGGCAGAATCACCCCTAAATGATCAATAAAATTATGGAAGGTTGCAACGACAAAAATATTCCCCGGGCGGGTCCCAACTCAGTTGGGGAATCCCGCACCCCCTCAGAGGAGGGGGTCTGGCCCACGTATACGGGGGGCGCCACCGCTGCAAGAAAGGAGAATAGGAAAAATAACGACTTTGGCAATGTTACACTGGACGATGAGAGGCAATCCGATTTGGCTACTATGACGACGGCGAGTGAGGGTTCGCGGGCAGGTACACCTGTCTCCACCCGCTCAAAATTTTACAGGAGATTAGGAAGTGGGAGCGGAGACAGCGGTGACGAGTCCACCGTTTCCCGAAACTTTGACATTGAGAAGGAGAAGACCAGGGCCACTTACAGGCGCAAAAGGCGCGGAAGTGAGATAGAGGACAGTCCTGAAAAGGACAGAGGAGCGGCTCAGAAGCCCTCCTCAAAACGTGGTAGAGGGAGACCTCCCACGACCGGAAAGTACGTTGGCTTAGCCAGGGCCAAAAAGGAGTATAATGACGAACTCTTGAGGTCCATCCAGATTGAGGCCGAACGAGAAATACTAGAGGCCGGGAAAAGAGTCCCAGTAGTGCGGATTCCCCGAATGTCGGGGAACTCCAGCGGCTCCGATGTGGCCGTGTTGGAGGAAAGGGAAATCACGGCGGCCTCTGTGGGCGCCGCGATTGCGGAAAGCCTTGGGGCCATTGATAGCGTGGCCCAGAAGTCCAAGAACCTGAAAGGGACTTCTGTTGCGACGCTCAAAAAAGCGACCAAGGCTCTAAGTGATGCTTTCTCGGTCATATTGGACAGAACGGCGTCGGACGAGAAGAAAGCCTTGGAGGCGGCAAACGCGCGCCTCTCCAAGGAACTCGCAGAAATGAAGGTGGAACTGGAGGCCGTCAAGCGCAAGTTGGCTGACGCCCAGCCACGGCCCGCTCCCATTTCCAAGGAGCTGGATGTGGAAGAGCTGCTACAGCGAGCGGTGCGCGAGGCGGTCTCGGTGACCAGTGCCCGGCTAGACGCGCGAATAGAGGGTCTCGAGGCCCGTCTCCTTCCGGAGCCACGCCTGAGGCCTCCTCTAGCCGCGGACAGAATACGCGACGAAGCCCGAGATGCAACACCATCGACGTCGAAGGCAAAAGAGAGGACTCCTGAGCCGAAGCCCGCGGTGTCGACTCTGTCGCCTCCGCTCAATCCCGGGCCGGCTCTGAAACAAAAGAAAAAGAGAGTCAAAAAGTCGGCCGCAGCCGCAGAGGCGGCAGCCGCTAGGCGCGACGCTGCCCCATCTGCGGCTGCGAAGGGACCAAATTCGGCCGAACAATGGTCGGAAGTGGTCAAGAGAGGAGGAAAAAAGCAAGGTAGCGCAGAAGGAAAGAAGGAGGAGCCCAAGAATGGGCAGAAAAAGAAAAAGAGGAAGAGGAAAAAGAGAGGTGGTCTTCGCGCTCCGAAGACAGCTGCTGTAGTTGTGACGCTACTGCCGGACGCGGAGAAGAGGGGTGTGACGTATAAGTCCATCATGGACAAAGCCAAGCGGCACGTCGACATCGCCACCCTCGAGATACCGGCGGTGAAGTTTAAACAGGCCGTGACCGGGGCCCGCATGTACGAGGTCTCGGGAACGGCCTGCAAGGAGAAGGCCGACGCCCTCGCGGGCAAACTCAAGGAAGTACTCGGTGAGGAGGACGTCCGCGTATCTAGGCCACAGAAGTGCGCCGAGTTACGAATAACCGGCATGGACGACTCCGCCACTGCGACAGAGATCGCCGCGGCCGTCGCAAGATGCGGTTGCTGCCCGTCCGATGAGGTGAGAGTAGGAGAAATCCGGGTTGATCGGAGGGGACGCGGCTCGGCCTGGGTGAAGTGCCCGGTCGAGGCCGCAAAGGGCTTGACAGCGCCGGGAGTCAAGCTCTACGTTGGTTGGACCGTGGTGCGCGTGACACTCCTGTCGACGCGCACCATGCGGTGCTATAGATGTCACGAGGCGGGACATACCATAGCGAAGTGCCCCTCGGAAGTCGACCGCGGAGACCTCTGCTTCCGGTGTGGTCAACCCGGCCATGTGGTCAAAGTTTGCGGCAACCCACCTCACTGCGCGGTCTGTGCGGCGAACGGTGGGAAGGCGGATCACGTCGTAGGAAGCAAACCCTGCAAGACACCGCCGAAGAAGGGAAAGGGCTCCAATAAGAGCCAAACGCCCAAGGCTGCCACACCATCTACGGCGGCCTCTGGTGCGGGAGCGACCCCCATGGACGCCCAATAACGGCTCCCCAAAGGTTCTTGCAGGGTAACTTGAACCACAGCGCTCAAGCGCAAGATCTGTGGGTTCAAGAAATGCTGAAGAGGTCCGTCGATATCGGAATAATCGCTGAGCCATACCGGATCCTCCCAAGGGGCGACTGGCTGGGCGACGCGGACTCGACGGTGGCGGTGGTATTTGGTCCGAAAACTGTCCCTCCATCTTCCAGGAGGACGGCGAGTGGCCACGGCTTCGTTGCTGCGGATCTGGGGACTCTCACTGTCGTGGGGGTCTACTTTTCCCCTAATCGACCCATCGCCGACTTTGAGGCTTTCCTCCTCCGACTAACACCCGTCGTGAATGGAGCAGCCAATCCCGTTGTTGTCGCCGGAGACTTTAACGCCAAATCCACGCGTTGGGGTTCTCCGGCGACGGACGCGAGAGGCAGAGTCATGACAGACTGGCTCACAGCCACGGGCCTGGTCGTGGCAAACAGAGGTGCCGCTAGCACGTGCGTCCGGCGGCAAGGTGAGTCAATTGTGGACCTGACCTTAGTCAGCCCATCAATTGCTCGCCGAATGAGCGGCTGGAGGGTCCTCGAAGAGGTCGAGACCCTCTCGGACCACCTTTATATAGGTTTCGACCTAACTCCTTCGTCGGATACTGGTCGCCGAACTCCATCCGGTGGCGGCCCAAGGTGGTCCCTGAGAGGTCTGGATCGAGACCTTCTCGAGGAGGCGGCAATCGTCGCGTCGTGGGCGCCTCTTCCGTCGGATGACGTCGAGGAGTGCGCGGAGTGGCTCAACGAGGCGGCTCGCAATATCTGCGACGCCTCTATGCCCCGCGTTAAATCCGTCGTGCCCAGACGCCAGACTTATTGGTGGCGCCCAGAGCTCAGACGACTCCGCGAGGATTGTGTGGCGGCCCGACGCCGATACCAGAGATACCGCAGGCGGCGGTACAGGGAAGAGGCCGACGAGGAGGCCATTTACGACGGCTACCGGCAGGCGCGGCACGCTATGCGCGAAGCGATAAAAGCGGCGAAGAAGGAGGCCTGGGAAGAGTTCCTCAACACCCTGGAACAGGACCCGTGGGGCAAGCCGTACAAATGGGTGAGGCAAAAGCTTCGCCCAGCTGCCCCACCGCTGACCCAGCATATGGAGCTGGACCTTCGTCGCTCCGTACTCTCGACCCTGTTTCCGTCTGGGGCCGAGTGGTCGCCGCCATCAATGCGACCACCTAGTGCGGAGCCAGACGATGAAGAAGACATACCGCCCGTGACGGCTGGAGAGCTGGCGGCCGCAGTTCATAAAATGAGCCTTAAAAACAAGGCTCCCGGATTGGATGGGGTCCCCGGTCGCGTCTGGGTGCTGGCAATGCGGCATATGGAGGAGCATGTACGGGGGCTCTTCACCAAGTGCCTGGTGCAGGGGCGTATCCCACGCCGGTGGAAGTCCGGGAAGCTCGTTTTGCTCCGCAAGCACGGACGACCGGAGGACCAGCCGTCGGCCTACCGCCCGATCGTCTTGATCGACGAGATCTGCAAAACCATAGAGAGGGTCATCGTCAGACGCCTCACCCAACATCTTGAAGGCGCCGGCCCGAACTTGAGCGATGCTCAGTTTGGGTTCAGATCTCGTCGATCGACGATAGATGCGGTGGCACGGATACGGCGAATCTCGGAGGAGGAGATCTCCCGGGGTGGGGTGGTGCTGGTAGTCTCGTTGGACATAACCAACGCATTTAACACCCTGCCCTGGGAAACAATAAAGGAGGGACTTCGGTACCACCGAGTGCCCAGATATCTTCGCCAAACAATTGGCAACTATCTGTCGGAGCGCTCGGTGCAGTACCCAACCGAAGAGGGCTGGGAGGAGCTGCAAGTAGTCTGCGGCGTCCCACAGGGTTCGGCTCTCGGTCCGGAACTGTGGGACATAGGATATGACCACGTGCTGCGCGGCGCCACTCTTCCAGGCGTGGAGCTCGTCGCGTATGCAGACGACACCGCGGTCGTGTGCCGCGCCAAAACGCACCGCGAGGCGACAATCCTGGCGACGGCGGCAGTCGCACAAGTTGTGCGAAGAATCCAGTCGTTGGGACTGATGGTGGCGCTGAATAAATCAGAGGCCCTGTTGTTCCACGGGCCTAGAAACGCGCCTCCGCCGGACCTGGCGGTGGTAGTGAGCGGGACGAGGATCCAGGTTGCGTCCACGATGACCTACCTCGGCCTGGTTCTCGACAGCCGGTGGTCATTTAAGGAACACTTCCGCCGGCTGTCAGAGAAGGTGAAGAAGTCCGCGGGAGCCTTGGCCTCGCTGCTCCCGAATCTCGGGGGCCCGAGCTTGATTTGTCGGCGTCTCTACATGGGTGTAGTTCGATCTATGGTCATGTACGGGGCGCCGATCTGGGCGGATGGCCTGCTGCCGGAGAACAGGCTGGCCCTGGGACGGCTGCAGCGGGTGATGGCGACGCGAGCAGTCCGAGGATATCGTACTATCTCTCGTGACGCATCGTGCCTCCTTGCTGGCAGCGTCCCTTGGGATTTGGACGCTCAAACCCTCGCCGATGTGTACTGGCGTGGCGCAGCGGTCCGCGCGGAGGGAAGCAACCCCCTACCAGACGCCGTACGTCGGTGGAGGGACCGTGCTAAAGAGGTGGCAGTCGAGCTCTGGAAGGAGCGACTCCTGGAGCCACAGGCGAGCGTGGACTTGGTGCAGGCTATCCGCCCAGTACTGAAAGAGTGGTTAGCAAGAAAGTACGGCGCGCTCTCGTTCCGACTCACGCAGGTGTTGACCGGACACGGCTGTTTCGGCCGTTACCTGTGTGAGATCGCGAACCGAGAGGAGAGTACGCGCTGTCACCACTGCGACGATGACCGGGACACGGCGGAGCATACCGTCTCTGCCTGTCCCGCCTGGACAGGACAACGGGCGGCCCTCACGGCCGCCATTGGACATGACCTCTCACTGCCGGCGTTGGTTCGCGCCATGCTGGCAAGTGAACCCGGATGGACAGCGGTGCAGACCTTCTGCGAAGAGGTTATCGCCGCGAAGGAGGAGGCCGAGCGCGTGCGGGAGTTGGAGGCGCTCGACCCCCGCCGAAGAAGACGGCTGAGGCGTCGACGAGTCGTCCATGATGACAACTTGCCGCCTTAGCCGGGGGGCTCGGGGCGGCGGCATGGGGATGCCGTCGCCCAACGAGTCGAGTCCCCGAGTGGGGCGCGATGCGCTGCGTATTCTTCGCGCATCGCGACACCCTGGAGAGATGGGCCCACGCAAGCCCCGAGGGGGCCTCTGTTCGGCCCTTAGGAGCCTGAAAGCTCCACAGAAGATGGGCCTGCCGTGAGACGCAGGCGAAGCAATGCAGGGCCGCGGATGAAGGCTCACGCGTGCTCGCAACCCTGCATGGAGCAAAGAAGAATACCGTCGGGTTTTAGTGGGTGCAAGCCCCACATACCCGTGGGGGAGTCCCCAATTCCCCCGGGATGCGTCAGGCATTTCCCGACGAAAAAAAAAAAAAAAAAAAAAAAAAAAAAAAAAAAAAAAAAGGTTAGGTTAGGTTAGGTTAGGTTGGGGGCGATACCGGTTCCTCCTCGTTGGTGCCCCTGGGCGCCTGGGTGCACCGCCCCGCCCTTTACACGGGGCGAGGCACCCAGGATGGCTGATCACCGGTCTTTCCTATCTTTCTTCTCTTTTTGTAGCATACTCTTCTTTTGTATTATTTTATTTTTGTTTCGCTATCTTTCACCACCTTTTCTTCACTATCTTTCACTTTTTGTTACATTCTTCTTTACACTATTGTGTGTTTGCGTGTGTATTTCTGTGAGTGTTTGTGCGACGGATGGGCCCGTGGGCCCCGAACCCTAAGCTGGTAGCGTCCGGCGATGGGGTGCATTGCGAGTGGGCGACTACGCAACGAGGACGCGGGGCAGAATCACCCCTAAATGATCAATAAAATTATGGAAGGTTGCAACGACAAAAATATTCCCCGGGCGGGTCCCAACTCAGTTGGGGAATCCCGCACCCCCTCAGAGGAGGGGGTCTGGCCCACGTATACGGGGGGCGCCACCGCTGCAAGAAAGGAGAATAGGAAAAATAACGACTTTGGCAATGTTACACTGGACGATGAGAGGCAATCCGATTTGGCTACTATGACGACGGCGAGTGAGGGTTCGCGGGCAGGTACACCTGTCTCCACCCGCTCAAAATTTTACAGGAGATTAGGAAGTGGGAGCGGAGACAGCGGTGACGAGTCCACCGTCTCCCGAAACTTTGACATTGAGAAGGAGAAGACCAGGGCCACTTACAGGCGCAAAAGGCGCGGAAGTGAGATAGAGGACAGTCCTGAAAAGGACAGAGGAGCGGCTCAGAAGCCCTCCTCAAAACGTGGTAGAGGGAGACCTCCCACGACCGGAAAGTACGTTGGCTTAGCCAGGGCCAAAAAGGAGTATAATGACGAACTCTTGAGGTCCATCCAGATTGAGGCCGAACGAGAAATACTAGAGGCCGGGAAAAGAGTCCCAGTAGTGCGGATTCCCCGAATGTCGGGAAACTCCAGCGGCTCCGATGTGGCCGTGTTGGAGGAAAGGGAAATCACGGCGGCCTCTGTGGGCGCCGCGATTGCGGAAAGCCTTGGGGCCATTGATAGCGTGGCCCAGAAGTCCAAGAACCTGAAAGGGACTTCTGTTGCGACGCTCAAAAAAGCGACCAAGGCTCTAAGTGATGCTTTCTCGGTCATATTGGACAGAACGGCGTCGGACGAGAAGAAAGCCTTGGAGGCGGCAAACGCGCGCCTCTCCAAGGAACTCGCAGAAATGAAGGTGGAACTGGAGGCCGTCAAGCGCAAGTTGGCTGACGCCCAGCCACGGCCCGCTCCCATTTCCAAGGAGCTGGATGTGGAAGAGCTGCTACAGCGAGCGGTGCGCGAGGCGGTCTCGGTGACCAGTGCCCGGCTAGACGCGCGAATAGAGGGTCTCGAGGCCCGTCTCCTTCCGGAGCCACGCCTGAGGCCTCCTCTAGCCGCGGACAGAATACGCGACGAAGCCCGAGATGCAACACCATCGACGTCGAAGGCAAAAGAGAGGACTCCTGAGCCGGAGCCCGCGGTGTCGACTCTGTCGCCTCCGCTCAATCCCGGGCCGGCTCTGAAACAAAAGAAAAAGAGAGTCAAAAAGTCGGCCGCAGCCGCAGAGGCGGCAGCCGCTAGGCGCGACGCTGCCCCATCTGCGGCTGCGAAGGGACCAAATTCGGCCGAACAATGGTCGGAAGTGGTCAAGAGAGGAGGAAAAAAGCAAGGTAGCGCAGAAGGAAAGAAGGAGGAGCCCAAGAATGGGCAGAAAAAGAAAAAGAGGAAGAGGAAAAAGAGAGGTGGTCTTCGCGCTCCGAAGACAGCTGCTGTAGTTGTGACGCTACTGCCGGACGCGGAGAAGAGGGGTGTGACGTATAAGTCCATCATGGACAAAGCCAAGCGGCACGTCGACATCGCCACCCTCGAGATACCGGCGGTGAAGTTTAAACAGGCCGTGACCGGGGCCCGCATGTACGAGGTCTCGGGAACGGCCTGCAAGGAGAAGGCCGACGCCCTCGCGGGCAAACTCAAGGAAGTACTCGGTGAGGAGGACGTCCGCGTATCTGGGCCACAGAAGTGCGCCGAGTTACGAATAACCGGCATGGACGACTCCGCCACTGCGACAGAGATCACCGCGGCCGTCGCAAGATGCGGTTGCTGCCCGTCCGATGAGGTGAGAGTAGGAGAAATCCGGGTTGATCGGAGGGGACGCGGCTCGGCCTGGGTGAAGTGCCCGGTCGAGGCCGCAAAGGGCTTGACAGCGCCGGGAGTCAAGCTCTACGTTGGTTGGACCGTGGTGCGCGTGACACTCCTGTCGACGCGCACCATGCGGTGCTATAGATGTCACGAGGCGGGACATACCATAGCGAAGTGCCCCTCGGAAGTCGACCGCGGAGACCTCTGCTTCCGGTGTGGTCAACCCGGCCATGTGGTCAAAGTTTGCGGCAACCCACCTCACTGCGCGGTCTGTGCGGCGAACGGTGGGAAGGCGGATCACGTCGTAGGAAGCAAACCCTGCAAGACACCGCCGAAGAAGGGAAAGGGCTCCAATAAGAGCCAAACGCCCAAGGCTGCCACACCATCTACGGCGGCCTCTGGTGCGGGAGCGACCCCCATGGACGCCCAATAACGGCTCCCCAAAGGTTCTTGCAGGGTAACTTGAACCACAGCGCTCAAGCGCAAGATCTGTGGGTTCAAGAAATGCTGAAGAGGTCCGTCGATATCGGAATAATCGCTGAGCCATACCGGATCCTCCCAAGGGGCGACTGGCTGGGCGACGCGGACTCGACGGTGGCGGTGGTATTTGGTCTGAAAACTGTCCCTCCATCTTCCAGGAGGACGGCGAGGGGCCACGGCTTCGTTGCTGCGGATCTGGGGACTCTCACTGTCGTGGGGGTCTACTTTTCCCCTAATCGACCCATCGCCGACTTTGAGGCTTTCCTCCTCCGACTAACACCCGTCGTGAATGGAGCAGCCAATCCCGTTGTTGTCGCCGGAGACTTTAACGCCAAATCCACGCGTTGGGGTTCTCCGGCGACGGACGCGAGAGGCAGAGTCATGACAGACTGGCTCACAGCCACGGGCCTGGTCGTGGCAAACAGAGGTGCCGCTAGCACGTGCGTCCGGCGGCAAGGTGAGTCAATTGTGGACCTGACCTTAGTCAGCCCATCAATTGCTCGCCGAATGAGCGGCTGGAGGGTCCTCGAAGAGGTCGAGACCCTCTCGGACCACCTTTATATAGGTTTCGACCTAACTCCTTCGTCGGATACTGGTCGCCGAACTCCATCCGGTGGCGGCCCAAGGTGGTCCCTGAGAGGTCTGGATCGAGACCTTCTCGAGGAGGCGGCAATCGTCGCGTCGTGGGCGCCTCTTCCGTCGGATGACGTCGAGGAGTGCGCGGAGTGGCTCAACGAGGCGGCTCGCAATATCTGCGACGCCTCTATGCCCCGCGTTAAATCCGTCGTGCCCAGACGCCAGACTTATTGGTGGCGCCCAGAGCTCAGACGACTCCGCGAGGATTGTGTGGCGGCCCGACGCCGATACCAGAGATACCGCAGGCGGCAGTACAGGGAAGAGGCCGACGAGGAGGCCATTTACGACGGCTACCGGCAGGCGCGGCACGCTATGCGCGAAGCGATAAAAGCGGCGAAGAAGGAGGCCTGGGAAGAGTTCCTCAACACCCTGGAACAGGACCCGTGGGGCAAGCCGTACAAATGGGTGAGGCAAAAGCTTCGCCCAGCTGCCCCACCGCTGACCCAGCATATGGAGCTGGACCTTCGTCGCTCCGTACTCTCGACCCTGTTTCCGTCTGGGGCCGAGTGGTCGCCGCCATCAATGCGACCACCTAGTGCGGAGCCAGACGATGAAGAAGACATACCGCCCGTGACGGCTGGAGAGCTGGCGGCCGCAGTTCATAAAATGAGCCTTAAAAACAAGGCTCCCGGATTGGATGGGGTCCCCGGTCGCGTCTGGGTGCTGGCAATGCGGCATATGGAGGAGCATATACGGGAGCTCTTCACCAAGTGCCTGGTGCAGGGGCGTATCCCATGCCGGTGGAAGTCCGGGAAGCTCGTTTTGCTCCGCAAGCACGGACGACCGGAGGACCAGCCGTCGGCCTACCGCCCGATCGTCTTGATCGACGAGATCTGCAAAACCCTAGAGAGGGTCATCGTCAGGCGCCTCACCCAACATCTGGAAGGCGCCGGCCCGAACTTGAGCGATGCTCAGTTTGGGTTCAGATCTCGTCGATCGACGATAGATGCGGTGGCACGGATTCGGCGAATCTCGGAGGAGGAGATCTCCCGGGGTGGGGTGGTGCTGGTAGTCTCGTTGGACATAACCAACGCATTTAACACCCTGCCCTGGGAAACAATTAAGGAGGGACTTCGGTACCACCGAGTGCCCAGATATCTTCGCCGAACAATCGGCAACTATCTGTCGGAGCGCTCGGTGCAGTACCCAACCGAAGAGGGCTGGGAGGAGCTGCAAGTAGTCTGCGGCGTCCCACAGGGTTCGGCTCTCGGTCCGGAACTGTGGGACATAGGATATGACCACGTGCTGCGCGGCGCCACTCTTCCAGGCGTGGAGCTCGTCGCGTATGCAGACGACACCGCGGTCGTGTGCCGCGCCAAAACGCACCGCGAGGCGACAATCCTGGCGACGGCGGCAGTCGCACAAGTTGTGCGAAGAATCCAGTCGTTGGGACTGATGGTGGCGCTGAATAAATCAGAGGCCCTGTTGTTCCACGGGCCTAGAAACGCGCCTCCGCCGGACCTGGCGGTGGTAGTGAGCGGGACAAGGATCCAGGTTGCGTCCACGATGACCTACCTCGGCCTGGTTCTCGACAGCCGGTGGTCATTTAAGGAACACTTCCGCCGGCTGTCAGAGAAGGTGAAGAAGTCCGCGGGAGCCTTGGCCTCGCTGCTCCCGAATCTCGGGGGCCCGAGCTTGACTTGTCGGCGTCTCTACATGGGTGTAGTTCGATCTATGGTCATGTACGGGGCGCCGATCTGGGCGGATGGCCTGCTGCCGGAGAACAGGCTGGCCCTGGGACGGCTGCAGCGGGTGATGGCGACGCGAGCAGTCCGAGGATATCGTACTATCTCTCGTGACGCATCGTGCCTCCTTGCTGGCAGCGTCCCTTGGGATTTGGACGCTCAAACCCTCGCCGATGTGTACTGGCGTGGCGCAGCGGTCCGCGCGGAGGGAAGCAACCCCCTACCAGACGCCGTACGTCGGTGGAGGGACCGTGCTAAAGAGGTGGCAGTCGAGCTCTGGAAGGAGCGACTCCTGGAGCCACAGGCGAGCGTGGACTTGGTGCAGGCTATCCGCCCAGTACTGAAAGAGTGGTTAGCAAGAAAGTACGGCGCGCTCTCGTTCCGACTCACGCAGGTGTTGACCGGACACGGCTGTTTCGGCCGTTACCTGTGTGAGATCGCGAACCGAGAGGAGAGTACGCGCTGTCACCACTGCGACGATGACCGGGACACGGCGGAGCATACCGTCTCTGCCTGTCCCGCCTGGACAGGACAACGGGCGGCCCTCACGGCCGCCATCGGACATGACCTCTCGCTGCCAGCGTTGGTTCGCGCCATGCTGGCAGGCGAACCCGGATGGACAGCGGTGCAGACCTTCTGCGAGGAGGTTGTCGCCGCGAAGGAGGAGGCCGAGCGCGTGCGGGAGTTGGAGGCGCTCGACCCCCGCCGAAGAAGACGGCTGAGGCGTCGACGAGTCGTCCATGATGACAACTTGCCGCCTTAGCCGGGGGGCTCGGGGCGGCGGCATGGGGATGCCGTCGCCCAACGAATCGAGTCCCCGAGTGGGTCGCGATGCGCTGCGTATTCTTCGCGCATCGCGACACCCTGGAGAGATGGGCCCACGCAAGCCCCGAGGGGGCCTCTGTTCGGCCCTTAGGAGCCCAAAAGCTCCAAAGAAGATGGGCCTGCCGTGAGACGCAGGCGAAACCATGCAGGACAGCGGATGAAGGCTCACGCGTACTCGCAACCCTGCATGGAGCACAGAAGAATACCGTCGGGTTTTAGTGGGTGCGAGCCCCACATACCCGTGGGGGAGTCCCCAATTCCCCCGGGATGCGTCAGGCATTTCCCGACGAAAAAAAAAAAAAAAAAAAAAAAAAAAAAAAAGGTTAGGTTAGGTTAGGTTAGGTTAGGTTAGGTTAGGTTAGGTTAGGTTAGGTTAGGTTAGGTTAGGTTAGGTTAGGTTCCCGTGTGGGGTTGCTGGTCCTCCATCGGGCGCGTCCCCCGACTGGCGGATAGGGGAACGCCTCCCAGATATGGGAGGTACCGGGGAAACCCGGCGCGGACCAAAACCAGCAGGGGGGTTGCCGCTTGGAGGCTCCTGGTACTTCTCTGCTTATCAGAGTGGACTGTGCGAGACTCCGGGTGGCAACAATGGGGGGGAGGCTTTCGGGCCGTGAGGAAGAAAACCTCGTTAAAAAATTACCAGAGGGGGTGGCGACGCCCCGCGCGGCGGGTCCGCCGGTCTTCATGGCCGGTGGGCGTTGGCTTCGGCCACCGTCGGGCAACCCGTAATCCGCACTGAGCGGACCGGGGGCCCCACGCATTGAGCGAGGGGCCGCGAGGAAGAAAACCTCTATAAAAATTACCCTAATCCCAAGTTCCGCCGCCCGGCGATGGGATGAATGGCTGGTAGGGAACCAGTCACTAGGGCGGCACAACGGGGGGGTTTTTGGGGATTAAAAATCATGAAAAGTACGCCGATGAATAAAACTACCCGGGTGGGTCCCGTTCGCGGGGAATCCCATGGTGTGTCGGACAGCCGGCACATCGGCCCCATCGTATACGGGGGGGCCAATCGACGTGACGAGGAGCAGGAGAAGTTAGGGTTAGATGTAAGTTCGGGTTTGGGGGGGAAATTCTGGAAGGACGCAGAGGGAGTAGGAGAGGGGGGAGAGAGAAGTACGAGGAGGAACGAGGACGAGGAGGCAGCGTCGTCCGATTGCAGCCTCATGACCATAGAGAGCCGGCCCAGATCAGGGTCTGGATCATCGGTGGTCATCATGACAGGCGTAAAACGACCTCGGCTGACGGAAAGTGAGGATCAGTCGACGGATGAGGAAAGGCCGGGGACTCCGGTCCCCGTGCGAGGAAGAGGGCGCCCGCCTACCCATGGGCGGTATATGGGCCTGGGTAGGGCCAGGGAAGCCCTCCGAGAGCAGAAGCGAGCCGAGGAGAGAGCCTTGGAGAAACAGAAGGCCGAGGAAGAGCTCGCTAGGGAGACCGCCGTCGCCCGCTTCCGGCGGGAGACTCGCGGAAAGGAAAAGGCAGGTTCTTCCCGGGATGGTTCTGCGAGGCCGGATGAAAAGACGGCTGCCCGGCTGCAAGAACAAGTGTTGGAGGACTTGGACCTCATCACCAAGGTGGCGACCAAGTCCTCCAACTTGAAGGGGACGTTTGTGCGTGACCTCAAAGACGCCGCAGCATCTATAAAGGAAGCGGTGACCGTGCTCGGGTCACGCACGGTTTCGGAAGAAACAAGGAAGCTGCAGGCGGACAATGCTCGCCTTCAGGATGAGATGGGCAGCCTCAGGAGGGAGCTGGCCCAACTAAGGGAGGAGATAGAGCGGGTGCGGAAACAGGGTTCCGCCCCCGCTCCCATGGATGTGACCGAGGAGGCCCCCCCTGCACCGCGGCCTCCTCAACGCCCTGGGGTCGCCCCAGCCTCGCCGTCGGTGGAGGAGATCTGCCGCACGGTAATGGTCCAGGTCGGGACGATGTTGAGTGCCCGCCTGGCCTCTCTCGAGGATAGACTCCTCCCCGAGAGGAACCTGCGGCCACCCCTGGCGTCTGATTCAAGACGAGACGGACGCTCGTATGCCGCCGCTGCCTCGGTGCCCGCTCCGGGCGCTCGCAAGTCGGTTGGAGCAAAGGCGCCCCCAGCGCCAGCACCAGTTCAGGGACCCAGCAGACAGGTGCCGTCTGCGCCGCCACAGCGCCCGCCGGGCTCCACGTCGCCGTCGGCGCAGACCGCAAAAGAGGGCCCCTCCTCTTCTTCACCACCCTCTGAGGGGAGGAAAAAGAAGAGGAAGAAGAAGAAAAAGAAGAAGAAGAAGACGGCAGAGAGCCAAGAGACTGGCCCGCCGCAGGAGCAGCGGCGATCACAGCCGCCGTCGACGGGGTGGACGCAGGTGGGCCCCAAGTCACGGCCGGACGCGAAGAGTCGCGCCCGAAAGCTCCGCACACCTCGGTCGTCAGCGGTGGTCCTGACGCTGACACCGAGGGCGGAGGAGGAGGGCGTTACTTACGCCAAGGTGATCGCCGCCGCGAAGGCGAAGATCGATGCAGCGGAGCTCGGCGCTCAGGGGGTCCGACTTCGGAAGGCGGCCACTGGGGGCCGCCTGTTCGAATTCCCCGGGGCTACCAGTGCCGAGAAGGCGGACTCCCTGGCTGCGAAACTCAGGGAGGTGCTGAGTAGCGAAGTCGTCCGGGTCTCCAGACCGATAAAATCTGTGGATCTGCGGGTCTCCGGCCTGGACGACTCCGTGATCAGCGCGGACGTGCTCGCTGCGGTTGCTGCGGCGGGAGGGTGTCCCGCCGAGCAAGTGCGGGTTGGCGAGGTTCGTAGCGGCTACGACGGGTTGGGCTCAGTGCTCGTGAATTGCCCCGTCGCAGCCGCTAAAAAGGTGGTCGCAGGAGGAAGGCTCCGGGTGGGCTGGGTGTCCGCCCAAGTCAAGCTGCTAGACGCCCGGCCTCTGATGTGCTACCGGTGCCTAGCACCGGGGCACATGGCCGTACAGTGCACAGAGGGGGTCGACCGCAGCGGGTTATGCTACCGCTGCGGTCAGCCAGGTCACAGGGCCCGCGGGTGCTCCGCTGCGCTGCGTTGCGTGGTCTGTGCAGCGGCTGGCAGGTCAGCGGAGCATCTCGTGGGCAGTAAGGCCTGCAAGACACCACCGAAGAAGGGAAAGGGCTCCAATAAGAGCCAAACGCCCAAGGCTGCCACACATTCTACGGCGGCCTCTGGTGCGGGAGCGGTCCCCATGGACGCCCAATAACGGCTCCCCAAAGGTTCTTGCAGGGTAACTTGAACCACTGCGCTAAGGCGCAAGATCTGTGGGTTCAAGAAATGCTAAAGAGGTCCGTCGATATCGGGATAATCGCTGAGCCATACCGGATCCTCCCAAGGGGCGACTGGCTGGGCGACGCGGACTCGACGGTGGCGGTGGTATTTGGTCCGAAAACTGTCCCTCCATCTTCCAGGAGGACGGCGAGGGGCCACGGCTTCGTCGCTGCGGATCTGGGGACTCTCACTGTCGTGGGGGTTTACTTTTCCCCTAATCGACCCATTGCCGACTTTGAGGCTTTCCTCCTCCGACTAACTCCCGTCGTGAATGGAGCAGCCAATCCCGTTGTGGTCGCCGGAGACTTTAACGCTAAATCCACGTGTTGGGGTTCCCCGGCGACGGACGCGAGAGGCAGAGTCATGACAGACTGGCTCACAGCCACGGGCCTGGTCGTGGCAAACAGAGGTGCCGCTAGCACGTGCGTCCGGCGGCAAGGTGAGTCAATTGTGGACCTGACCTTAGTCAGCCCATCAATTGCTTGCCGAATGAGCGGCTGGAGGGTCCTCGAAGAGGTCGAGACCCTCTCGGACCACCTTTATATAGGTTTTGACTTATTTCCTTCGTCGGATACTGGTCGCCGAACTCCATCCGGTGGCGGCCCGAGGTGGTCCCTGAGAGGTCTGGATCGAGGCCTTCTCGAGGAGGCGGCAATCGTCGCGTCGTGGGCGCCTCTTCCGTCGGACGACGTCGAGGAGTGCGCGGAGTGGCTCAATGAGGCGGCTCACAATATCTGCGACGCCTCTATGCCCCGCGTTAAACCCGTCGTGCCCAGACGCCAGACTTATTGGTGGCGCCCAGAGCTCAGACGACTCCGCGAGGATTGTGTGGCGGCCCGACGCCGATACCTGAGATACCGCAGGCGGCGGAACAGGGAAGAGGCCGACGAGGAGGCCATTTACGACGGCTACCGTCAGGCGCGGCACGCTATGCGCGAAGCCATAAAAGCGGCGAAGAAGGAGGCCTGGGAAGAGTTCCTCAACACCCTGGAACAGGACCCGTGGGGCAAGCCGTACAAATGGGTGAGGCAAAAGCTTCGCCCAGCTGCTCCACCGTTGACCCAGCATATGGAGCCGGACCTTCGTCGCTCCGTCCTCTCGGCCCTATTCCCATCTGGGGCCGAGTGGTCGCCGCCATCAATGCGACCACCTAGTGCGGAGTCAGACGATGAGGAGGATATACCGCCCGTGACGGCTGGAGAGCTGGCGGCCGCGGTTCATAAAATGAGCCTTAAAAACAAGGCTCCCGGATTAGATGGGGTCCCCGGTCGCGTCTGGGTGCTGGCAATGCGGCACATGGAGGGGCATGTACTGGAGCTCTTCACCAAGTGCCTGGTGCAGGGGCGTATCCCACGCCGGTGGAAGTCGGGGAAACTCGTTTTGCTCCGCAAGCACGGACGACCGGAGGACCAGCCGTCGGCCTATCGCCCGATCGTTTTGATCGACGAGATTTGCAAAACCATAGAGAGGGTCATCGTCAGGCGCCTCACCCAACATCTGGAAGGCACCGGCCCGAACTTGAGCGATGCTCAGTTTGGGTTCAGATCTCGTCGATCGACGATAGATGCGGTGGCGCGGATACGGAAAATCTCGGAGGAGGAGATCTCTCGGGGTAGGGTGGTGCTGGTAGTCTCGTTGGACATAACCAACGCATTTAACACCCTACCCTGGGAAACAATTAAGGAGGGACTTCAGTACCACCGAGTGCCCAGATATCTTCGCCGAACAATTGGCAACTATCTGTCGGAGCGCTCGGTGCAGTACCCAACCGAAGAGGGCTGGGAGGAGCTGGAAGTGGTCTGCGGCGTCCCGCAGGGTTCGGCTCTCGGTCCGGAACTGTGGGACATAGGATATGACCACGTGCTGCGCGGCGCCACTCTTCCAGGCGTGGAGCTCGTCGCGTATGCAGACGACACCGCGGTCGTGTGCCGCGCCAAAACACACCGCGACGCGACAATCCTGGCGACGGCGGCAGTCGCACAAGTTGTGCGAAGGATAGAAGCGTTGGGACTGAAGGTGGCGCTGAACAAATCAGAGGCCCTGTTGTTCCACGGGCCTAGAAACGCGCCTCCGCCGGACCTGGCGGTGATAGTGAGCGGGACGAGGATCCAGGTTGCGTCCACGATGACTTACCTCGGCCTGGTTCTCGACAGCCGGTGGTCATTTAAGGAACACTTCCGCCGGCTCTCAGAGAAGGTGAAGAAGTCCGCGGGAGCCCTGGCCTCGCTGCTCCCGAATCTCGGGGGTCCGAGCTTGACTTGTCGGCGTCTCTACATGGGTGTAGTTCGATCTATGGTCATGTACGGGGCGCCGATCTGGGCGGATGGCCTGCTGCCGGAGAACAGGCTGGCCCTGGGACGGCTGCAGCGAGTGATGGCGACGCGAGCAGTCCGAGGATATCGTACTATCTCTCGTGACGCATCGTGCCTCCTTGCTGGCAGCGTCCCTGGGGATTTGGACGCTCAAACCCTCGCCGATGTGTACTGGCGTGGCGCAGCGGTCCGCGCGGAGGGAAGCAACCCCCTACCGGACGCCGTACGTCGGTGGAGGGACCGAGCTAAAGAGGTGGCAGTCGAGCTCTGGGAGGAGCGACTCCTGGAGCCACAGGCGAGCGTGGATTTGGTGCAGGCTATGCGCCCAGTACTGAAAAAGTGGTTGGCAAGAAAGTACGGCGCGCTCTCGTTCCGACTCACGCAGGTGTTGACCGGACACGGCTGTTTCGGCCGTTACCTGCGTGAGATCGCGAACCGAGAGGAGAGCACGCGCTGTCACCACTGCGACGATGACCGGGACACGGCGGAGCATACCGTCTCTGCCTGTCCCGCCTGGACAGGACAACGGGCGGCCCTCACGGCCGCCATTGGACATGACCTCTCACTGCCGGCGTTGGTTCGCGCCATGCTGGCAAGTGAACCCGGATGGACAGCGGTGCAGACCTTCTGCGAAGAGGTTATCGCCGCGAAGGAGGAGGCCGAGCGCGTGCGGGAGTTGGAGGCGCTCGACCCCCGCCGAAGAAGACGGCTGAGGCGTCGACGAGTCGTCCATGATGACAACTTGCCGCCTTAGCCGGGGGGCTCGGGGCGGCGGCATGGGGATGCCGTCGCCCAACGAGTCGAGTCCCCAAGTGGGTCGCGATGCGCTGCGTATTCTTCGCGCATCGCGACACCCGGGGGAGATGGGCCCACGCAAGCCCCGAGGGGGCCTCTGTTCGGCCCTTAGGAGCCTGAAAGCTCCACAGAAGATGGGCCTGCCGTGAGACGCAGGCGAAGCAATGCAGGGCCGCGGATGAAGGCTCACGCGTGCTCGCAACCCTGCATGGAGCAAAGAAGAATACCGTCGGGTTTTAGTGGGTGCAAGCCCCACATACCCGTGGGGGAGTCCCCAATTCCCCCGGGATGCGTCAGGCATTTCCCGACGAAAAAAAAAAAAAAAAAAAAGGTTAGGTTAGGTTCCCGTGTGGGGTTGCTGGTCCCCCATCGGGCGCGTCCCCCGACTGGCGGATAGGGGAACGCCTCCCAGATATGGGAGGTACCGGGGAAACCCGGCGCGGACCAAAACCAGCAGGGGGGTTGCCGCTTGGAGGCTCCTGGTGCTTCTCTGCCTATCAGAGTGGACTGTGCGAGACTCCGGGTGGCAACAATGGGGGGGAGGCTTTCGGGCCGTGAGGAAGAAAACCTCGTTAAAAAATTACCAGAGGGGGTGGCAACGCCCCGCGCGGCGGGTCCGCCGGTCTTCATGGCCGGTGGGCACTGGCTTCGGCCACCGTCGGGCAACCCGTAATCCGCACTGAGCGGAACCGGGGGCCCCGCGCACTGAGCGAGGGGCCGCGAGGAAGAAAACCTCTATAAAAAATTACCCTAATCCCAAGTTCCGCCGCCCGGCGATGGGATGAATGGCTGGTAGGGAACCAGTCACTAGGGCGGCACACCGGGGGGGTTATGGGGATTAAAAAACAACATGCAAAGTACGCCGATAAAGAAAACTACCCGGGTGGGTCCCGTTCGCGGGGAATCCCATGGTGTGTTGGACAGCCAGCACATCGGCCCCATCGTATACGGGGGGGCCAATCGACGTGACGAGGAGAAGGAGGTAGGTTTAGGTTTAAGTTTGGGGGGGAAGTTCTGGCAGGACGCAGGAGAGGGGGGAAGCCGGACAAGGAACGAGGATGAGGAGGCAGAGTCCGACTGCAGCCTCTTGACAATCGAGAGCCGGCCCAGATCGGGTTCCGGCTCCTCGGTGGTCATGTTGGGCGTAAAACGTCCCCGCCTTACTGAGAGCGAGGATCAGTCGACGGACGAGGAGAGGCCGGGGACTCCGGTTCCCGTGCGAGGAAGAGGGCGCCCGCCTACCCACGGGCGGTATATGGGCCTGGGTAGGGCCAGGGAAGCCCTCCGAGAGCAGAAGCGAGCCGAGGAGAGAGCCTTGGAGAAACAGAAGGCCGAGGAAGAGCTCGCTAGGGAGACCGCCGTCGCCCGCTTCCGGCGGGAGACCCGTGAAAAGGAAAAGGCAGGTTCTTCCCGGGATGGTTCTACGAGGCCGGACGAAAAGACGGCTGCCCGGCTGCAAGAACAAGTGTTGGAGGACTTGGATCTCATCACCAAGGTGGCAACCAAGTCCTCCAACTTGAAGGGGACGTTTGTGCGTGACCTCAAAGACGCCGCAGCATCAATAAAGGAAGCGGTTGCAGTGCTGGGGTCACGCACAATTTCAGACGAGACGCGGAAGCTGCAGGCGGACAACGCCCGCCTGCAGGATGAAATGGGCAGCCTCCGGAGGGAGCTGGCCCAGCTAAGAGAGGAGATAGAGCGGGTGCGGAAACAGGGTTCCGCTCCCGCTCCCATGGATGTGACCGAGGAGGCCGCCCCTGCACCGCGGCCTCCTCAACGCCCTGGGGTCGCCCCAGCCTCGCCGTCGGTGGAGGAGATCTGCCGCACGGTAATGGTCCAGGTCGGGACGATGTTGAGTGCCCGCCTGGCCTCTCTAGAGGACAGACTCCTCCCCGAGAGGAATCTGCGGCCGCCCCTGGCGTCCGATAAAAGGCGCGACGGGCGCTCATACGCGGCCGCTGCCTCGGTGCCGGCTCCGGGTGCCCGGAAGGCGGCTGCAGCGAGGGCGCCCCCAGCGCCAGCACCAGCCAAGCCTGGACCTAGCGGGCAGGTGACCTCAGCACCGCCCCAGCGCCCGCCGGGTTCCGCGCCGCCGCCAGTGCGAACGGCAGAAGAGGGTCCCTCTTCTTCTACACCCTCTGAGGTGAGGAAAAAGAAGAGGAAGAAGAAGAAAAAGAAGAAGAAGAAAAAGACGGCAGAGAGCCACGAGACTGGCCCGCCACAGGGGCAACAGCAGCGGCAATCACAGCCGTCGGGGTGGACGAAAGTGGGCCCCAAATCGCGGCCGGACGCGAAGAGTCGTGCCCGTAAGCTCCGCACACCTCGGTCGTCAGCGGTGATCCTGACGCTGACACCGAGGGCGGAGGAAGAGGGCGTGACCTATGCTAAAGTGATTGCTGCTGCAAAGGCAAAAATCGATGCAGCGGAGCTCGGCACACAGGGAGTCCGACTTCGGAAGGCGGCCACTGGGGGCCGCTTGTTCGAGTTCCCTGGCACTTCCAGTGCTGAAAAGGCGGACTCTCTTGCCACAAAGCTCAGGGAGGTGCTGAGTAGCGAAGTCGTCCGGGTCACCAGACCGATAAAGTCTGTGGATCTGCGGGTCTCCGGCCTGGACGACTCCGTGGTTGGCGCTGACGTGCTCGCTGCGGTTGCTGCGGCGGGAGGGTGTCCCGCCGAGCAAGTGCGCGTCGGCGAGGTGAGGAGCGGCTACGACGGGTTGGGCTCAGTGCTCGTGAATTGCCCCGTCGCAGCCGCTAAAAAGGTGGTCGCAGGAGGAAGGCTCCGCGTGGGCTGGGTGTCCGCCCAAGTAAAGCTGCTGGACGCCCGGCCCCTGATGTGCTACCGGTGCCTAGCACCGGGGCACATGTCCGCGCAATGCAAGGAGGGGGTTGATCGCAGCGGGTTGTGCTACCGCTGCGGTCAACCGGGTCACAAAGCCCGCGGGTGCTCTGCTGCGCTACGCTGTGTGGTCTGTGCAGCGGCTGGCAGGTCAGCGGAGCATCGTGTGGGCAGCAAGGCCTGCGTCTCCCCATCCAAGGGGAAGAAGAACAAAGGGAAGTCTGGCCAGGCCCGGGCAGCCGAACAGCCTTCCACCACACCTCAGCAAGCGGAAGCGCAGCCTGAGCCAGAGGAGGTTCAAATGGCCGAAGATTAGGTATGGACCTGAACCTCCTCCAGGCGAATATCAATCACTCCGCCAGAGCTCAGGACCTCCTGTTCCAGAGCATGGCGGAGTGGTCGATCCATGTCGCCGTGGTAGCCGAGCCCTACCGCGTCCCGACCGGGGATGATTGGGTGGGCGATAGAGACGGAGTGGTGGCCATGGCGTCCCGGTCCATAGCGGGTTCCCCGGCCTTTGTAGATGTGGTCCGAGGTCGGGGATACGTCTCGGCTCTTGTCGGCGACATCACGGTGGTTGGGGTGTACTTCTCGCCGAATCGGACTCTCGCCGACTTTGAACAGCTCCTTGCTGAGGTCGGCGTCCTGATCGGCAGAAGTCGCTCCGGCCGCGTGCTTGTCGCGGGGGACCTCAACGCGAAATCTGTGGCGTGGGGGTGCCCCGCGACGGACCCGCGTGGACGAGAGTTGGAGGAATGGGCGACAGCGACTGGACTCACGGTCCTGAACCGAGGGTCGGTCAACACATGCGTGCGGCAACAGGGCGGCTCCATTGTGGACGTCACCTTCGCTGATGCCGCCCTGGCGCGCCGTGTTCGGGGCTGGGAGGTGCTGGAGAATGTGGAGACGCTGTCGGACCACCGATATGTGAGGTTCGGCGTCTCCGCGTCTCCGGCTATCCCGAGCGGCCAAAACCGACCCTCGCGAGAGGACGGCCCTCGATGGTCGCTGTCGCGTATGGACCGGGATTTCCTGGTTGAGGTTGCCCTCGTGGAGGCGTGGTTCTCTGCGCCGCGAGAGGGCAACCTGGGTGAGGTTGAGGAGGAGGTGGCGCGTCTCGGCGCGGCGATGTCGCGGGTCTGCGACGGGGCCATGCCCAGAGTTCGCTCTGTCCCCTTGAGGCGAGGGGTGTATTGGTGGTCCGAAGAGCTCACGCTGCTGCGCGGATCCTGCGTGGCGGCGAGACGCCAATACACCCGGTGCCGCCGGCGGAGAATACGGGACCAGGCCGAGGAGGAGAGGCTTTACTCCCTTTACAGGGACGCAGTCAGGTCGCTGCGCGTGGCCATCGGCGTGGCCAGAGATCGGGCGGACGACGAGATGCTGGCGACTCTGGATGGGGACCCATTTGGAAGGCCCTACAAGGCTGTCCGGAAGAAGCTCCGGCCTTGGGCCCCTCCTATTACACGGAGTCTCCAGCCTCTCGTCGTAGAGTCGGTGGTCGCGGTCCTGTTCCCTAACAGAGCCGAACGCGAGGTGCCTCGCATGGCTCCCATCGCTGTGGAGGGAGACCCGAGTCCGGGCGTGCCCCCGATCACAGGGGGAGAGTTGAGGGCGGCGGTGCTGCGCATGCGCGCCAAGAACACCGCCCCAGGCCCCGACGGCATCCCTGGCCGCGCTTGGGCCTTAGCCTTGGGGCCACTTGAACCGTGGGTTCGAGCTGTGTTTGATGCCTGTCTTGGGCAGGGCCAGTTTCCGGGAGAATGGAAGAAGGGGAGACTGGTCCTGCTCCGGAAGGACGGTCGCCCGGCACACGAGCCGTCGGCGTACCGGCCGATTGTGTTGCTGGACGAGGCGAGCAAGCTCTTCGAGCGGGTCATCGCTGCTCGCCTCGTCCACCACTTGGAGACGGTAGGGCCGGACCTTAGTGCCAACCAGTTCGGCTTCCGCAGGGGCAGGTCCACTGTAGACGCGATAGCGCAGGTGAGGGCCCTAGCGGATAGCGCGGTGTCCCAGGGCGAGGTGTTAGTGGCGGTGTCTCTTGACATCGCCAACGCCTTTAACACCTTGCCCTGGAACTGCATCAGGGAGGCGCTGAGGTACCACGCGTTCCCTCTTTACCTCCAGAGGATCGTGGCGGCCTACCTCTCCGAGCGATCGGTCGGGTACCCTACCAGCGGAGGTTGGTCGGAGAAGACCATGTCGTGCGGTGTTCCACAGGGATCGGTTCTTGGACCACTCCTGTGGAACATCGGGTACGACTGGGTTTTGCGCGGAGCCGTCTTGTCCTGCGTGAATGTAGTATGCTACGCAGACGACACACTTGTGACGGCTCGCGGCAGAACATTCCGCGAGGCTCGGATTAGAGCCACGGCTGGTGTGGCCCATGTCGTGGGCAGGATTCGGCATCTTGGTCTGGAGGTGGCCTTACACAAATCCGAGGCCCTGTGTTTCCATGGGCCTCGGAGAGCGCCTCCTGCGCGTTCCGAATTGGTGGTGGGAGGCACGTCCATCGGCTTCGAGCGTACGATGAAGTACCTAGGAATCGTCCTCGACAGCCGATGGACGTTCGAGGAGCACTTCCGGCGACTGGTCCCGAAGCTCGTGGGAGCCGCTGGAGCCCTGAGTCGGCTCCTGCCGAACTTGGGTGGACCGAGCTCACGGTGTCGCCGCCTGTACACGGGCGTGGTGCGATCCATGGCGCTCTACGGAGCGCCGATTTGGTCGGACACTCTGACCCCCCAAACCCGGGCCCTGCTGCGGAGGCCGCAGAGGGTCATGGCGGTCAGAGTGATACGGGGGTATCGCACCATCTCGTGCGAGGCGGCCTGCGTGTTGGCGGGCACACCGCCCTGGGATTTAGACGCCGAAGTGCTCTCTGGAGCGTACTGGCGGAGGGTGGATGCCCGAATTCGGGGGGAACACCCTGCGCCGGTGCAGGATCGTGCGTGGCGGCAGGCGGCGGAGGCCGATCTCGTCGCTCATTGGCGGGAGCGGCTTCTGGCGCCATCGGCCGGCATCCGCACGATAGAGGCGATCCGACCCGTCCTTGAGCTCTGGACGGGCCGGAAGCACGGGGTCCTCTCTTACCACCTTGTGCAGGTCCTCTCGGGGCACGGTTGCTTCGGGAGGTACCTGTGCAGGGTCGCGAGAAGAGAGCCCACTGAGGAGTGCCACGAGTGCGGCCACGCTGAGGACACAGCGCAGCACACGCTGGAGTCATGCGTGCAGTGGGTGACACAGCGCGCCGCACTCGTGGCTGTAGTGGGGCCTGACCTCTCGCTGCCCACCGTCGTTCACGCCATGGTGAGCAGCGAGACGTCCTGGAACGCCGTCGCCTCCTTTTGCGAGGAGGTGATGACGCAAAAGGAGGCAGCGGAACGGGCGCGGGAGGACGACGCAGCCGCGGACCCTCTCCGCCGCCGCAGAGCAGGACGCAGGCGGCGTGCTCACGACCGCCGTCTGCCGCCCTAGCGAGGAGCTCCGGGCGATGGGTTGGAGGTCTCCATCGCCCGTCGAGGTACGTCCTCGGGTCAGGAGGCGCACCAACATGTTCCTGGTGCGCCTCAGACGGAGTAAGGGGACCTAGATGAGTCCCCGCCGTGGAGGGTCTGCTCTGGCGGACGCCGCTGGCTGGGTCGCGGACGATTGCGCGAGTGTTCCCGTGACCCAGCCACCAGGCGACGCGTTGGAACATCGGTGGGTTTTAGTGGGTATTATAAATCGGGGCCGTCATGCCCCGTCGAGTCCCACACTACCTTCCGGAAGCATTGCAGTCCGCTGCAAGGCTTCCGGAAGGTGTGCGTAAATGCATTTCCCATCGAAAAAAAAAAAAAAAAAAAAAAAAAAAAAAAAAAAAAAAAAAAAAAAAAAAAAAAAAAGGTTAGGTTAGGTTAGGTTAGGTTAGGTTGGGGGCGATACCGGTTCCTCCTCGTTGGTGCCCCTGGGCGCCTGGGTGCGCCGCCCCGCCCTTTACACGGGTCGAGGCACCCAGGATGGCTGATCACCGGTCTTTCCTATCTTTCTTCTCTTTTTGTAGCATACTCTTCTTTTGTATTATTTTATTTTTGTTTCGCTATCTTTCACCACCTTTTCTTCACTATCTTTCACTTTTTGTTACATTCTTCTTTACACTATTGTGTGTTTGCGTGTGTATTTCTGTGAGTGTTTGTGCGACGGATGGGCCCGTGGGCCCCGAACCCTAAGCTGGTAGCGTCCGGCGATGGGGTGCATTGCGAGTGGGCGACTACGCAACGAGGACGCGGGGCAGAATCACCCCTAAATGATCAATAAAATTATGGAAGGTTGCAACGACAAAAATATTCCCCGGGCGGGTCCCAACTCAGTTGGGGAATCCCGCACCCCCTCAGAGGAGGGGGTCTGGCCCACGTATACGGGGGGCGCCACCGCTGCAAGGAAGGAGAGTAGGAAAAATAACGACTTTGGCAATGTTTCACTGGACAATGAAAGGCTATCCGATTTGGCTGCTATGACGACGGCGAGTGAGGGTTCTCGGGCAGGTACACCTGTCTCCACCCGCTCGAAATTTTACCGGAGAGGAGGAAGTGGGAGCGGAGACAGCGGTGATGAGTCCACCGTCTCCCGAAACATTGACATTGAGAAGGAGAAGACCAGGGCCACTTACCGGCGCAAAAGGCGTGGAAGTGAGATAGAGGACAGTCCTGAAAAGGACAGAGGAGCGGCACAGAAGCCCTCCTCGAAACGTGGTAGAGGGAGACCTCCCACGACCGGGAAATACGTCGGCTTAGCCAGGGCCAAAAAGGAGTATAATGACGAACTCTTGAGGTCAATTCAGATAGAGGCCGAACGAGAAATACTAGAGGCCGGGAAAAGAGTACCGGTGGTACGGATTCCCCGAATGTCGGGGAACTCCAGCGGCTCCGACGTGACCGTGTTGGAGGAGAGGGAAGTCACGGCAGCCTCTGTGGGCGCCGCGATCGCAGAAAGTCTTGGGGCCATTGATAGCGTGGCCCAGAAGTCCAAGAACCTGAAAGGGACTTCTGTTGCGACGCTCAAAAAAGCGACCAAGGCTCTAAGTGATGCTTTCTCGGTCATATTGGATAGAACGGCGTCGGACGAGAAGAAAGTCTTGGAGGCGGCGAACGCGCGCCTCTCCAAGGAACTCGCAGAAATGAAGGTGGAACTGGAGGCCGTCAAGCGCAAGTTGGCTGATGCTCAGCCACGGCCCGCTCCCATTTCCAAGGAGCTGGATGTGGAAGAGCTGTTACAGCGAGCGGTGCGCGAGGCGGTCTCGGTGACCAGTGCCCGGCTAGACGCGCGAATAGAGGGTCTCGAGGCCCGTCTCCTTCCGGAGCCACGCCTGAGGCCTCCTCTAGCCGCGGACAGAATACGCGACGAAGCCCGAGATGCAACACCATCAACGTCGAAGGCAAAAGAGAGGATTCCTGAGCCGGAACCTGCGGTGTCGACTCTGTCGCCTCCGCTCAATCCCGGGCCGTCTCCGAAACAAAAGAAAAAGAGAGTCAAAAAGTCGGCCGCAGCCGCAGAAGCGGCGGCCGCTAGGCGCGACGCTGCCCCATCTACGGCTGCGAAAGGACCAAATTCGGCCGAGCAATGGTCGGAAGTGGTCAAAAGAGGAGGAAAGAAGCAAGGTAGGGCAGAAGGAAAGAAGGAGGAGCCCAAGAATGGGCGGAAAGAGAAGAAGAGGAAGAGGAAAAAGAGAGGTGGTCTTCGCGCTCCGAAGACAGCTGCGGTAGTTGTGACGCTACTGCCGGACGCGGAGAAGAGGGGTGTGACGTACAAGTCCATCATGGACAAAGCCAAGCAGCACGTCGACATCACCACCCTCGAGATACCGGCGGTGAAGTTTAAACAGGCCGTGACCGGGGCCCGCATGTACGAGGTCTCGGGAACGGCCTGCAAGGAGAAGGCCGACGCCCTCGCGGGCAAACTTAAAGAAGTACTCGGTGAGGAGGACGTCCGCGTGTCTAGGCCACAGAAGTGCGCCGAGCTACGCATAACCGGCATGGACGACTCCGCCACTGCGACAGAGATCGCCGCGGCCATCGCAAGATGTGGTGGTTGCTGCCCGGCTGAAGAGGTCAGAGTTGGAGAAATCCGGGTCGATCGGAGTGGACGCGGCTCGGCCTGGGTGAAGTGCCCGGTCGAGGCCGCAAAGTGCTTGACAGCGCCGGGTGCCAAGCTCTACGTCGGATGGACCGTGGTGCGCGTGACACTCCTGTCGACGCGCACCATGCGGTGCTATAGATGTTACGAGGCGGGACATACCAGAGCGAAGTGCCCCTCGGAAGTCGATCGCGGAGACCTCTGTTTCCGGTGTGGTCAGCCCGGCCATGCGGTCAAGGACTGCAGCAACCCACCTCACTGCGCGGTTTGTGCGGCGAACGGTAGAAAGGCGGACCACGTCGTAGGGAGCAAACCCTGCAAGATACCGCCGAAGAAGGGAAAGGGCTCCAATAAGAGCCAAACGCCCAAGGCTGCCACACCATCTACGGCGGCCTCTGGTGCGGGAGAGGCCCCCATGGACGCCCAATAACGGCTCCCCAAAGGTTCTTGCAGGGTAACTTGAACCACAGCGCTCAGGCGCAAGATCTGTGGGTTCAAGAAATGCTGAAGAGGTCCGTCGATATCGGGATAATCGCTGAGCCATACCGGATCCTCCCAAGGGGCGACTGGCTGGGCGACGCGGACTCGACGGTGGCGGTGGTATTTGGTCCGAAAACTGTCTCTCCATGTTCCAGGAGGACGGCGAGGGGCCACGGCTTCGTCGCTGCGGATCTGGGGTCTCTCACTGTCGTGGGGGTCTACTTTTCCCCTAATCGACCCATCGCCGATTTTGAGGCTTTCCTCCTCCGACTAACATCCGTCGTGAATGGAGCAGCCAATCCCGTTGTTGTCGCCGGAGACTTTAACGCCAAGTCCACGCGTTGGGGTTCCCCGGCGACGGACGCGAGAGGCAGAGTTATGACGGACTGGCTCACAGCCACGGGCCTGGTCGTGGCAAACATAGGTGCCGCTAGCACGTGCGTCCGGCGGCAAGGTGAGTCAATTGTGGACCTGACCTTAGTCAGCCCATCAATTGCTCGCCGAATGAGCGGCTGGAGGGTCCTCGAAGAGGTCGAGACCCTCTCGGACCACCTTTACATAGGTTTCGACTTATCTCCTTCGTCGGATACTGGTCGCCGAACTCCATCCGGTGGCGGCCCAAGGTGGTCCCTGAGAGGTCTGGATCGTAACCTTCTCGAGGAGGCGGCAATCGTCGCGTCGTGGGCGCCTCTTCCGTCGGACGACGTCGAGGAGTGCGCGGAGTGGCTCAACGAGGCGGCTCGCAATATCTGCGACGCCTCTATGCCCCGCGCTGGACCCGTCGTGCCCAGACGCCAGACTTATTGGTGGCGCCCAGAGCTCAGACGACTCCGCGAGGATTGTGTGGCGGCCCGACGCCGATACCTGAGATACCGCAGGCGGCGGAACAGGGAAGAGGCCGAAGAGGAGGCCATTTACGACGGCTACCGTCAGGCGCGGCACGCTATGCGCGAAGCCATAAAAGCGGCAAAGAAAGAGGCCTGGGAAGAGTTCCTCAACACCCTGGAACAGGATCCGTGGGGCAAGCCGTACAAATGGGTGAGGCAAAAGCTTCGCCCAGCTGCCCCACCGCTGACCCAGCATATGGAGCCGGACCTTCGTCGCTCCGTACTCTCGGCCCTATTCCCATCTGGGGTCGAGTGGTCGCCGCCATTAATGCGACCACCTAGTGCGGAGTCAGACGATGAGGAGGATATACCGCCCGTGACGGCTGGAGAGCTGGCGGCCGCGGTTCATAAAATGAGCCTTAAAAACAAGGCTCCCGGATTAGATGGGGTCCCCGGTCGCGTCTGGGTGCTGGCAATGCGGCGCATGGAGGGGCATGTACTGGAGCTCTTCACCAAGTGCCTGGTGCAGGGGCGTATCCCACGCCGATGGAAGTCGGGGAAGCTCGTTTTGCTCCGCAAGCACGGACGACCGGAGGACCAGCCGTCAGCCTACCGCCCAATCGTCTTGATCGACGAGATTTGCAAAACCCTAGAGAGGGTCATCGTCAGGCGCCTCACCCAACATCTGGAAGGCGCCGGCCCGAACTTGAGCGATGCTCAGTTTGGGTTCAGATCTCGTCGATCGACGATAGATGCGGTGGCACGGATACGGCGAATCTCGGAGGAGGAGATCTCCCGGGGTGGGGTGGTGCTGGTAGTCTCGTTGGACATAACCAACGCATTTAACACCCTGCCCTGGGAAACAATTAAGGAGGGACTTCGGTACCACCGAGTGCCCAGATATCTTCGCCGAACAATCGGCAACTATCTGTCGGAGCGCTCGGTGCAGTACCCAACCGAAGAGGGCTGGGAGGAGCTGCAAGTAGTCTGCGGCGTCCCACAGGGTTCGGCTCTCGGTCCGGAACTGTGGGACATAGGATATGACCACGTGCTGCGCGGCGCCACTCTTCCAGGCGTGGAGCTCGTCGCGTATGCAGACGACACCGCGGTCGTGTGCCGCGCCAAAACGCACCGCGAGGCGACAATCCTGGCGACGGCGGCAGTCGCACAAGTTGTGCGAAGAATCCAGTCGTTGGGACTGATGGTGGCGCTGAATAAATCAGAGGCCCTGTTGTTCCACGGGCCTAGAAACGCGCCTCCGCCGGACCTGGCGGTGGTAGTGAGCGGGACGAGGATCCAGGTTGCGTCCACGATGACCTACCTCGGCCTGGTTCTCGACAGCCGGTGGTCATTTAAGGAACACTTCCGCCGGCTGTCAGAGAAGGTGAAGAAGTCCGCGGGAGCCTTGGCCTCGCTGCTCCCGAATCTCGGGGGCCCGAGCTTGACTTGTCGGCGTCTCTACATGGGTGTAGTTCGATCTATGGTCATGTACGGGGCGCCGATCTGGGCGGATGGCCTGCTGCCGGAGAACAGGCTGGCCCTGGGACGGCTGCAGCGGGTGATGGCGACGCGAGCAGTCCGAGGATATCGTACTATCTCTCGTGACGCATCGTGCCTCCTTGCTGGCAGCGTCCCTTGGGATTTGGACGCTCAAACCCTCGCCGATGTGTACTGGCGTGGCGCAGCGGTCCGCGCGGAGGGAAGCAACCCCCTACCAGACGCCGTACGTCGGTGGAGGGACCGTGCTAAAGAGGTGGCAGTCGAGCTCTGGAAGGAGCGACTCCTGGAGCCACAGGCGAGCGTGGACTTGGTGCAGGCTATCCGCCCAGTACTGAAAGAGTGGTTAGCAAGAAAGTACGGCGCGCTCTCGTTCCGACTCACGCAGGTGTTGACCGGACACGGCTGTTTCGGCCGTTACCTGTGTGAGATCGCGAACCGAGAGGAGAGTACGCGCTGTCACCACTGCGACGATGACCGGGACACGGCGGAGCATACCGTCTCTGCCTGTCCCGCCTGGACAGGACAACGGGCGGCCCTCACGGCCGCCATCGGACATGACCTCTCGCTGCCAGCGTTGGTTCGCGCCATGCTGGCAGGCGAACCCGGATGGACAGCGGTGCAGACCTTCTGCGAGGAGGTTGTCGCCGCAAAGGAGGAGGCCGAGCGCGTGCGGGAGTTGGAGGCGCTCGACCCCCGCCGAAGAAGACGGCTGAGGCGTCGACGAGTCGTCCATGATGACAACTTGCCGCCTTAGCCGGGGGGCTCGGGGCGGCGGCATGGGGATGCCGTCGCCCAACGAATCGAGTCCCCGAGTGGGTCGCGATGCGCTGCGTATTCTTCGCGCATCGCGACACCCTGGAGAGATGGGCCCACGCAAGCCCCGAGGGGGCCTCTGTTCGGCCCTTAGGAGCCCAAAAGCTCCAAAGAAGATGGGCCTGCCGTGAGACGCAGGCGAAACCATGCAGGACAGCGGATGAAGGCTCACGCGTACTCGCAACCCTGCATGGAGCACAGAAGAATACCGTCGGGTTTTAGTGGGTGCGAGCCCCACATACCCGTGGGGGAGTCCCCAATTCCCCCGGGATGCGTCAGGCATTTCCCGACGAAAAAAAAAAAAAAAAAAAAAAAAAAAAAAAAGGTTAGGTTAGGTTAGGTTAGGTTAGGGGGCGATACCGGTTCCTCCTCGTTGGTGCCCCTGGGCGCCTGGGTGCGCCGCCCCGCCCTTTACACGGGGCGAGGCACCCAGGATGGCTGATCACCGGTCTTTCCTATCTTTCTTCTCTTTTTGTAGCATACTCTTCTTTTGTATTATTTTATTTTTGTTTCGCTATCTTTCACCACCTTTTCTTCACTATCTTTCACTTTTTGTTACATTCTTCTTTACACTATTGTGTGTTTGCGTGTGTATTTCTGTGAGTGTTTGTGCGACGGATGGGCCCGTGGGCCCCGAACCCTAAGCTGGTAGCGTCCGGCGATGGGGTGCATTGCGAGTGGGCGACTACGCAACGAGGACGCGGGGCAGAATCACCCCTAAATGATCAATAAAATTATGGAAGGTTGCAACGACAAAAATATTCCCCGGGCGGGTCCCAACTCAGTTGGGGAATCCCGCACCCCCTCAGAGGAGGGGGTCTGGCCCACGTATACGGGGGGCGCCACCGCTGCAAGAAAGGAGAATAGGAAAAATAACGACTTTGGCAATGTTACACTGGACGATGAGAGGCAATCCGATTTGGCTACTATGACGACGGCGAGTGAGGGTTCGCGGGCAGGTACACCTGTCTCCACCCGCTCAAAATTTTACAGGAGATTAGGAAGTGGGAGCGGAGACAGCGGTGACGAGTCCACCGTCTCCCGAAACTTTGACATTGAGAAGGAGAAGACCAGGGCCACTTACAGGCGCAAAAGGCGCGGAAGTGAGATAGAGGACAGTCCTGAAAAGGACAGAGGAGCGGCTCAGAAGCCCTCCTCAAAACGTGGTAGAGGGAGACCTCCCACGACCGGAAAGTACGTTGGCTTAGCCAGGGCCAAAAAGGAGTATAATGACGAACTCTTGAGGTCCATCCAGATTGAGGCCGAACGAGAAATACTAGAGGCCGGGAAAAGAGTCCCAGTAGTGCGGATTCCCCGAATGTCGGGGAACTCCAGCGGCTCCGATGTGGCCGTGTTGGAGGAAAGGGAAATCACGGCGGCCTCTGTGGGCGCCGCGATTGCGGAAAGCCTTGGGGCCATTGATAGCGTGGCCCAGAAGTCCAAGAACCTGAAAGGGACTTCTGTTGCGACGCTCAAAAAAGCGACCAAGGCTCTAAGTGATGCTTTCTCGGTCATATTGGACAGAACGGCGTCGGACGAGAAGAAAGCCTTGGAGGCGGCAAACGCGCGCCTCTCCAAGGAACTCGCAGAAATGAAGGTGGAACTGGAGGCCGTCAAGCGCAAGTTGGCTGACGCCCAGCCACGGCCCGCTCCCATTTCCAAGGAGCTGGATGTGGAAGAGCTGCTACAGCGAGCGGTGCGCGAGGCGGTCTCGGTGACCAGTGCCCGGCTAGACGCGCGAATAGAGGGTCTCGAGGCCCGTCTCCTTCCGGAGCCACGCCTGAGGCCTCCTCTAGCCGCGGACAGAATACGCGACGAAGCCCGAGATGCAACACCATCGACGTCGAAGGCAAAAGAGAGGACTCCTGAGCCGGAGCCCGCGGTGTCGACTCTGTCGCCTCCGCTCAATCCCGGGCCGGCTCTGAAACAAAAGAAAAAGAGAGTCAAAAAGTCGGCCGCAGCCGCAGAGGCGGCAGCCGCTAGGCGCGACGCTGCCCCATCTGCGGCTGCGAAGGGACCAAATTCGGCCGAACAATGGTCGGAAGTGGTCAAGAGAGGAGGAAAAAAGCAAGGTAGCGCAGAAGGAAAGAAGGAGGAGCCCAAGAATGGGCAGAAAAAGAAAAAGAGGAAGAGGAAAAAGAGAGGTGGTCTTCGCGCTCCGAAGACAGCTGCTGTAGTTGTGACGCTACTGCCGGACGCGGAGAAGAGGGGTGTGACGTATAAGTCCATCATGGACAAAGCCAAGCGGCACGTCGACATCGCCACCCTCGAGATACCGGCGGTGAAGTTTAAACAGGCCGTGACCGGGGCCCGCATGTACGAGGTCTCGGGAACGGCCTGCAAGGAGAAGGCCGACGCCCTCGCGGGCAAACTCAAGGAAGTACTCGGTGAGGAGGACGTCCGCGTATCTAGGCCACAGAAGTGCGCCGAGTTACGAATAACCGGCATGGACGACTCCGCCACTGCGACAGAGATCGCCGCGGCCGTCGCAAGATGCGGTTGCTGCCCGTCCGATGAGGTGAGAGTAGGAGAAATCCGGGTTGATCGGAGGGGACGCGGCTCGGCCTGGGTGAAGTGCCCGGTCGAGGCCGCAAAGGGCTTGACAGCGCCGGGAGTCAAGCTCTACGTTGGTTGGACCGTGGTGCGCGTGACACTCCTGTCGACGCGCACCATGCGGTGCTATAGATGTCACGAGGCGGGACATACCATAGCGAAGTGCCCCTCGGAAGTCGACCGCGGAGACCTCTGCTTCCGGTGTGGTCAAACCGGCCATGTGGTCAAAGTTTGCGGCAACCCACCTCACTGCGCGGTCTGTGCGGCGAACGGTGGGAAGGCGGATCACGTCGTAGGAAGCAAACCCTGCAAGACACCGCCGAAGAAGGGAAAGGGCTCCAATAAGAGCCAAACGCCCAAGGCTGCCACACCATCTACGGCGGCCTCTGGTGCGGGAGCGACCCCCATGGACGCCCAATAACGGCTCCCCAAAGGTTCTTGCAGGGTAACTTGAACCACAGCGCTCAAGCGCAAGATCTGTGGGTTCAAGAAATGCTGAAGAGGTCCGTCGATATCGGAATAATCGCTGAGCCATACCGGATCCTCCCAAGGGGCGACTGGCTGGGCGACGCGGACTCGACGGTGGCGGTGGTATTTGGTCCGAAAACTGTCCCTCCATCTTCCAGGAGGACGGCGAGGGGCCACGGCTTCGTTGCTGCGGATCTGGGGACTCTCACTGTCGTGGGGGTCTACTTTTCCCCTAATCGACCCATCGCCGACTTTGAGGCTTTCCTCCTCCGACTAACACCCGTCGTGAATGGAGCAGCCAATCCCGTTGTTGTCGCCGGAGACTTTAACGCCAAATCCACGCGTTGGGGTTCTCCGGCGACGGACGCGAGAGGCAGAGTCATGACAGACTGGCTCACAGCCACGGGCCTGGTCGTGGCAAACAGAGGTGCCGCTAGCACGTGCGTCCGGCGGCAAGGTGAGTCAATTGTGGACCTGACCTTAGTCAGCCCATCAATTGCTCGCCGAATGAGCGGCTGGAGGGTCCTCGAAGAGGTCGAGACCCTCTCGGACCACCTTTATATAGGTTTCGACCTAACTCCTTCGTCGGATACTGGTCGCCGAACTCCATCCGGTGGCGGCCCAAGGTGGTCCCTGAGAGGTCTGGATCGAGACCTTCTCGAGGAGGCGGCAATCGTCGCGTCGTGGGCGCCTCTTCCGTCGGATGACGTCGAGGAGTGCGCGGAGTGGCTCAACGAGGCGGCTCGCAATATCTGCGACGCCTCTATGCCCCGCGTTAAATCCGTCGTGCCCAGACGCCAGACTTATTGGTGGCGCCCAGAGCTCAGACGACTCCGCGAGGGTTGTGTGGCGGCCCGACGCCGATACCAGAGATACCGCAGGCGGCGGTACAGGGAAGAGGCCGACGAGGAGGCCATTTACGACGGCTACCGGCAGGCGCGGCACGCTATGCGCGAAGCGATAAAAGCGGCGAAGAAGGAGGCCTGGGAAGAGTTCCTCAACACCCTGGAACAGGACCCGTGGGGCAAGCCGTACAAATGGGTGAGGCAAAAGCTTCGCCCAGCTGCCCCACCGCTGACCCAGCATATGGAGCTGGACCTTCGTCGCTCCGTACTCTCGACCCTGTTTCCGTCTGGGGCCGAGTGGTCGCCGCCATCAATGCGACCACCTAGTGCGGAGCCAGACGATGAAGAAGACATACCGCCCGTGACGGCTGGAGAGCTGGCGGCCGCAGTTCATAAAATGAGCCTTAAAAACAAGGCTCCCGGATTGGATGGGGTCCCCGGTCGCGTCTGGGTGCTGGCAATGCGGCATATGGAGGAGCATGTACGGGAGCTCTTCACCAAGTGCCTGGTGCAGGGGCGTATCCCACGCCGGTGGAAGTCCGGGAAGCTCGTTTTGCTCCGCAAGCACAGACGACCGGAGGACCAGCCGTCGGCCTACCGCCCGATCGTCTTGATCGACGAGATCTGCAAAACCATAGAGAGGGTCATCGTCAGGCGCCTCACCCAACATCTTGAAGGCGCCGGCCCGAACTTGAGCGATGCTCAGTTTGGGTTCAGATCTCGTCGATCGACGATAGATGCGGTGGCACGGATACGGCGAATCTCGGAGGAGGAGATCTCCCGGGGTGGGGTGGTGCTGGTAGTCTCGTTGGACATAACCAACGCATTTAACACCCTGCCCTGGGAAACAATAAAGGAGGGACTTCGGTACCACCGAGTGCCCAGATATCTTCGCCGAACAATTGGCAACTATCTGTCGGAGCGCTCGGTGCAGTACCCAACCGAAGAGGGCTGGGAGGAGCTGCAAGTAGTCTGCGGCGTCCCACAGGGTTCGGCTCTCGGTCCGGAACTGTGGGACATAGGATATGACCACGTGCTGCGCGGCGCCACTCTTCCAGGCGTGGAGCTCGTCGCGTATGCAGACGACACCGCGGTCGTGTGCCGCGCCAAAACGCACCGCGAGGCGACAATCCTGGCGACGGCGGCAGTCGCACAAGTTGTGCGAAGAATCCAGTCGTTGGGACTGATGGTGGCGCTGAATAAATCAGAGGCCCTGTTGTTCCACGGGCCTAGAAACGCGCCTCCGCCGGACCTGGCGGTGGTAGTGAGCGGGACGAGGATCCAGGTTGCGTCCACGATGACCTACCTCGGCCTGGTTCTCGACAGCCGGTGGTCATTTAAGGAACACTTCCGCCGGCTGTCAGAGAAGGTGAAGAAGTCCGCGGGAGCCTTGGCCTCGCTGCTCCCGAATCTCGGGGGCCCGAGCTTGACTTGTCGGCGTCTCTACATGGGTGTAGTTCGATCTATGGTCATGTACGGGGCGCCGATCTGGGCGGATGGCCTGCTGCCGGAGAACAGGCTGGCCCTGGGACGGCTGCAGCGGGTGATGGCGACGCGAGCAGTCCGAGGATATCGTACTATCTCTCGTGACGCATCGTGCCTCCTTGCTGGCAGCGTCCCTTGGGATTTGGACGCTCAAACCCTCGCCGATGTGTACTGGCGTGGCGCAGCGGTCCGCGCGGAGGGAAGCAACCCCCTACCAGACGCCGTACGTCGGTGGAGGGACCGTGCTAAAGAGGTGGCAGTCGAGCTCTGGAAGGAGCGACTCCTGGAGCCACAGGCGAGCGTGGACTTGGTGCAGGCTATCCGCCCAGTACTGAAAGAGTGGTTAGCAAGAAAGTACGGCGCGCTCTCGTTCCGACTCACGCAGGTGTTGACCGGACACGGCTGTTTCGGCCGTTACCTGTGTGAGATCGCGAACCGAGAGGAGAGTACGCGCTGTCACCACTGCGACGATGACCGGGACACGGCGGAGCATACCGTCACTGCCTGTCCTGCCTGGACAGGACAACGGGCGGCCCTCACGGCCGCCATTGGACATGACCTCTCGCTGCCAGCGTTGGTTCGCGCCATGCTGGCAGGCGAACCCGGATGGACAGCGGTGCAGACCTTCTGCGAGGAGGTTGTCGCCGCGAAGGAGGAGGCCGAGCGCGTGCGGGAGTTGGAGGCGCTCGACCCCCGCCGAAGAAGACGGCTGAGGCGTCGACGAGTCGTCCATGATGACAACTTGCCGCCTTAGCCGGGGGGCTCGGGGCGGCGGCATGGGGATGCCGTCGCCCAACGAATCGAGTCCCCGAGTGGGTCGCGATGCGCTGCGTATTCTTCGCGCATCGCGACACCCTGGAGAGATGGGCCCACGCAAGCCCCGAGGGGGCCTCTGTTCGGCCCTTAGGAGCCCAAAAGCTCCAAAGAAGATGGGCCTGCCGTGAGACGCAGGCGAAGCCATGCAGGACAGCGGATGAAGGCTCACGCGTACTCGCAACCCTGCATGGAGCACAGAAGAATACCGTCGGGTTTTAGTGGGTGCAAGCCCCACATACCCGTGGGGGAGTCCCCAATTCCCCCGGGATGCGTCAGGCATTTCCCGACGAAAAAAAAAAAAAAAAAAAAAAAAGGTTAGGTTAGGTTAGGTTAGGTTAGGTTAGGTTAGGTTAGGTTAGGTTTTTTTTTTTTTTTTTTTTTTTATATATAATGCTATATCTCCACAGACGCTTGGTCCGTGCTCTTTTTAACCATTGTGTTAATATAATATTTTTGAACAATTTAAGTATCTCTCACTTCACTCCTTTTAACAAATAGTCTTAATCTAACGCAGCATTATTATACAACTAATTAAAATTATGCTAAGGTGTATATTCTAAATTTTTTTTTTTTTTTTTTTTTTTTTTTTTTTCATAATATATCAAAGATCGTAATTCTTTTTTTTTTTTTTTTTTTTTATTTATTTTTATTTTTATTTTTGTTTTTTTTTTTTAATTTTTTTTAATTTTTTTTTTATTATTATTTTTTTTTTTTTTTAATTTTTTTTTTAATATATATGAGTAAACAATACTTCCGTTATTTACATTACATGCTCAATGACATTTAATACTACAGCCAGTTATTGCTTAGTTGTTAGCTTAATCTATTGTATTTATTTACCATTTAGTCCACCTTGACTGTTACTAAGTTACGTGCCACTGTCTCGTTCCCGTCACGAATGGCCATCTTGATGTTATAGTCCCGTATGTCCAGAGGCGTGGCTCCTTTAGCTTTTAGGATGAACTGCGCGATCGCGTCACTATTGTCGTCAGTGTAGTATGTACAGCTGGTGGTATGCCGTGTTACCGCGACGATCGCGTGGGGAACTTCGTCATGGATGCCGTCTTTCACTTGCTTTGCACGCACGATTACCACCGCCTCGAAAGTCAATCCCTGGGCTTCGTGTATTGTGTGCACACGTGATCCGAGTCCCGTACCATACCCTTGGGCTTTTAGACTTGTCTTTTCCTTTTGGGTATGGGTTAGATACAGGGTATTGCTTGTATTCTTAGGGATGTTCGCATCAGTGTATCTCTTCAGCTCCAAGGATCGAATCTGGCTTTTGGACGTATATATGCCGTCATATACCTCTCGGAGGGCATATGCCACGTCCATTGGGTTTCTGTGCGTGCAGCGATGCTCCTCTCTGTCCTTGATGACTGCACTGAAGGCAGGGTAGAAAAGTTTGAATGCATTATTGCGGTCGATAAAAGGCACCTGGTTGGTATCCCCGATCAAGAGGGTTTCGGCTGAGCCTGCCAGCTTGGTTGCCATGACAATTGCTCCGAAATGGTTCATGGGGGCCTCGTCTATTATTAATCGACTGCATTTTCCATTGTAGGGCCCTCCAAAACCATTTACTAGCACTGAGGCCATGGTGCGAATTTTCGTTTTGGCGCACTGCCCAAGCTGTGACTCCAGCTTTCCCCTTAGATCGTGTACTGCCTCTGTGGTTTGTGTTACCACCACATCTCGGTTCTTGTCGAAATTCCTGACTATGTAAGTTGCTTTACCTCAGGAGGAGGGACCTCTTCCTGGTTCCAAGAGGATATCCTCTCATTTTCGATGTCCATTAGTGACGGGGGGAGTGACTGTGGCAGTGGCGGCGGGGACTGTTGCGGGATGTCCTCACTAATCGATGATCGCATCGATGCCGTTCGAGTGAGGACCTTTTCTCGCAAGGAACGAGCGGGTTTTGTCGGTCTCGCCCCCTGCTGTTCCTTCTGTACAGCTGAGCGCGTGGCCGACTTTCCCGACGTTGTCGATTTTATCGAGTGTTTAGATGAAACCGAAGCAGTCTCCGCCGTCGCATGCTTTCTATTGTTTGATGACATTTTAAGTTTCTTATGACTATTTATTACAACTAAGTACTTAACTAGTATACGTAACTTACTGTACTAAAATAAGTTTAATGCTGCGTTGATCTTGATGCGAGAGGAGCGCGCCGCGCGTTGGAGTCCGATGTTCTGGCCTCTCGAGACTTGTGTGCAGCAACTCACAGATATTGTGGTTTGGTTGTTCCCACTGGAGGAAATCGTGAGTACTGGCAGGGCCAAACGATTCCTCTCTTCTTGCCGGTTCCAACAAGCCCAAACTCGGGGATGGTAATTCTCTTAGATCTTGAGTTATCCGCCGCGGGGTTTTGCTCGGAGGGGGGGGGGGAGGGGAAGGAATAGATTTTTCCGGTGAATCCAATATGGTGTATTCCCAAAGGTTTAGTTTTTGGGTTATAGACGCTTGTGCGCGAGAAATGCGGAATTCGGAATTCGGAATTCTGGAATATCGGAATTCCGCTGGAGCCAAAAGTTTCCTTTTTTCTAGACGCGTCGAATGAGCCCAAACTCGGGGGGGGTATCTCTTATAGTTCCTGAGATATGGCCCGAGGGGGTTTCACCTGAGGGGGTAGGTGCAAAGGGGGGGGGGGGGGGGGGGGGGAAGTTTCGTGGGGAGACAATTCCCACTATAAAAAAGTAGGGGGTCCGGGGGTCTCCCGTGGGGGGTTGGTTCCCGGGGTCAAAATATTTAGGGGTCTGGGGGGGGTAGGAGGTCCGTAAGTACGGAACTGAGACTGTTGTCTAAGAAATTTTGTGGAGAATAGGGGGTCTGAGAGGTCCCAGGTGGGGGGTTAGGGGGTCTTATGTGGAATGGGCTCGGCGAGCCAAGTTGAAAGAGCCCAAACACGGGGGGTCTATCTTATATAGTTAGGGAGTTCCCTCGAGCTCACCTGATGTCCTGATGTGCTGGTCTTCAGGTGTGATGATATCCACGGGGGGCGCAGTCTTCGGTCCGTCACCGAAGTACTAGGTAATTTCCGCTGGCGACCGACGTCACGCGTACACGAGTCGATCCGCGAAATCTGGGTCAAACGGTATTTTTCCACGTTTTGACCACGTGTTTTCTTAGATTTCGCGTTGACTTTTTCTGGTGTTCCAGACGTCCGATTTCCAAACGGTTTTCACCACTGTGTTGGTCTTTTGACGGGCTGCTTAATGGCGTTTGTGGCTTTGTTCTTGGTTAATCGGCCGCGGTGTTAAGGCACTTCAAAGTTCGGACGATGTATCTCAGGATACTGTTGCAGGATGACGTTGCAAACGATAATCCTGGTGAGTCACAACACTATAAATCACTGCACAAAAATTCACACGCGCAGCACAACGCCTCCCAGAGATATTAATTTTTTAATGGGAGTGTGTGAGATTCATGACCTGCCACTGGACTGAACTTGGGTTAGGTTAGGTTAGGTTAGGTTAGGTTAGGTTAGGTTAGGTTAGGTTAGGTTAGGTTAGGTTAGGTTAGGTTAGGTTAGGTTGGGGGCGATACCGGTTCCTCCTCGTTGGTGCCCCTGGGCGCCTGGGTGCGCCGCCCCGCCCTTTACACGGGGCGAGGCACCCAGGATGGCTGATCACCGGTCTTTCCTATCTTTCTTCTCTTTTTGTAGCATACTCTTCTTTTGTATTATTTTATTTTTGTTTCGCTATCTTTCACCACCTTTTCTTCACTATCTTTCACTTTTTGTTACATTCTTCTTTACACTATTGTGTGTTTGCGTGTGTATTTCTGTGAGTGTTTGTGCGACGGATGGGCCCGTGGGCCCCGAACCCTAAGCTGGTAGCGTCCGGCGATGGGGTGCATTGCGAGTGGGCGACTACGCAACGAGGACGCGGGGCAGAATCACCCCTAAATGATCAATAAAATTATGGAAGGTTGCAACGACAAAAATATTCCCCGGGCGGGTCCCAACTCAGTTGGGGAATCCCGCACCCCCTCAGAGGAGGGGGTCTGGCCCACGTATACGGGGGGCGCCACCGCTGCAAGAAAGGAGAATAGGAAAAATAACGACTTTGGCAATGTTACACTGGACGATGAGAGGCAATCCGATTTGGCTACTATGACGACGGCGAGTGAGGGTTCGCGGGCAGGTACACCTGTCTCCACCCGCTCAAAATTTTACAGGAGATTAGGAAGTGGGAGCGGAGACAGCGGTGACGAGTCCACCGTTTCCCGAAACTTTGACATTGAGAAGGAGAAGACCAGGGCCACTTACAGGCGCAAAAGGCGCGGAAGTGAGATAGAGGACAGTCCTGAAAAGGACAGAGGAGCGGCTCAGAAGCCCTCCTCAAAACGTGGTAGAGGGAGACCTCCCACGACCGGAAAGTACGTTGGCTTAGCCAGGGCCAAAAAGGAGTATAATGACGAACTCTTGAGGTCCATCCAGATTGAGGCCGAACGAGAAATACTAGAGGCCGGGAAAAGAGTCCCAGTAGTGCGGATTCCCCGAATGTCGGGGAACTCCAGCGGCTCCGATGTGGCCGTGTTGGAGGAAAGGGAAATCACGGCGGCCTCTGTGGGCGCCGCGATTGCGGAAAGCCTTGGGGCCATTGATAGCGTGGCCCAGAAGTCCAAGAACCTGAAAGGGACTTCTGTTGCGACGCTCAAAAAAGCGACCAAGGCTCTAAGTGATGCTTTCTCGGTCATATTGGACAGAACGGCGTCGGACGAGAAGAAAGCCTTGGAGGCGGCAAACGCGCGCCTCTCCAAGGAACTCGCAGAAATGAAGGTGGAACTGGAGGCCGTCAAGCGCAAGTTGGCTGACGCCCAGCCACGGCCCGCTCCCATTTCCAAGGAGCTGGATGTGGAAGAGCTGCTACAGCGAGCGGTGCGCGAGGCGGTCTCGGTGACCAGTGCCCGGCTAGACGCGCGAATAGAGGGTCTCGAGGCCCGTCTCCTTCCGGAGCCACGCCTGAGGCCTCCTCTAGCCGCGGACAGAATACGCGACGAAGCCCGAGATGCAACAACATCGACGTCGAAGGCAAAAGAGAGGACTCCTGAGCCGAAGCCCGCGGTGTCGACTCTGTCGCCTCCGCTCAATCCCGGGCCGGCTCTGAAACAAAAGAAAAAGAGAGTCAAAAAGTCGGCCGCAGCCGCAGAGGCGGCAGCCGCTAGGCGCGACGCTGCCCCATCTGCGGCTGCGAAGGGACCAAATTCGGCCGAACAATGGTCGGAAGTGGTCAAGAGAGGAGGAAAAAAGCAAGGTAGCGCAGAAGGAAAGAAGGAGGAGCCCAAGAATGGGCAGAAAAAGAAAAAGAGGAAGAGGAAAAAGAGAGGTGGTCTTCGCGCTCCGAAGACAGCTGCTGTAGTTGTGACGCTACTGCCGGACGCGGAGAAGAGGGGTGTGACGTATAAGTCCATCATGGACAAAGCCAAGCGGCACGTCGACATCGCCACCCTCGAGATACCGGCGGTGAAGTTTAAACAGGCCGTGACCGGGGCCCGCATGTACGAGGTCTCGGGAACGGCCTGCAAGGAGAAGGCCGACGCCCTCGCGGGCAAACTCAAGGAAGTACTCGGTGAGGAGGACGTCCGCGTATCTAGGCCACAGAAGTGCGCCGAGTTACGAATAACCGGCATGGACGACTCCGCCACTGCGACAGAGATCGCCGCGGCCGTCGCAAGATGCGGTTGCTGCCCGTCCGATGAGGTGAGAGTAGGAGAAATCCGGGTTGATCGGAGGGGACGCGGCTCGGCCTGGGTGAAGTGCCCGGTCGAGGCCGCAAAGGGCTTGACAGCGCCGGGAGTCAAGCTCTACGTTGGTTGGACCGTGGTGCGCGTGACACTCCTGTCGACGCGCACCATGCGGTGCTATAGATGTCACGAGGCGGGACATACCATAGCGAAGTGCCCCTCGGAAGTCGACCGCGGAGACCTCTGCTTCCGGTGTGGTCAACCCGGCCATGTGGTCAAAGTTTGCGGCAACCCACCTCACTGCGCGGTCTGTGCGGCGAACGGTGGGAAGGCGGATCACGTCGTAGGAAGCAAACCCTGCAAGACACCGCCGAAGAAGGGAAAGGGCTCCAATAAGAGCCAAACGCCCAAGGCTGCCACACCATCTACGGCGGCCTCTGGTGCGGGAGCGACCCCCATGGACGCCCAATAACGGCTCCCCAAAGGTTCTTGCAGGGTAACTTGAACCACAGCGCTCAAGCGCAAGATCTGTGGGTTCAAGAAATGCTGAAGAGGTCCGTCGATATCGGAATAATCGCTGAGCCATACCGGATCCTCCCAAGGGGCGACTGGCTGGGCGACGCGGACTCGACGGTGGCGGTGGTATTTGGTCCGAAAACTGTCCCTCCATCTTCCAGGAGGACGGCGAGTGGCCACGGCTTCGTTGCTGCGGATCTGGGGACTCTCACTGTCGTGGGGGTCTACTTTTCCCCTAATCGACCCATCGCCGACTTTGAGGCTTTCCTCCTCCGACTAACACCCGTCGTGAATGGAGCAGCCAATCCCGTTGTTGTCGCCGGAGACTTTAACGCCAAATCCACGCGTTGGGGTTCTCCGGCGACGGACGCGAGAGGCAGAGTCATGACAGACTGGCTCACAGCCACGGGCCTGGTCGTGGCAAACAGAGGTGCCGCTAGCACGTGCGTCCGGCGGCAAGGTGAGTCAATTGTGGACCTGACCTTAGTCAGCCCATCAATTGCTCGCCGAATGAGCGGCTGGAGGGTCCTCGAAGAGGTCGAGACCCTCTCGGACCACCTTTATATAGGTTTCGACCTAACTCCTTCGTCGGATACTGGTCGCCGAACTCCATCCGGTGGCGGCCCAAGGTGGTCCCTGAGAGGTCTGGATCGAGACCTTCTCGAGGAGGCGGCAATCGTCGCGTCGTGGGCGCCTCTTCCGTCGGATGACGTCGAGGAGTGCGCGGAGTGGCTCAACGAGGCGGCTCGCAATATCTGCGACGCCTCTATGCCCCGCGTTAAATCCGTCGTGCCCAGACGCCAGACTTATTGGTGGCGCCCAGAGCTCAGACGACTCCGCGAGGATTGTGTGGCGGCCCGACGCCGATACCAGAGATACCGCAGGCGGCGGTACAGGGAAGAGGCCGACGAGGAGGCCATTTACGACGGCTACCGGCAGGCGCGGCACGCTATGCGCGAAGCGATAAAAGCGGCGAAGAAGGAGGCCTGGGAAGAGTTCCTCAACACCCTGGAACAGGACCCGTGGGGCAAGCCGTACAAATGGGTGAGGCAAAAGCTTCGCCCAGCTGCCCCACCGCTGACCCAGCATATGGAGCTGGACCTTCGTCGCTCCGTACTCTCGACCCTGTTTCCGTCTGGGGCCGAGTGGTCGCCGCCATCAATGCGACCACCTAGTGCGGAGCCAGACGATGAAGAAGACATACCGCCCGTGACGGCTGGAGAGCTGGCGGCCGCAGTTCATAAAATGAGCCTTAAAAACAAGGCTCCCGGATTGGATGGGGTCCCCGGTCGCGTCTGGGTGCTGGCAATGCGGCATATGGAGGAGCATGTACGGGGGCTCTTCACCAAGTGCCTGGTGCAGGGGCGTATCCCACGCCGGTGGAAGTCCGGGAAGCTCGTTTTGCTCCGCAAGCACGGACGACCGGAGGACCAGCCGTCGGCCTACCGCCCGATCGTCTTGATCGACGAGATCTGCAAAACCATAGAGAGGGTCATCGTCAGACGCCTCACCCAACATCTTGAAGGCGCCGGCCCGAACTTGAGCGATGCTCAGTTTGGGTTCAGATCTCGTCGATCGACGATAGATGCGGTGGCACGGATACGGCGAATCTCGGAGGAGGAGATCTCCCGGGGTGGGGTGGTGCTGGTAGTCTCGTTGGACATAACCAACGCATTTAACACCCTGCCCTGGGAAACAATAAAGGAGGGACTTCGGTACCACCGAGTGCCCAGATATCTTCGCCAAACAATTGGCAACTATCTGTCGGAGCGCTCGGTGCAGTACCCAACCGAAGAGGGCTGGGAGGAGCTGCAAGTAGTCTGCGGCGTCCCACAGGGTTCGGCTCTCGGTCCGGAACTGTGGGACATAGGATATGACCACGTGCTGCGCGGCGCCACTCTTCCAGGCGTGGAGCTCGTCGCGTATGCAGACGACACCGCGGTCGTGTGCCGCGCCAAAACGCACCGCGAGGCGACAATCCTGGCGACGGCGGCAGTCGCACAAGTTGTGCGAAGAATCCAGTCGTTGGGACTGATGGTGGCGCTGAATAAATCAGAGGCCCTGTTGTTCCACGGGCCTAGAAACGCGCCTCCGCCGGACCTGGCGGTGGTAGTGAGCGGGACGAGGATCCAGGTTGCGTCCACGATGACCTACCTCGGCCTGGTTCTCGACAGCCGGTGGTCATTTAAGGAACACTTCCGCCGGCTGTCAGAGAAGGTGAAGAAGTCCGCGGGAGCCTTGGCCTCGCTGCTCCCGAATCTCGGGGGCCCGAGCTTGATTTGTCGGCGTCTCTACATGGGTGTAGTTCGATCTATGGTCATGTACGGGGCGCCGATCTGGGCGGATGGCCTGCTGCCGGAGAACAGGCTGGCCCTGGGACGGCTGCAGCGGGTGATGGCGACGCGAGCAGTCCGAGGATATCGTACTATCTCTCGTGACGCATCGTGCCTCCTTGCTGGCAGCGTCCCTTGGGATTTGGACGCTCAAACCCTCGCCGATGTGTACTGGCGTGGCGCAGCGGTCCGCGCGGAGGGAAGCAACCCCCTACCAGACGCCGTACGTCGGTGGAGGGACCGTGCTAAAGAGGTGGCAGTCGAGCTCTGGAAGGAGCGACTCCTGGAGCCACAGGCGAGCGTGGACTTGGTGCAGGCTATCCGCCCAGTACTGAAAGAGTGGTTAGCAAGAAAGTACGGCGCGCTCTCGTTCCGACTCACGCAGGTGTTGACCGGACACGGCTGTTTCGGCCGTTACCTGTGTGAGATCGCGAACCGAGAGGAGAGTACGCGCTGTCACCACTGCGACGATGACCGGGACACGGCGGAGCATACCGTCTCTGCCTGTCCCGCCTGGACAGGACAACGGGCGGCCCTCACGGCCGCCATTGGACATGACCTCTCACTGCCGGCGTTGGTTCGCGCCATGCTGGCAAGTGAACCCGGATGGACAGCGGTGCAGACCTTCTGCGAAGAGGTTATCGCCGCGAAGGAGGAGGCCGAGCGCGTGCGGGAGTTGGAGGCGCTCGACCCCCGCCGAAGAAGACAGCTGAGGCGTCGACGAGTCGTCCATGATGACAACTTGCCGCCTTAGCCGGGGGGCTCGGGGCGGCGGCATGGGGATGCCGTCGCCCAACGAGTCGAGTCCCCGAGTGGGTCGCGATGCGCTGCGTATTCTTCGCGCATCGCGACACCCTGGAGAGATGGGCCCACGCAAGCCCCGAGGGGGCCTCTGTTCGGCCCTTAGGAGCCTGAAAGCTCCACAGAAGATGGGCCTGCCGTGAGACGCAGGCGAAGCAATGCAGGGCCGCGGATGAAGGCTCACGCGTGCTCGCAACCCTGCATGGAGCAAAGAAGAATACCGTCGGGTTTTAGTGGGTGCAAGCCCCACATACCCGTGGGGGAGTCCCCAATTCCCCCGGGATGCGTCAGGCATTTCCCGACGAAAAAAAAAAAAAAAAAAAAAAAAAAAAAAAAAAAAAAAAAAAAAAAAAAAAAAAGGTTCCCGTGTGGGGTTGCTGGTCCTCCATCGGGCGCGTCCCCCGACTGGCGGATAGGGGAACGCCTCCCAGATATGGGAGGTACCGGGGAAACCCGGCGCGGACCAAAACCAGCAGGGGGGGTTGCCGCTTGGAGGCTCCTGGTACTTCTCTGCTTATCAGAGTGGACTGTGCGAGACTCCGGGTGGCAACAATGGGGGGGAGGCTTTCGGGCCGTGAGGAAGAAAACCTCGTTAAAAAATTACCAGAGGGGGTGGCGACGCCCCGCGCGGCGGGTCCGCCGGTCTTCATGGCCGGTGGGCGTTGGCTTCGGCCACCGTCGGGCAACCCGTAATCCGCACTGAGCGGACCGGGGGCCCCACGCATTGAGCGAGGGGCCGCGAGGAAGAAAACCTCTATAAAAATTACCCTAATCCCAAGTTCCGCCGCCCGGCGATGGGATGAATGGCTGGTAGGGAACCAGTCACTAGGGCGGCACAACGGGGGGGTTTTTGGGGATTAAAAATCATGAAAAGTACGCCGATGAATAAAACTACCCGGGTGGGTCCCGTTCGCGGGGAATCCCATGGTGTGTCGGACAGCCGGCACATCGGCCCCATCGTATACGGGGGGGCCAATCGACGTGACGAGGAGCAGGAGAAGTTAGGGTTAGATGTAAGTTCGGGTTTGGGGGGGAAATTCTGGAAGGACGCAGAGGGAGTAGGAGAGGGGGGAGAGAGAAGTACGAGGAGGAACGAGGACGAGGAGGCAGCGTCGTCCGATTGCAGCCTCATGACCATAGAGAGCCGGCCCAGATCAGGGTCTGGATCATCGGTGGTCATCATGACAGGCGTAAAGCGACCTCGGCTGACGGAAAGTGAGGATCAGTCGACGGATGAGGAAAGGCCGGGGACTCCGGTCCCCGTGCGAGGAAGAGGGCGCCCGCCTACCCATGGGCGGTATATGGGCCTGGGTAGGGCCAGGGAAGCCCTCCGAGAGCAGAAGCGAGCCGAGGAGAGAGCCTTGGAGAAACAGAAGGCCGAGGAAGAGCTCGCTAGGGAGACCGCCGTCGCCCGCTTCCGGCGGGAGACTCGCGGAAAGGAAAAGGCAGGTTCTTCCCGGGATGGTTCTGCGAGGCCGGATGAAAAGACGGCTGCCCGGCTGCAAGAACAAGTGTTGGAGGACTTGGACCTCATCACCAAGGTGGCGACCAAGTCCTCCAACTTGAAGGGGACGTTTGTGCGTGACCTCAAAGACGCCGCAGCATCTATAAAGGAAGCGGTGACCGTGCTCGGGTCACGCACGGTTTCGGAAGAAACAAGGAAGCTGCAGGCGGACAATGCTCGCCTTCAGGATGAGATGGGCAGCCTCAGGAGGGAGCTGGCCCAACTAAGGGAGGAGATAGAGCGGGTGCGGAAACAGGGTTCCGCCCCCGCTCCCATGGATGTGACCGAGGAGGCCCCCCCTGCACCGCGGCCTCCTCAACGCCCTGGGGTCGCCCCAGCCTCGCCGTCGGTGGAGGAGATCTGCCGCACGGTAATGGTCCAGGTCGGGACGATGTTGAGTGCCCGCCTGGCCTCTCTCGAGGATAGACTCCTCCCCGAGAGGAACCTGCGGCCACCCCTGGCGTCTGATTCAAGACGAGACGGACGCTCGTATGCCGCCGCTGCCTCGGTGCCCGCTCCGGGCGCTCGCAAGTCGGTTGGAGCAAAGGCGCCCCCAGCGCCAGCACCAGTTCAGGGACCCAGCAGACAGGTGCCGTCTGCGCCGCCACAGCGCCCGCCGGGCTCCACGTCGCCGTCGGCGCAGACCGCAAAAGAGGGCCCCTCCTCTTCTTCACCACCCTCTGAGGGGAGGAAAAAGAAGAGGAAGAAGAAGAAAAAGAAGAAGAAGAAGACGGCAGAGAGCCAAGAGACTGGCCCACCGCAGGAGCAGCGGCGATCACAGCCGCCGTCGACGGGGTGGACGCAGGTGGGCCCCAAGTCACGGCCGGACGCGAAGAGTCGCGCCCGAAAGCTCCGCACACCTCGGTCGTCAGCGGTGGTCCTGACGCTGACACCGAGGGCGGAGGAGGAGGGCGTTACTTACGCCAAGGTGATCGCCGCCGCGAAGGCGAAGATCGATGCAGCGGAGCTCGGCGCTCAGGGGGTCCGACTTCGGAAGGCGGCCACTGGGGGCCGCCTGTTCGAATTCCCCGGGGCTACCAGTGCCGAGAAGGCGGACTCCCTGGCTGCGAAACTCAGGGAGGTGCTGAGTAGCGAAGTCGTCCGGGTCTCCAGACCGATAAAATCTGTGGATCTGCGGGTCTCCGGCCTGGACGACTCCGTGATCAGCGCGGACGTGCTCGCTGCGGTTGCTGCGGCGGGAGGGTGTCCCGCCGAGCAAGTGCGGGTTGGCGAGGTTCGTAGCGGCTACGACGGGTTGGGCTCAGTGCTCGTGAATTGCCCCGTCGCAGCCGCTAAAAAGGTGGTCGCAGGAGGAAGGCTCCGGGTGGGCTGGGTGTCCGCCCAAGTCAAGCTGCTAGACGCCCGGCCTCTGATGTGCTACCGGTGCCTAGCACCGGGGCACATGGCCGTACAGTGCACAGAGGGGGTCGACCGCAGCGGGTTATGCTACCGCTGCGGTCAGCCAGGTCACAGGGCCCGCGGGTGCTCCGCTGCGCTGCGTTGTGTGGTCTGTGCAGCGGCTGGCAGGTCAGCGGAGCATCTCGTGGGCAGTAAGGCCTGCAAGACACCACCGAAGAAGGGAAAGGGCTCCAATAAGAGCCAAACGCCCAAGGCTGCCACACATTCTACGGCGGCCTCTGGTGCGGGAGCGGTCCCCATGGACGCCCAATAACGGCTCCCCAAAGGTTCTTGCAGGGTAACTTGAACCACTGCGCTAAGGCGCAAGATCTGTGGGTTCAAGAAATGCTAAAGAGGTCCGTCGATATCGGGATAATCGCTGAGCCATACCGGATCCTCCCAAGGGGCGACTGGCTGGGCGACGCGGACTCGACGGTGGCGGTAATATTTGGTCCGAAAACTGTCCCTCCATCTTCCAGGAGGACGGCGAGGGGCCACGGCTTCGTCGCTGCGGATCTGGGGACTCTCACTGTCGTGGGGGTTTACTTTTCCCCTAATCGACCCATTGCCGACTTTGAGGCTTTCCTCCTCCGACTAACTCCCGTCGTGAATGGAGCAGCCAATCCCGTTGTGGTCGCCGGAGACTTTAACGCTAAATCCACGTGTTGGGGTTCCCCGGCGACGGACGCGAGAGGCAGAGTCATGACAGACTGGCTCACAGCCACGGGCCTGGTCGTGGCAAACAGAGGTGCCGCTAGCACGTGCGTCCGGCGGCAAGGTGAGTCAATTGTGGACCTGACCTTAGTCAGCCCATCAATTGCTTGCCGAATGAGCGGCTGGAGGGTCCTCGAAGAGGTCGAGACCCTCTCGGACCACCTTTATATAGGTTTTGACTTATTTCCTTCGTCGGATACTGGTCGCCGAACTCCATCCGGTGGCGGCCCGAGGTGGTCCCTGAGAGGTCTGGATCGAGGCCTTCTCGAGGAGGCGGCAATCGTCGCGTCGTGGGCGCCTCTTCCGTCGGACGACGTCGAGGAGTGCGCGGAGTGGCTCAATGAGGCGGCTCACAATATCTGCGACGCCTCTATGCCCCGCGTTAAACCCGTCGTGCCCAGACGCCAGACTTATTGGTGGCGCCCAGAGCTCAGACGACTCCGCGAGGATTGTGTGGCGGCCCGACGCCGATACCTGAGATACCGCAGGCGGCGGAACAGGGAAGAGGCCAACGAGGAGGCCATTTACGACGGCTACCGTCAGGCGCGGCACGCTATGCGCGAAGCCATAAAAGCGGCGAAGAAGGAGGCCTGGGAAGAGTTCCTCAACACCCTGGAACAGGACCCGTGGGGCAAGCCGTACAAATGGGTGAGGCAAAAGCTTCGCCCAGCTGCTCCACCGTTGACCCAGCATATGGAGCCGGACCTTCGTCGCTCCGTCCTCTCGGCCCTATTCCCATCTGGGGCCGAGTGGTCGCCGCCATCAATGCGACCACCTAGTGCGGAGTCAGACGATGAGGAGGATATACCGCCCGTGACGGCTGGAGAGCTGGCGGCCGCGGTTCATAAAATGAGCCTTAAAAACAAGGCTCCCGGATTAGATGGGGTCCCCGGTCGCGTCTGGGTGCTGGCAATGCGGCACATGGAGGGGCATGTACTGGAGCTCTTCACCAAGTGCCTGGTGCAGGGGCGTATCCCACGCCGGTGGAAGTCGGGGAAACTCGTTTTGCTCCGCAAGCACGGACGACCGGAGGACCAGCCGTCGGCCTATCGCCCGATCGTTTTGATCGACGAGATTTGCAAAACCATAGAGAGGGTCATCGTCAGGCGCCTCACCCAACATCTGGAAGGCGCCGGCCCGAACTTGAGCGATGCTCAGTTTGGGTTCAGATCTCGTCGATCGACGATAGATGCGGTGGCGCGGATACGGAAAATCTCGGAGGAGGAGATCTCTCGGGGTAGGGTGGTGCTGGTAGTCTCGTTGGACATAACCAACGCATTTAACACCCTACCCTGGGAAACAATTAAGGAGGGACTTCGGTACCACCGAGTGCCCAGATATCTTCGCCGAACAATTGGCAACTATCTGTCGGAGCGCTCGGTGCAGTACCCAACCGAAGAGGGCTGGGAGGAGCTGGAAGTGGTCTGCGGCGTCCCGCAGGGTTCGGCTCTCGGTCCGGAACTGTGGGACATAGGATATGACCACGTGCTGCGCGGCGCCACTCTTCCAGGCGTGGAGCTCGTCGCGTATGCAGACGACACCGCGGTCGTGTGCCGCGCCAAAACACACCGCGACGCGACAATCCTGGCGACGGCGGCAGTCGCACAAGTTGTGCGAAGGATAGAAGCGTTGGGACTGAAGGTGGCGCTGAACAAATCAGAGGCCCTGTTGTTCCACGGGCCTAGAAACGCGCCTCCGCCGGACCTGGCGGTGATAGTGAGCGGGACGAGGATCCAGGTTGCGTCCACGATGACTTACCTCGGCCTGGTTCTCGACAGCCGGTGGTCATTTAAGGAACACTTCCGCCGGCTCTCAGAGAAGGTGAAGAAGTCCGCGGGAGCCCTGGCCTCGCTGCTCCCGAATCTCGGGGGTCCGAGCTTGACTTGTCGGCGTCTCTACATGGGTGTAGTTCGATCTATGGTCATGTACGGGGCGCCGATCTGGGCGGATGGCCTGCTGCCGGAGAACAGGCTGGCCCTGGGACGGCTGCAGCGAGTGATGGCGACGCGAGCAGTCCGAGGATATCGTACTATCTCTCGTGACGCATCGTGCCTCCTTGCTGGCAGCGTCCCTTGGGATTTGGACGCTCAAACCCTCGCCGATGTGTACTGGCGTGGCGCAGCGGTCCGCGCGGAGGGAAGCAACCCCCTACCGGACGCCGTACGTCGGTGGAGGGACCGAGCTAAAGAGGTGGCAGTCGAGCTCTGGGAGGAGCGACTCCTGGAGCCACAGGCGAGCGTGGATTTGGTGCAGGCTATGCGCCCAGTACTGAAAAAGTGGTTGGCAAGAAAGTACGGCGCGCTCTCGTTCCGACTCACGCAGGTGTTGACCGGACACGGCTGTTTCGGCCGTTACCTGCGTGAGATCGCGAACCGAGAGGAGAGCACGCGCTGTCACCACTGCGACGATGACCGGGACACGGCGGAGCATACCGTCTCTGCCTGTCCCGCCTGGACAGGACAACGGGCGGCCCTCACGGCCGCCATTGGACATGACCTCTCACTGCCGGCGTTGGTTCGCGCCATGCTGGCAAGTGAACCCGGATGGACCGCGGTGCAGACCTTCTGCGAAGAGGTTATCGCCGCGAAGGAGGAGGCCGAGCGCGTGCGGGAGTTGGAGGCGCTCGACCCCCGCCGAAGAAGACGGCTGAGGCGTCGACGAGTCGTCCATGATGACAACTTGCCGCCTTAGCCGGGGGGCTCGGGGCGGCGGCATGGGGATGCCGTCGCCCAACGAGTCGAGTCCCCAAGTGGGTCGCGATGCGCTGCGTATTCTTCGCGCATCGCGACACCCTGGAGAGATGGGCCCACGCAAGCCCCGAGGGGGCCTCTGTTCGGCCCTTAGGAGCCTGAAAGCTCCACAGAAGATGGGCCTGCCGTGAGACGCAGGCGAAGCAATGCAGGGCCGCGGATGAAGGCTCACGCGTGCTCGCAACCCTGCATGGAGCAAAGAAGAATACCGTCGGGTTTTAGTGGGTGCAAGCCCCACATACCCGTGGGGGAGTCCCCAATTCCCCCGGGATGCGTCAGGCATTTCCCGACGAAAAAAAAAAAAAAAAAAAAAAGGTTAGGTTAGGTTAGGTTAGGTTAGGTTAGGTTTTTTTTTTTTTTTTTTTTTTTTTTTTTTTTTTTTTTTTTTTTTTTTTTTTTTTTTTTTTTTTTTTTTTTTTTTTTTTTACTTACCCCCCGATATTATGGTCGGAGACCTTCCTTGTCTATAAGCAGTTTTTAATCTATGAATTTGGTTTATTTTCTAGAAGTGTTTTATATATGTATTTATACCTACGTTATTACTTATATTCTATATAATACAAGGTAACTGTAGATCTATTATACATTTTCTCTATTTATTTTCGTTTATTATTATTTTCGCTATTTTTATTGCGTATTTCATGAACTGCGGTCTCTTTTCTTTATTTTCCATTATCGCACTTATTGTGTCAATATTAATATTTATATCTAATTCCATTTCCAGGTCGTGACGAATTCTGCAGAACCTTAAACACTCTGTTAGGAGATGGATGGGTTCTTCATCTTTATATGGGTCACATTGGCATTCAGGGGTATCTTTTATTTTGAACTTATGAAGATATTTAGAAAATCCGCCGTGTCCGCTCATTATTTGGGTAAGTATTTGATCAATCTCTATTTCTTTCATTATTTTATATGCTTTTTGGATATCCGGGAAAAAGACTTTAGTTGTACTGGCGGTAACTTCTTCATCGTAACGCTCTTGCCACAATTTTTGAGTTTCGGATCTTATTGTTCTTTTTGCGTGGGATATCGGCATAGCACTGTACGTTGCGGCTGTCTTGCTATTTAGCGCTGCTTGTTTTGCCAGAGCGTCGGCTCGTTCATTGCCTGCATTGCCGACATGAGCTTTAATCCAACAGAGTTGGATGGAGCCTCCTCGGTCGCGCACCATATCTATGTTCCTCCGTATGCTATATGCCAGTGAATGGGAGACATTACCACTTTTAATTAGGTCCAAAGCTGATTTTGAATCACTCAGGATCCAGAATTCACTTTCGTTATTTTTGTTAGCCCATTTAATGGCTTTGTCTATGGCATACAGCTCCGCCTGGAACACAGTACAGTATGACTCTAGTTTTATTTTGATGGACTTTACCTCCACTCCCTTTTTCCACACCGATACTGCTGCTCCCACCTTGCCCTCAATTTTACTACCGTCGGTGTAAATGAGGGTGCGTTCTTTTTCGTCACCCTCAACGGTTTCGTGCGAGGGAGTGCCAAGGAGAGAGTAGCTGATTTCAGTACTAAGCGCCGGGTGCTCTATATGCTGCTCGGCGTAACTTAGCTTTATCTCCATCGGCCTATCTTCTGGCAACTGGCGGAAATTTCCCTTCTTCGCTTCGTATAAAGCGGCTGTCTCCTGGACTCTAAGGTCAAGGGGTAATATTCCAGCCAGTATAAGTGCCGAGTTTAATGAGACTGTTCGATAGGCCTTGGTCATTTTTTGTGCGAAGCTTCTTTGAATCGCATTCAGCTGCTTTCGCACTCCAAGCTTTTTTGTGGCTGGTGCCCACGCACTAGCAGCATACAGAACTACCGGCTCCACCACCGCAGTATAAATAGTCTTAATGACCTCGGGGTGTAGGCCCCAACTCACTTTGGCGGCTCTGCACAGCTGCTTATATATTGTCTGCACTTTCCTACAGGTATTCTCAGCGTGCGCGTTGAAGGTAAGGCTTTTATCAATCGTGAGCCCCAAAATCTTTATCTCGCTCGACAGTCCAATGTCGACTCCGCCCATGGTCAGGAGTGGAGGGTCATACTTCAGTTTCCTCGTAATAACCATCGCCTTGGTTTTTTGAGGCGCAAACTTCAGCTTGTTACGGATCCCCCACTCCTTCACATAGGCAAGAGTCGCATTGGCCTGCCGCGAAATCTCGAGCCCTGTATCGCCGTCGAAGACGAGGACGACATCATCGGCAAACGCTTGACAATAGTCGCCTCGTGCTTCTAATCCTTTAAGTAGTGGGTCTATGAGAAGGTTCCAAAGGATTGGCCCCCCGATAGAGCCCTGTACACACCCTTTCGTAGTGCTTTTGGTGTGCTCAACACCGGCATACCTGACCTTCACCCTGCGATCCTGGAGATAGCTGTCAATGAGTCTTCTAATGTTGACGGGACATCTCTCCTCAGCCAGTCTTAGCTTAATAACGGGCCACCATGCACTGTCGAAGGCTCCCTCTATGTCCAGAGAAACCATTGTTATTATTTTCTTTTGTTTAAGTTTTCCGTTTAAATGTTGCATCAGGACATAGAGGGCGTCTTCTGTACTTTTTTGCGGCATGAACCCGTACTGGCGTGTACTTATTCCTGGCAGGATATGCCACTTTATTCGACTCACTAACAGCTTCTCCAGAATCTTGCCCAGAACTGGCAACAACCCGATTGGTCGGTAAGCTTTTGGATTAGTGTAGTCTTCTTTGCCTGGTTTTCGAAGAACTACAACAGTCGCCTCCTTCCAGATCTTCGGGAAGTGTCTCAGTTCTAGGCATTTATTTGCCAAGGCGAGATAGATGTTGGGGTCGTGTGTGATCGTGTGCAGGCATATATCTGGGGTAAGTCCATCTGATCCCGGGGCCTTTTTGGGATTAAAACTTGTGGCTACCCTGTTAAGCTCTACCAAGGTAAACGGTGGGTCCAAAAACTCATTTTGGGACCATTCGTTTACTTTGTCAGCTGCTTCCCTTATTTGTTGGTGTTCCGTATTATCATCTCCCTTATGGTCCTCCGGGTAAAACGTATCTGCCAGCATTTTCGCGGATTCCTCAGGGTCGTAAGTTCTTCCGTCTTTTATTAGGGGTAAGTCTTCTTGTCTTTTCTTTGTTCTATTCAAGACCCTATAGATTCCATCCCAGAGCCCTTCCTTTTCCTGTTTCTCACAAAATGATTTCCAACTTTTAATCTGGGTCTTTTTAGCTAATGATTCATACGTGTCTTTTATTTTCAGGTACTCTTCCAGGTTAGGTTAGGTTAGGTTAGGTTAGGTTAGGTTAGGTTAGGTTAGGTTAGGTTAGGTTAGGTTAGGTTTTTTTTTTTTTTTTTTTTTTTTTTTAATCTCCCCTTTGGGAGATGTCAGCGTTCTCTCTGACTTGATCAGAGACTTATTTAACAGTTGATTTTTTGTAATTATGTAGATTTACCATAGAAATTTTACTTATAATATGATATAGATTTGTATTTTGTTATTTTTATCATATTACGTTCGACTGATTCATTTTAGTAGATACGCATATACTAATTATATGCATAGTACTCAAAATCTTTTCAACTTGCGTAGTGTGTTAAAAATAACTAAGTTTTGTTCCTTCTTACTGTAACATTGGCTATTTTTACGCAGAAATTTAAGAATAATTTCCGTATTTTTGCATCCGCTATTAGAAGAGACATATTTTGTTTGTTCAATTTAATTTTAGTAGCCTGTTCGACCTCGAATCGTTCCTTATCGAAACGAGTACATTCAGTCAATAAGTGGAGCACTGATTCTTCGTTAACTGGGTCACATTCGCAGGCCGGACTACTCTTACATTTAAATCTATACAGATATTGCCCAAACCCACCGTGCCCTGTTATTATCTGGATATGAATCGGCGTTAATTTTTGTTTTTTAATTACGCTGAATGCACTCGTTACGGTCGGGAAAAACAGCCGTGTCAAGGCCGCTGTTTCTCCACTTTGGTAACGTTCCTCCCATCTTTCAATTGTATTATTTCGTAGCTCTCGCTTCACGAACGACAAAGGGCACATGTCGTAGTTGGGGGCTGTCTTCTTTTGCGCTGCTAATTTTGCTAACTCGTCAGCTCTTTCATTGCCCTCAACTCCGACATGGGCTCTTATCCAGAAAAGCCTGAGGTTAATGCTACTTTGCCGTATTTTTAAAAGATTTTCTCTTATTTTGAAAGCGAGTGGATGAAAATTACCGGGGTTTTTAATACACTCTAGCGACGACCTCGAGTCGCTGAGTATATTCACAGATGGCTTTTTTACTTTTAGGACATATTCGGTGGCTTTGTATATAGCGTAGAGTTCTGCTTGAAACACAGTGCAATAGCGCTCTAAGAGAAATTTATTACTCCGCGTTTCTTTGCCGCTTTCCCAACATGACATTGCTGCACCTACTCTGCCGTCTATTTTACTGCCATCTGTGAATATACTCAACCCATTTATTATGCTGTTCTTCTCGACCGTAGTTGGATGTAAGTCTTCTAGGCAGTTGAAGCTTTCTATTATTTCTGTCGCCGGATGTGACGCATTGAGGAAGCACTCTTTCGTCTCTACTCTTCTGTCGCCAATTGCATTTTGCGGCTTTCCTCGTTTTGCTTCGTATAGTTCCATACATTCTAGAGCTCTCAGGTCTAGAGGTATGGAACCACTCAGTGCTAGTGCCGCATTCAATGAGACCGTCCGATAGGCTTTGCACATCTTTTGTGCGAAGACTCGTTGGACTGTGTTCAGGTGCTTTTGGATAGTGAGTTTTTCTACAGCTGGAGCCCAGACGCCTGCCGCATACAAAATGATGGGCTCTATCACTGCGACATACATAGTCCTGATTATCTCTGTAGATAACCCCCAATTTATTTTGGCCGACCGAGCAAGTGGCTTATATATGTTAAGGGCCTTTGCACATACGTATTTGACATGACTGTTATATGTCAACTTATTATCCAGAATCAGACCTAGGATTTTAAACTCATTAACTAGTTGGATCCTGGTGCCGCCCATGTGTATGCGGGGGGTGTCGTACTTAAGTTTTCTGGTAATGACCATTGCGCTCGTTTTACTGGGCGCAAACTTTAATTTATTGGCTACACCCCACTCATACACACGGCCGAGCACCCGATCAGCGATTTCCTCCAAGTCTGACACTGTGTTGCTGGAGACAACCAGGACGATATCGTCAGCAAATGCCTGACAGTGAACCTTTTCCTCGCTCATTTTTTCCAACAAGGGATCCAGTAAGAGGTTCCAAAATGTGGGTCCCGCTATAGAGCCCTGAACACAGCCTTTATTTGTAGAGACTACAGACTCCTGTCCTGCGTAACGAACGCTGACTTTCCTGTTAGTTAAGTAGGAGTTCACTATTCTCCTAAGATTTAGTGGACATTTCTTGTCCATCAGCCCACACTTGACTGCAGGCCACCAAGCGCCATCGAAGGCTCCCTCTATGTCCAGCGATACAACTACGCTGATTTTCTTGCTATCTAAGTTACCACGTATATGCTGTACTAGGTCATAGAGGGAGTCCTCGGTGCTGCGCTGCGGCGTGAAGCCGTACTGCCGCGGATTTACTTTTGGCAACAGGTGCCATCGAAGTCTTCTTACCATCATCTTTTCCAGAATCTTACCCAGGATCGGCAGTAGTCCTATGGGCCTATACGACTTAGGGTGGCTATAATCAGTTTTTCCTGGCTTCCTAAGGACTACCACCGACGCCTTTTTCCATATTTCTGGGAAGTATGATGTTTCGAGGCACCTGTTGGCAATCGCAAGAAAGGCGTCTTGGTCGACAGCAATGGCCTCGTTGCAAATGTCGGCTGTAAACCCGTCATCTCCAGGGGCTTTCTTGGGGTTGAAGGTACCTGCAACGTAGCGAAGCTCGTCACTCGTAAAAGGTGGGTCCTGGACGTCGTCAGCAGCTGGATTAACCATTTTGTTTGCTTTCGCGCGTGTGAGTTTATGATCACTATTTTCGCCTGCTTCAACGTCTTCTGGAAAGAAAGTGTCCGCCAAAAGTTTCACTGATTCTTCCGGACTCAAGAATCTCCCCTCCTTCACGAGAGGTTGGTCTTCGGTTTTCTTTGTCACACTTCTAATAACTCGATAAATGCCGTCCCACATACTCTCTCGGTTCTGAGTGCTGCAGAAGTCCTTCCAGCTTTTAACCTGTGATTTCGTCGTTTCTAATGTATACTTTTCTTTTGCTTTCAGGTATTCGTCAACTACGTGCATTCTTCGGCGTGGTGCTGCGCATCGTATTCGTCGCTTCTTCGTGTTCATGTCCTTCTTCAGTTCCTCCAGCTCCGGTGTCCACCATGGTAAGTGCATTTTTGTTTTCCTTTTTATGCCTGGAATCGCTATTTTGCATGCCTCTGTTATGCTGTTTGTATATTTTTGAACTATTTCTTCCAATTTGGCTTGCGAATCTATTTTTGCTATTTCTTCTGCACTTATCTCATTTTTCCCTAATTCTTCCTTTAGGTGTTTTCTAAACAGGGGCCATTTCGCTTTCCCTGTGTTATACAATCTAGTGCCGCTCCCCTCCGGCCGTACCCTTTCTGATTTTTGCAGGCACAGAGAAAACGTTATGGCGTTGTGGTCCGAGCTGGTGAAACTTTCGTCAACTTTCCAGTCATTTATTGCACCAAGCAAGTTTTGGCTGCACATCGTGACATCTACTCTGCTTTTACACTCGATACCATTTCTTATTGTGTAAAATGTGGGTACGCTTCCTTCGTTCAGTATGTGCATCTCCATCTCCTCGATTGCACCCACCAGTGCTTCGCCTCGGTAGTCTTCAGACTCGCTACCCCACCACATACTCCAGGCATTTGCATCGCCTCCAATGATCAGGTTCCTTAATTGCAGTTTTTGTCTGATCATTGTTATGTGTGTGAGATAGGGTTCTATGGGCAAGCTATCTTCAAGGTAGATGGAGATGACTCCGACTTCCCAGGACCGGGTCTTGAGAGTTACCACTGCTATATTCTCCGTCGTTAGTGCAGGATGCTCCAAAACTTCGAGGCTCTCGTCAAATATTATGATTGCTGATTTAACCGGCTTAACTCTGTTCAAGATCTTCCGTATGACTCTGTACCCCCCAGTCATTGTGAAGTCCCCTGTTGCCCCGACGTAAGGTTCCTGCACCAATGCGAAACTGATTTTCCTATTTTGGGATGTCCATATCAGTTCGTTCGTTGCTAGTTTCGCTCGCTGCAGGTTAGCCTGAACAATTTTGTATTTTTGTTTAGGTGGTGCGGTATCTCCAACTTGTGTATTGTCTTGGGTGCCCTTAGCAATATGCTACTTTAGCCCTTGCCAGAGCATCCCATTTTCTACGGACTGGACAACTTTCGTCGAAGCTGTTATGGTTCGTCTTTTCCAGTCGGCTGCTCCGGCAATTGCGACACGTTGGGGGGTCACCAGCCCGCCATACAGGACACTCACTGCGCAGGTGTTCGCCCGCACAGTGGCTGCAGGTGTCCACGGATTCCGTGCACGCCTTTCGGCCATGCCCGTATCCGAGACACCTGGAGCAGGTCAGCAGTGGGGACTGATCTTCAACCTTTACCCGCTGCAGATCAACATGTACTCTGCCGGCCGCAGTGAGCCTCTGCCACACTGGAGGCGACACCTGGAGGACAACGTGGCTTTCTAGCGGGTTTCTCGCCTTTTTTCTATACCTAACGCTTGCCCTGTACTCCTCGACAGGTATCCCCTCCAGTAAATGGTCATTCTGCTTAGTAATGGCGCCCAGGACATCCTCGTCCGTGTTGTAGCTAAGCACGCTGCGCAACATCACTAACGGGTCCCTATTTACTTTTTCCTCCATGAGGAGAGTTGGGTTCCCAGACTTTAGCTTTTCTGCCACTTTGGCAAGCTCCTCCCGAGTCTGGCAGCCCAACACTACCTTGCCGTCTTTCGCTCTTCTTAGGCGGTCCACTCTTATGCCGGAAGTCTTCGCACTCACGGCAGTGCGGATTTTGTTTATCACGTCGTCGCTCGTGTCGTGAGCGTCGACGGAAGACACCAGCATTGAGTGGACCGGCTGAGGAGGCCGAGGGATGTGAGAAGCTTCCGGTTTTGGAGCTGCTGCCATGGTGGCATATGCAATGCCGTCCTGAACTCTATTTTGTTTAATGTTTTCGTTCAGCTGTATCATTTGTTCTTTCACGGCATTTACATCCTGCCTGGTCTCGGAGGCTATTTCTTTTTGCTGTCGGAGCTCGTCCATAACCTTCCTGGCAAAATCCTCAACCGAAGCAGTTGGGGCTGTAGGAGGCGGTGTACCGTCGCTGAGCCTCAATATGATGGTGTAAAGGCTAGACAGGCATTCTATAACCGTCTCCTTAATGGTGGCCTTTAGGTTACCTGATTGCTCCAACTGGAGTTTTGCCTCCTGGAAGAGCTGGTTCGCAGTTGTGCCCAGCTCTCCCAGGGGCCCATCGGCAGCAGACTTCACCAGGAAGGGCATTTCGGCGCATGGAGGTTTTATCGGGGGCTTTTTGCGTGTCTCCGTATCGGCGTGTTTAACGCTGATACTGGCCACGTTTGTCGGTTTATTTAAACTGGATACTTTCGATGCCATATTGATAAGTGATGCTTAGACTTCTTAACACGGCCGATGCGTAACCGTTACTGAGGTAATTTGAGATGAATATATAAATAAGAGCACCAACACAACAATAAAAAATTTATCCTAGTTTTAAATTTTTTATCTTAATGTAAAGCAGTTGGAGGTGTACAGAGCCTCCAACAGTCAATATAATTAATTTAGCTTAAATTTTAAAACCCAACCTAAAATTTTAAAACCTAACCTAATTCGAAAAAGTTGGGAGGTGTAAAGTGCCCCCCAACAGTCAATAAATAAATAATAATTTTCAGTCTCTAATAATAGGGAGGTGTAAAAGCCTCCCAATTGTCCAACTATAGTTTAAAAGTGTCTTACAAATAATTATAACCTAACCTAATTTGAGAAGTTGGGGGTGTAAAGTGCCCCCAACAGTCATTAGATAATAAAGTATTGAGAGGTGTAAAGCCTCTCAATAGTCAACGTAAATAATCGTATATTGGAAATAATTTTTATAAAATCAATTTTACTATTTAATTTGGAGGTGTAGATAGCCCCCAGAGTCAGGATTTCCTACGAATAGGAGACGTATATCCTCCTAGTTGTCAAGCGTAATTTTTGCAACCCAGTTATCGCAATAGATTTGTAGATTTAAAGGAAAAAAGGGTCGCGGCTCTCCCTACGGTACTGCCCCTGTCCACCTATATAACAAACAAGGGGCGGGTGGGGGGGCGATTTTTCGCGAATTGTGGGCCTATTTGAGCCGGGAAAACTCGGCGCACGCGCCGCGGCGTGTCCGGGCGCACCTACGAGCGTCCCTGGAGCAGTTTCGTTGGAAAATTTCGGAAAATGTCGAAAGTTTTTCCGAAAATTTTCAACAATTTTCCGAAATTAAATCTTTTTGTGCTTTTGCAGGATGCTGCAGGCGGCTGGGCGAGACGACGGGACAACGGCGACGCGGAAAACCCACTTTTCCGGGGTAGGTATGGACGTAAATATCGAATCAAAGTTAGAATTCTATCACTTTGTATGGCGAATTGATGGTATAAGGTAACCTCGGTTTGCGATTTTCGTGATTTTTCGCGAATTGTGGGCCTATTTGAGCCGGGAAAACTCGGCGCACGCGCCGCGGCGTGTCCGGGCGCACCTACGAGCGTCCCTGGAGCAGTTTCGTTGGAAAATTTCGGAAAATGTCGAAAGTTTTTCCGAAAATTTTCAACAATTTTCCGAAATTAAATCTTTTTGTGCTTTTGCAGGATGCTGCAGGCGGCTGGGCGAGACGACGGGACAACGGCGACGCGGAAAACCCACTTTTCCGGGGTAGGTATGGACGTAAATATCGAATCAAAGTTAGAATTCTATCACTTTGTATGGCGAATTGATGGTATAAGGTAACCTCGGTTTGCGATTTTCGTGATTTTTCGCGAATTGTGGGCCTATTTGAGCCGGGAAAACTCGGCGCACGCGCCGCGGCGTGTCCGGGCGCACCTACGAGCGTCCCTGGAGCAGTTTCGTTGGAAAATTTCGGAAAATGTCGAAAGTTTTTCCGAAAATTTTCAACAATTTTCCGAAATTAAATCTTTTTGTGCTTTTGCAGGATGCTGCAGGCGGCTGGGCGAGACGACGGGACAACGGCGACGCGGAAAACCCACTTTTCCGGGGTAGGTATGGACGTAAATATCGAATCAAAGTTAGAATTCTATCACTTTGTATGGCGAATTGATGGTATAAGGTAACCTCGGTTTGCGATTTTCGTGATTTTTCGCGAATTGTGGGCCTATTTGAGCCGGGAAAACTCG